>PVKA01000469.1:0-201227 GCA_004027165.1 Ctenomys sociabilis | reverse complement strand
TTTCTCGTGTGACATTTAAAAGCTCACTTTTAAATATAATTAGATATAAACATACACTTTTTTTGCAGATGAGGAAAATAATATTTAAAAGTATCTTATCTTGCCCAAGCTCTGGTAGCCAAAAAGCAAAGAAATGGCATTGAATTTAACATATTCTACTCCAAAGCAGCTCATGCTCTTTTTATTAAATCAGAAAATCAAAGCAGAAAAAAAACAGGCTTTCACGTGTTTCAAAATGTGTGTCAGATATACATTGCCAATAAAAGCCTTAGACTCATGCAGGCTGCCTGGAGCTGGTGATTTTGTGTTTGTTGGCCGGTTTCATGCTTGGTGGGACGTTTCTGTCCTTTGGTAAAGTCTTATTGTTATTAAAAGTATTATTTGGCGACACAATGTAAAAATCCTACAGATTACATTCAACGACATGACTGATATCACACCCTAAGTCTGAGAATCATTTCAAACCTAAGCACTGTTCAAATTAATTAGGAAAGGCACGTTTAGGATTTGAAGTCATTTTCTCCCAGTCAGGTTTCAAGCGCCCACGTTTTGGTGTCGAAGTGTACATCACCTGTGAGGTAGACGCTCTGGTCAGTTTTGGAGGTCTACTGGTGGATGTCTATCGTCAATATTTTGGAAATGTGACAGTCCTTATTTTTCCTATATGAACTGTGAATAAAATTTTAGACAGAATTTAATTTACTGGCTCATTTTTTTGCCTGTTAGTAGATTTGATAGCATTCTTTCATACTTTTCTTTCCACAGATGGACAACTTGGCTCTGATTCTTTTTTCTCTCTCTTTCTCCTCTCTCCTATCTAAGGAATGGCTGATAAAAGTTGGCATGACAGGGCAAGAATAATGAAAGAAACATATTCAACTGAGATAATAGAAAAAATGCAGTGTAATTAAAAATATCATATGTTTATTGAACTCTTTAAGAAATTCTGTTGGAAGCTAAAAAGTGCTATTTGCCTTCCTTTGGGTCTCAAACATTTGCAATCTAGCTGAAGCAACTGGACTTAAATATAAAATACAACCTGATAATACTATGAGCTGGAATTTTCCATGAGCCAAACACTTTGGCAAAGGCATTTGGTAATCTGAAGAGTCAGGAAAGGAGAAATTATTGTGGGCTGGCCGGGGATTGGAACATGGGATAAAGAAGTTGGCTTGTGACTAGAGAAAGAATTTGATTTAGAGACAGGAAAAGAGAGAGTAAAAGAAATTAGAAAAAATAAGTTTCCAGAGATAACAAGGAAGGAAGGAGAGAGGTAAGCAGTGGGCTGTGTTTAAGGGACACTGAACCTAGGGGTGGCCATGCCCAGGCCAGGTGGATAGGTGCTCTTCTGCCCTCATTTTATGTGCAGAAATTTGGAAGATTGAGACATGCCTGACTATATGCTTGGGAAAAAATAGCCAGTAAACTTCTTTTCCAGTATTTTTCGGAAAGAAAATGTTTTATACTATGAAAAATTTGTCAAAACCCTGGTTTCGAAAGACTTGCTCCACTTTACTAAGCCGCAAGAATGAACGTTCTCTCTGCCCGAGTTCTCTGACCTTACCCTGAGCCAGTTTCTCCACCACATCTCCACTTAAGCTGTCTTTAGCACAATGTGGATCTCGTTTTTAAATAAACCAAGCAGCAGCCACGCAGTGAGGGAGAAAGCCTGTGCTTCCAGCTACTTAGGGGGATGAAACACGAGAAGCACTTGAGCCCAGGAGTTGAAGGCTGATCTGGGCAACACAGTGGGATGCATCTCAGGAAAAAAGAGAAAGGAAGAGAGAGAGAGAGAGAGAGAGAGAGAGAGAGAGAGAGAGAGAGAGAGAGAGAGAGAGAGATTCTTAGTAATAACTTTACAAAGACAGTAACAATTTAATGTTTTCTTATTTTATTGAGAAACAAATAGCAATGAGATAGTTTCAAAACTGATTAATAGGACAGTTTCAATAATTAATACATTGTACATTATTATCTTCTTAGTGGTTATCCATAGTACAAGAAGCAGACACAATATCCTATCCAAACATTATTAGTACAAATCTTTCTTTTCATTGAATTAAAGCTGTATATCTATCCTATAATTATTCTGTATATACAGATACAAAGTGGTCCTTCCTTTGTATCCCTATTTTTTGTTTAGTCCTGTCAGAGATGGGTATTCTATTGGCATCTAAATATTATAGGTCCATGAATTAAGCAAAACAATCCAACACAGTCCAGCAGTCCACAATAGTAGTGGGTTATCTGTAGGACTGGCAATGTCAGAAGTTGTTGATTTGAGCCTTTCACCACTCAGAATATTACTCTTAACCATCCAGCAGAAAAGTATAGAAATGAGGCATATAACATAAAACAATCCAATGTCTACTTTTTCATAACTTACCCATTCCTAGGAGGAGACCATGGGTATGAGTGATCTCTTCAGCTCTGGCTTGGTCCTGACTGCAGTGACTATAACAAGGTAAGCACATGAAGACCATAAATAAAACATTGTTTCCTAGGGAAGGCCATTAAAAATTTTATTGTATTTATATTAGTATAAGAAGGCTTAATTTACTTTCTAGATCATTCAATTTTTATAGATTTTTTTAATTCTAAATAAAAAATAATAAAAGCAATGATGCAGAATTTCAAAACAACATAATAGGAAATTAATAATAGTTATTACGTATTATTGTCTTCAAAGTAGTTGCTCAGATTACAAGGTGTGGAGACACAAAACTGATCAAACAATAAAAGCACAAACCATTAATTCCAATGAGCTAATGGAAATCAGTAGTAGAATTACCGTAGCTGTCTTGTGTGTATATGTATTTTTCTTCCTCCATCCCAGTTGTTCCTTCCTTTGAGCAGTTTCTTTCCCTTTCACAATATCTATTGTGTCATTTGGATCTTATTTACCCTTTTAGTTTCTTCCACTAGGGAGACAATATGATGTTTTAGTTTTTGTTTCATTTATGTATTTGGCACAGGGTCTCACCATGCAGTTCAGACTTTTAGTGATCCTCCAGTTTTCAGACTCCCCAGTGCTGGGATCATAGGCATGAGCCGCCTTGCCCAGACTCAGCCGCTGGCTCAGCATGTCCAGGAAGTGGAACCGGCACGGCATGTGGGACCTGGGATCTGGGACCAGGAATCGAACCCTGGCCCCTGAGCTTGCCAAAGCAGGCACTCAGTCTGCTAAGGTAGCTCCCTGGCCAGACAATATGACGTTTACACACATGATTCTCATTATTTCACTTATGGGTATGGTCACTAGCTGCATCCATTTGCCAATAAAAGCAAGCCTCAAGTTTATCTTTCTTTACAGCTGAGTAGTACTCCATTGAGCAAAAAGACTGCATCTTTTTTATCCATTCCTCAATTGATGGGTATTTGGATTGTTTCCAAGATTTAGCTAGGACAAATTGTGCTGCTATAAACATGGGTGCACATATATCACTTTGGTGTAATTTTTTTAATTCTTCTGGGAAAATTCAGCTGGGCTGAATGGGACCTCTAGTTCTAGTTGTTTGAGGAATCTCCACACTGATTTCCACAGTGATTGTACCAGTCTGCATTACCACCAACAGTGGAGCAGGGTTCCTTTTCCCCTACAGCCCTGCCAGCATTTGTTATTGGTTGATTTCTTGATGATAGCCATGCTTTCTGGGGTGAGGTGGAAACTCAGCATTGTTTTAATTTGCATTTCTCAAATGACCATGAATCTCATGTGTGTGTGTGTGTGTGTGTGTGTGTGTGTGTGTGTGTGTGTGTTTGAGACAGGGCCTTGCTGTGCAGTTCAGGCTGGCCTTGAGCTCTCTTCATAGTCCAGGCTGGCCTCAAACTCACAGTGATCCTCCTACATCAGCCTCCCAAGTGCTGGGATCACAGCCTCCCAAGTGCACCACTACGCCCAGCTGATGACCAGGAATCTTATTAAGACACTTTTTTTTTAGTGTTTAATGGTCAGAAATACTTCTGTTCCAGAGACAGACAGAAAATCCGTGTATTTTCTCTGGCTAAAAATGAGAGGAGGGTTCTAAATTTGACAAATCGCCAGTAGAGTAATGTCTCAGTTACTCTTCTCTCATTGCTGGGACAAATATCCAACTCTCAAAGGAAGGAAAGGTTTATTTAGCTCACAGTCACTGTGAAATTTAGCCAGTTTCAGTCCACACTCAGCTGGCTCCAAGGCAGACTGGCACATGGCAGAGGGCAGCAGTTCAGGGCAGCAAAAAGGGAGGAGTAAGAGCAACAGTGGCTGCAGAAAGCAAGCCTGCCTCCTTCACGTTGCATTCATGCTATCCACCCCAGGCCAGGTGGAACATTCACACCCATAATCCCAGCAGCTCTCACAGCCATAATCCCGGCAGTACTCACACCCTTAATCCCATCAGCTCTCACACCCATAATCTCAGCACTGAATCATGAATAAATCACAAAACCTAGAAGTCCACCCCATGATTTACATGAGGCTTTGGGGGGGACAACTAGGCACTAACCAGAGCAAGTAGTAACACTGTTAATAATAAATGGCAGTTAAATTATTAGATGTGTGTAGGGGAACACATGTGTACTTTTAGCTAGACCACTAAACTTGAAGATTTAAATTTCAGGGACTTCTGGTACAACGGCTGATGATTTTTACGTGCTGTTTTATTAGCATATGTGTGTAGTCCACAGTGTATAAATTCCTTTTAGGCTCAGCACAGGTGCACAACACATCTCAACTCCATTTCTCATCTCCTTTCCTGCCCCCTTCCACCCCCTCCACATTCCCTTCTATTTTTGGCACACGTTTGCAGCGCAGCGCTGCACTCCTTCTGTGGGGCCGGTACACACGTGCAGCATAGCCTACTCCTGTTTTCCTCCTTCATTCCTTCACTCTCTCTCCTCTTCTTTCCTCTCTGTGCCTCTCTCTCTTTGAGAACAATCTCTCTATTCCTGGCTAAAAATGAGAGGAGGGTTCTAAATTTGACAAATCGCCAGTAGAGTAATGTCTACTATTACCTATTATTTTCCTCCTTATTTTTACTCTAGGTTGTTCATAGAAGAGAGATCACGTGATACTTAGATAAAAAAGTGTGGGTGTCTCATTTATTTCACTTAACATTGCAATCTCAAGGTGCCTTTATCACTTAAATTTATCTTTCTTTAGGGTGGAGCAGTTCTCCGCTGTGTGGAAATACAACATTTTCTTCCATTTATTTCTTTATGGACATACAGACTGCCCTCAAGAGTTAGCTATTTTCATGATTTAAATGAGCTCCACATCCAAAGAGCCTTGCAGTTATTAGGACTCTTACCGTTCCAATATTTAACTAAAGTGTGATTAGCTAAGAAACATTGTGAACACTGAAATGTTTTGTCATACTAATACTTTTTGATGTTAGGTAGCCTAATCCAATATCTTTAGATTGACTGCATTTAGTAGTAAATGTGTTTTTAAAACACTGTATGCATTTTATTTTATTTTACTTTTGGTATGCAGAATCAAACTCAGAACCTTGGGCTTGCCAGGCAGCTGCTTTCCTCCTCAACTATGTCTTGTTTAAACACTATGCATTGTAAATGAATGAATTTTGCACTGTAACTTAATAACTTTTGTTTTAACCTATGGTTCAGCTTTTAAGAAAACAGCAGTGCATTTTCTTTCCACTGGGATCAAGTTAATGAAAAGCTAATTCTATGAAAGAAATACCGAGTACTGATTATTTTCCTTTTAAGGACATTAGGACTTCACTACCTTGTACAAACAAATTATTACAGAACAAAAATGTATCAGAAATATTTTCAGGTAACAGAAGTGATGTATCTCACCTTCAAGGCCTTTTTAGTGAATTGTTTAATCTGATTTTAAAATTGTTTGAAGATATTCTCTAGTTAAGGATATTAGAAATGACTCTATGATATTGCCATAATTTCTTACAATTATTCAGGATGCACAACATAACTATGATTTAGTGTCTTTTCATAACTCTAATTCAAACAAAGCCTGGCCAAGGCCTTTTTCCAAGGACTCCACAACTGGAATATGCCAGCCTCCTAACGCAGTCCAGAAAAATTCCGTGTTTGTCTCCATATCAGTGACCTCACACTCCTGAAATCAACACCACACGTTACACTTTTCTCCTGGTGGAAATAGGTGGCCACTGCTGAAGTGTGACACCTCCAAAATTTCTCGGTTCGCAGCCCCTCCGAGAGCCCCCAGGGACTCTTCTCACATAGCAGTGAACAATACCTTTAGGAAGTGATATTCCTGGAGTGAATCAGTTTCTAAAATTAAAATGAAAACAATTACAGGGTGTGGAGGAGGAAGAAGCATTCTACAGGAATGTTACCAAAAGCTGGAGAGAGCACAGCTTCCTATGAGGATAATCCAAAGCCCCAGGGAAATGCAGAGAACGAGAAAAGATTTGTTCTAGCAGCAAGGTGATGGTTGATTATCTGGGTCAATCTGATTGGGCTAAGAGACACCCAGAGAGCCAGTAAAACACTATTTCCAAGGAGGTTGCCACTTGAATCAATAGAGTAAACCGGATGTTCTTCACCAATTGGTGGGCGTCTGGGTATCACCACAGCTGTTGAATGGTCTGTAGAACAAAAATGTGAATGAAGGGTCTTTGCCCCTTTCATTTTGGTGGGACATTGTACCCGACACCCACAACTCAAAGGAGGGGAGGTTTGTTCTGGCTCAGTATTCAGTCTGTAGTTCACTGGTTGCCGGGTAGGATGGCCTGGCACAGGTGCACAGTAGCAGGAAGGCTGCTTGTGTCATAGCAACCAGGAAGCAGAGAGAGAGAAGAGAGGAGTTAGAGAGGGAGCTGCAATCTTTCTGGGTCACATGCTTCTTCTGACCAGGCCCCGACTCCTAATGTCACATTTACCTATAGCAGCCCCATGGTTTACTCAGTTACCTATCCAAAACTTCACCAATGAGCACATAGGACTTTGGGAGACCATCTAGCTATAAACCACGATGAAGGGTGCCAATTCTGTGATAGTTCATTGTTCTGTCAACTTGAGTGAGAAAGGCCCAACTGAGGGCTTAGCCAAGTTCTGGGTGTGGCTGCAGGGATTTACTGAACACTGGAGACCCACTCTGGATACAGGTGGTACCAACCAATAGGCTTTCAGCCTGGATGGAATAAAAAGGAAGGAAGAAGGAAGGATTATTGCTGTTTCTTTGGAGGAACTCCAGTCTTTGTCTTCTCCATCAATATCTGTCTCCTGGATTCCACCACAGACCCTTCAGCTTTCTGAAATGAATGCACACAGAACTCCACAAAGCATTCCAAGACCACAGACAGCCCTTTCCCACTCTCCCCACCCTCTCACACCTGACTCTTCAGGCAGCCATTGTAACCCTACCCTATAAATTAGTGTGTGTGTGTGTGTGTGTGTGTGTGTGTGTGTGTGTGTGTGTGTGTGCCTTATATTAAATCATTCTCTAGTGAGCACTGATGATAGTTAACTGAATTCTGAGGGTCTGTGTTTGGATTTTTGCATTTTGAGTCCTGTAGCTAAAGGAGATTCTCTTTCAGGATGCACTTAGAAACTTTTAGACTCCTTACTTGCATTTGTAGGTGGGACTTTGAATCTTTCACTAGTATATCCAGAGATTCTAAGAACAAACAGCCAGCAACATTATATTTTCCACTCTGCCAAAATATTTTCAAAAGTATCATAGATAGGGGTCACTAAGTTTCTTGCACCTCATAAGTGGTTAATGAGGGTAATCAAATGGATTACACTGTGTATTCTTTCTAACAATTCACACCATAGACTACATATATCAGGAGAAACTATGACATCTTTAGATCTCATCAAATTAGAGAACCAACTCCAGGAACCACTAATGTCAGTACAGAATTTCATTTTCACACTTCTGTTTCTCTAGAGCCATTCTGGGTACTAAGATCTATATAATCCAGTACTCCCTGTAAAGACAAATTTAATACAAAATATGCAGGGTAGGCTTACAATGGCTGCCCACGGAGTCAGTGGTGCAAGAGAACAGAAGGCCAGAGGGCTCAGTGATGACAGGCCAAATGCTCTGTGCTAGAAGGCTGGAGAGCACCAGAAGCCAAGAGATGGGCATCCAAGGTGAAGGTGGAGACTGGAGGTCCTCAAGAAAAAAACAATGGAGCCCTTATTCTTGACCTTTTCTACTCTGTTTGGGCTGCAAGCCTACTGGTGCCACTCACGCTAAAGTTTTCCTCCCACTTTCAGTGAGTCCATTCAGTCATGCTCAGAGTGATGCTGAGGCTATCAGTGCAACACAGCTCTCAATTTCCCTTTCCCCTCTGAACTTGGGCATCCCATTTCTCTTCCCTTTAAACATGAAAGGACGGTATTCTCTGAACTCTGGGATTTATATCTTGGCTGCTTTTATTCTCAGGTCTTTAGCCCATGACCAGGAGTTACTCCATCAACTTCCATGGTTACCAAACTAGAGGAGTCAGGTGGCAATATTCTGCTAGCTTTCCACCTCTTCAGCTCCTAGGCTCACAGATCGTGTGTGAAACTTTCAGCCACCATAATCATGTAAGTTAACTCCCATAATTCTACTGGTTTTATTTCTCTCAAAAACCATAACATATACACAATTATACCTAACCCTTAATTTGATGACTTTATGTAGATTTCCTAGCAAAATTATTCAGGAATAAAATGGTAGCACTTTCAATATCTGGATTATAAACTAAGGTGATCAGCTTCTCTAGTGTGTCTAGGATTGTGATTTCTGAAATATATGTGATGCAAGAACAGGGAAAGTTCCAGAAAGGCCTGGATGAATTGGTTGCCCTGTATGAATTTGCATACCTCAGTAGCTGATAAAAGTTTTCCCAGCACCGTGCTGCCCACTGGGACTTCCCTAGTCAAGCCACCAAAAAGCAAATCGCAGCAAGAGTGGATCCATCGTGGATGTCACTTCAGTCATCCTCTCTGGCATCTGCTCTTCCATGTCATAATCCGTGTCTGTTGAGAAGCCTCATTTTCTGTTCCTTCTCTAGAGCTGTTCAGAGTGACATTTCCTACAGTTTTACCCCAATTATGTCAAAGTAGAACAGTCCCCTGTCACCTTTGCTCATGGTCTTGATTCCTGCCATTTGAAGATAAAATCATATGAATTGTTCTTTCTAATGTATGCCTAATAAAACACTCCCTGGAATAAAGCAATCATTAATGTAAGAAGGGAAAACATTGCATGATATGATAGATGCAGGAGGAGGAGGAAAGAATATTTGGAAAGCCTCGATTTCCACCACCTCCTGACCATCGCCTGCTTATTTCCCTGAACAACTTATGGAGCCTGGCAACACCAATGGAACAAAGAGGTAGAGATTCAGATCAATGCTGTTCTTTACAATAGTAATACTCATGTTTTCAAAGGCATTGGGTCCAATCTTTGGGTGAGATTCCAGCCTTGTTCAGTTTCAGATACGCATCTACTATCAGGAGCATGATTGCCAAGATGGTCTATGCCCGTGCCTCTTTCCCTGTCTCTCACAAAACCTGTCCCCTCATTTTTCACCTTGTTATCTGAAGAGTATTCTATGAAAACTGGGTGCTCAGTAATAATACAACACCTGTTTCTGAGCGTGCCCGTCTCCCACTTATTCTGTTGTCTTTGTCAGGCTCTGTGCTATCACAAAACGTCTGCTGTGGCTCTTACATCTGCATCTGCTGTTTTCCTTTGTTGGAATTATTCCTAGTTTTGCAGTTTCACTTGTCTTTCTTGCATGTTTTACACACCAGATCTAGCTTTCAAATTAGTATCTTTGTTAGTGCTGGGGTTGCTTTTCCACAAACGCTCCTCCTAATCTCTCTCACCTATGCTTTTCTTCTGTTCCTGTACTTTCCTCTTCCCACAAATGTTGCCCCAGGGTCGTCTTGCACCCTCCTGCTTCACTGGTGTACTTAATGATAGCCCTTCAATTTTGCTGTGAAATGTTATAATTTGGCAGGCAAACTTTTTGTCAAGACCAGTAAGAAAATTTCCCCATGTAAGACACAAAGTCCCTATTTCTTTTTTTTTTAATTGAAGAACAAATAGCAATGAGACAATTTCAAGACAAATTGACAGGACAGACTTGATATATTAATACATTGCAAACTGTTTTCGTAATGTTTTGGTATCATACAAGGTGCATACATGATATTATACTTACAGACACTATTATAGCAGACGTCTCTAATCAGTGAATTAAGAAAGTGTAGCTGTATACTTATCTTACTTTTTAAATAGCTGAATTATATCAAAGATTCAATAATTAATACTTTCTACCTTGTTATCTTCCTAGTGGTTGTTCATAGTACTAGAAGCCAACATAATATCTTGTCCAACCACTATTAGTGCAAATCTTGCTTCTCATAGAATTATATAGAAGCACGGCATATTTATCCTAACTGTACTGTTTATACAAACACATCATGGTTTTTCCTTTGTATCCCCCTTTTTTGTCTAGACCTGTCAAAGATGGGTACTACCTTGTCATTAAACCATTTTAGGTGACTAAACTTGGTGACACAATCCAACACAGTTCAGCAGTCCACAATAATGGTGAGTTATCTGAAGAAGTTGCTGACTGTAGCCATTTACAGCTCAACTTATTATTATGGCCCCATATTATATACCTCACCTATTTCTTTTATTTCCTGGATTTTAGGAACCAGATTCAGAGAGCTCACTGCCTCAGCACATTCAGCTGAGCCTTCAGTTCAAGCTGAGCTACAGTGACCAAACTGAACTACTGAGTGCTGATCTTAACCTTTCAGTAACCATTCAATCAAGCACACAGGCCATCTACACATCCTCACTATCAGTAATGCAAAGAACAAGAGTCTCTGCTCAGTCTGTGTGTATAATAGCTGATTATATCTGTCAACTTGATTTGCAGTGCCCAGGTAGCTGCTGAAACATTACCCTGTGTGTGTGTGTGTGTGTGTGTGTGTGTGTGTGTGTGTGTGTGTGTGTGTGTGTGTGCCTGAGAGAGACAGAGAGAGAGGGAGAGGGAGAGGGAGAGGGAGAGAGAGAGAGAGAGAGAGAGAGAGAGAGAGAGAGAGAGAGAGAGAGAGAGTGTGTTTAGGAAGAAAACGACATCTGAACCACTAAACTAAGTAAAGCAGAAGCCAAATAGAATAAAAAAGGAAAACAAAGGGAGAATTTGCTCCTCTCTCTCTCTCTCTCTCCCTCTCTCCCTCCCTCCCCCACATGCTAGTGCTGTGCATCCATCTTTTGTGTGAAGAATACAGTATGTAAAGAATGAGAGGAGCTCAAAAAGAAGTGCTCATGTGATCCAGTCTTCCTACATCAATTACAATTTAGTCCAGGTAGCACCCTGTAATTATGAATGCTTCCCCTTTATGTCCACAGGCATCTCGGTTTGGGTAATAAATGACATGGGCAACTTTAGCCAGGCATCAAATGAAGGTGTGAGGTCAATGGAAGCCGTAAGTGTCTATGAAGCAACATAGTTGGTTCTAAGCCGAAAGACAACAGTTGGGAACTCAGTACCTTGGTGTGTGATTGAGCAATTCAGAGAGACTTCCACAGTCAGCCAAAGAGTGATGGATGGGGAACTGGGTCAGATTACCCAGATAGCTGCCCAACCCATGAGGAAATCAGAATCTTTAATTAAGATAGAATTGATATTGTCCAAAGCACTATGTTAAGGCTTTTACACTGCCCAGTTTTTCAATTAAATTCTCATAAATAATCTAAGTAGTCACACAGTTATCATCTCACTTTACAGGAGAAGGAACTTAGAGTTCCAAAAGGTTAGACATCAAGCCCAAGTTAAATCTACTTGTCAAACCTCATTACTAACCCAGACAATCTAGCTCAGGTGTAATAGCACCATACTGTCTCTTCCAGCTTTGATGACTCCTGCATTTCAGAGGCTCCCTAGCTAAAAGGCCACAGGAATTAAAATGAGTTGTAGAATTCCACTCATAAAATGGGAGAAAGCAGTGTATAAAGTGTTAAGACAGAATTTAAAATCTTTTTGCGACATGGTAAGAATTAGGTATTAGCAGTGTGAGGAAAAATAAAACCAAAAAGCGAGTGAAAGAGAGAGGGAGAAAACTGAAGAATAAAAGGGACGAGAAACATAGGTATCAAAGGGAGAGAACAAAGGCAGGAAGAGACTCAGTTCCTTTGAACATTCAGTTTTTACAGATTTCAAAAACTACATTTCCTTTTCATGAACTAATGAATAGTAACATTTGACCTAAGATTACATTAAGACCATAATATTAAATGAAATGAGTCAGACACACAAGCTTAAATATTACATGCTTTCTCTCATGTAAAAAACTCAAAGTGTGCGTGAATGAAAGAACAAAATAAAAGTGAGATGACAGGACACAGGGTGGTAGAACTTTTGGGAAATGGAAGCGGCCCAAGTGATGGGGGAGATGGGAGAGAAGGGAAAGGAGGGGGACAAAAAAAAGAGTTAAGATGCGTTAGCTACTGGTACTGACTTCCCATGACAAATGTAATCACTGTATACTGCAAATGCAGGCTATTAAAAGTAAAATTTAAAAATAGATTATGTAAGTTAAAAATGCTAGATGAGAAGTCTATTGAGCATGCTATAATTTCTTCAAGAAAAAGGTAAAGAAGATAAATAAGCAACTAAAATTAAAGAATAGGGGAGGAGGAAAGAGCTTGAGCATAGGGTATAATTACTGTATTGCAATCCTTGCATCTCGCTATGTCAACACTTGGTCTCCAAGCCCACAACAGCACCAACTGCTGTGACTCTGGAGCAGTGCAGGACCTCAAGCTCCACCCTAGACCCATGGATTGGAATCTACATTTTGACATGATCTTAGGAGGCTCATATTCATGTTAAAGTTTGAGAAGCTCTGTGGTTGCATACGGCTGTTCTCCACACTTAGCATACCCAAGTATGCTCAAGGAGAAAAACCACACTTTGGCCCGAGGCACTGTGTTTTGCTTTGCAGTGATACACACTAGCTACAGGACTGTAAATGAAAGGCTCCATCTTCAGAAGCCTCAACATTTTCATCTATAAAATGGGAATTAGAGTGATAATCTCCCAAACTTGTTTGGGAGTTTGATAAATACTTTCTTTTCATTTATTTATAGATCTTAACTCTGTTAATTCTACCACAAGCCTTAGTGGCATTGGCTGCTTTCTAAGCTTAGAAATATTTGTAAACAAACTCTAAAACTGATTGTTCTTTTTTTTTTCAAGATGATAGAATAAGACATAGCAAATGGCCTCTGAGATAGCATTTTACATTTCTGTATTCCCCTAGCTTGAGGCAGTGGGCAAGCTAAGTGTCACTTCCATAATGCTAGGTCCTATGATAGCTGAGTAACAAGCTCTTATTCATATTATTCTAGCATATATTGAAATTCGTATTATACTAAATGCACTATACTGCTCTGTGGCCTGCATTATGCTATAGGGAAAATATCTATTAATAATTATCTTTTAGGAGTTGTATGAGAATTAAATAGTAGAAGTTTCTTCCATTTCACCAAGAAGGAAAATAAACTAGGAAAGCATTAAATGATTTGTTCGTAGTCCCATGTCATATTTATTGATAACAGTTTTGGAAGAGGGAATATCAGAGAGGAACTTCCTAATTAACCTAATGTTTCTCTCCTTGTCCCAACCAGGACTGGGTTACATGCACCTCTGTAGATTTTCTTGCAAGCTTTAGGTAGGACTGTGTATCTGTGACCCCAGAGACATCATGGGAAAACTAGATGAGAGGTCAGAGGGCAGCTGGGCCTTACCACGGGATAGGGCTTAAGGTGGTGTTTTGCTCCCCAATTCTACTGTCTCCTGTGCATCCAAGCCTTTATCTGTCTGGATATTTTGTCCCGGTCTGCTTTGAGTCATTTCATGCCTACCATTTCCGTGGTTTTCCCATACTTTCTGTCTAATCAAACATGCTTCAGGGGTGAGCAATACAAACCCAGATCAAATGGGAAGGAATTGAGGGCTCATAGGGCTGAAAAAGCTGTGAGTAAAGCTAGCTTCAGAAATAAATGGAGACATAGCTCAGGCTTCATTAGAGAATCCACTCTTTTCTTTTCAAGCTCTTCATCTTGCTTCCCATCCAGTGGATTCTTTTTCTACAAAACAGATACTGGCTGCCTCAGACTCACATATCACCACCTTAGAATCCCCAAAAGGGAGAGCTTCCTTTTGTCTTTGGACCAGCCAGATTTTGTCGTTTTGGTTCACTGGACTGACTCAGATCAGGTGCGCATCCTGAGAAAGACCAATAAAATGTTCTGCAGTGACTTGTTCTTTTCTTTTGTCCTCCCTGGATGGCCAGAGCAGCGCTTTGGTCTTGCTCATTGTGGGAGGTTACAGAGAGAAAGCATGGCTGCTTACAGGAAGTCTGAGGTGCTACCAATAAGAAGGGAATGAATGCTAAACAAAGTAAAGGGCTTTTTTTTACACAAACCTACTTAGGTACATGCCGTCTCTGATTTTTGCTTTAACTCTGACTTATGGGCTATTGGGGCTGAAATTCCTTGATTTGGAACTTGCCTTACATCTGTGGATTCCCTCATCCTAGCCTTATGCCCACTCCTTGAAACCAACTGCCACTGTGGGATTCACAGGAACCCCCTGGAAAACTAGACCCTAGGAAAAACTCAGAGCTTCTCTAGTAATCTTCTCTTCACAAGAAACTGAAGTTTTGTGGAACCTGTGAATCAATGCAGAGATACTTTGTAAGCCCAGCATGGCCAGTGAGGACAGAACTAAATTCAGCATCATTGATCTCAAGGAAGGAAGAGCAGCAGAATCAGTGAGGATTGATGAGAGGGGGCTCGACTGCAGGATAAAGTTTGGGACTGAGTGTGTCTGTTTCCTGTTACTGTAAGGAAAAATACCTGAGACTGGGTAGTCTATAAAGAAGAGATTATTTATTTAGCTCCCAATTTTGGGAACCAGGAAGCATGGTGCTCTGTGGTGGCACCTGGTCTATTTGTCCTTGGTGCAGGATGAGATGATGGGGGTCTTGATGGCAAAAGAGAACATGTGTAGGAAAGGAGCTCTCAGGATTATGCATTAATCCATTCATCCACACATGGGTAGATCCACTTATAAGGGCAGAGACTTCACCTCCAACTACCACTAACATGGATTTGGGGTTTAAATTCCTAAATTTGACATGTGGAAGACATACTTCAGCCATATCAGGGACTCTGCCTGCCTTTATAAATGACTAGTTTTAAGTTAGGTGTATGTAAATAGATGTTGAGTAATATTTTCACCATCTATTCAGACTCCAAACTAAGTATATTTATATTAAACAGCAAGAAGTTTGTCCAAGTATCCTATTAGTGAAAACCATGGGGGGGAGGGGGAGGAAAGAAGAAGGAAAATCTTGCATTCTATTCTGTCAGAGAGTGTATTATTAGAAAATACTTAGAAAAATAAAATATCAAATGTTGTGTACAAGCACAGTGGTGTTTTCACAATCTTCACTAAATGAAGAAGAATTTGCAAATATCTGTTTGGGTTTTGCCTCTTTTCCCATATGTGAAAATAAAATAATTATTTGAACGCTTCAACTCTTCACTGTGCAACACTGGCCTGGTATCACACACAAATTTTAACTGGAAAGAAAGATGTTTGGAGGGCAAAATGGGTAGCAACCGATGAGCGAAGACTGAGACCTTCCGGGTTTACGGCTGTGGCCTCAGTGACGTCCAGAGAGGCCGTCATCACGCCTCCCATTGCCAAATGCCCTGTCACCCTTTTATGTTGACTCTGAGACTGCCTTGGACAAGTCTTCAAATGCCCGTGTTTCTGAGAGCTTCCGCTGAGTACTGCACCCCATCCTTTCCCTAGCTCTATTATGCTTTTCTTCACCGGAGTCACCATCTTCTGGTCTAACAGCGCACACTTATTTTCTCATATGCTCCACTGTCTGTTTCCTATTGAGCACATCCTGTATATATTTATTTTTCAATGTGTTCAGTCATCTGTTGCTAATAGAGTAGAAGCACCAAGGGGCACTTACTTGTCTGTGCTATTCATGACTGTTTTGGGGGGCCCCCACCATGCCTGGCAGGGAGCAGATTTTAACAGCTACTTGTTGAAAGAATGAACTATGGAATAAACAACTTCAAACAATGTTGGTGACCAAATTTTTAACAACTGAAAAACATATACTATTTGAAATCTTGAAGAATTACTTCAATTTCCTTTTTCTAACCATGCAGAGTACTGGGAATGTCTAGCAGTTTCTCATTCTATGAATCTCTGACTCCTTGCTGCAGCAGGTGACCTTGTGCAATTGTTTTGGTGAAGAAAGCAGCAATTGCTGTCTATTTTCACTAATGATTGTCTCATTGTTGGTCGGTTCCTTAAAAGAAAGATAAATAAAAGCAAACAAAGCAATTCATCTTACAACTTAAGTGAAATTCCTATCCCATTTTTGAATGCATAGAAAATTACATTTGGGAAGAAAGTTTTTTAGGGATTGAATACTTATATCTTTATCTGTTGCCTTAAAATCTCATATGAGATCATAGCTAAGAAGATATTTTACTTCTTTCCTCCCCATTCACTTTAGAATTAATTAGCAGACAGCAGATAATAAAATGGAAAGGTTAGGCAATTAGACATTTGGGATTTCAATTATGGATTTACCATTAGGTGGGTACTTGAACTTGTGAAAACTGTGCAAAGCAAATTTTAGCTACCTTCTGACATCCTGTTTTTTCATCTAAAAAGCAGGGGGGGTGTAAGAAAAATCATGATGTCAAACTTATAATTTCAAATGATACAATGCAAAAGTAACCAACAATAACAGCTACCAAAATCATGCAAAAATATCTTTTAAAATAAGGTCTGAGTAGAAAAGTAACTTGAAAAAAATACTTATCAATATTACTTCTTCATTGAGTCTAGGGTTTTAGCCAAGAGTCTAAAATTTCAACATTTTTATGTTTTGATAACTTGAAACAGATTCAATTCAGCTTTCCTGTGTAAATACGTCAAAGCCCCATACTTCAACATATTCCTTGCATGAGTTAGATTGCATGAAAATCAAATTTATGTAAGATATTGTAGACTAAGGCAAATTAAAACAATGTGCCTCACAAAAAAATGAAATGCATTTCAAAAGCTCTGTATGTGTGTGGAGGGGGGAGAAAAGAAGGGAGGGAGAGGAGAGGGAGGGAGACAGAGACAGAGTGAGAGAGGAGAGAGAGAGAGAGAGAGAGAGAGAGAGAGAGAGAGAGAGAGAGAGAGAGAGAGACTTTGGTTTCTTCTATAAACCAGCTGCTATGATTAATAAGACTAAGTTTCCTAAAGAAATGAGACCATAACAAAGCCCTCTTTGTGCTTAACTTTTATCAGGGGCAAAAAGGAAAGAGACAAAACAGCATGAAATGATGAGACCGAGTGATGAAAATTCATTCACAATGATTACTTTCAAGAGTAATTTCTCCTGGGTAATTCACCAGCCTGTTACTACCACTCTCCAGAGTGATAGCTAATGTAAATGAAGCTACTAAGAGTGGATTATCATGCCAAGAATATACTCAACCAATAATGCAATGGAAATCCATTCAAAGCATTCGGGAAAAATTCAAAGGAGAAATGCCCCTTTTCAGGGTTTTGTCTTATTGAAGTTAATGACCTACAAAACATTTCTTCCCTGACTAAAAGCCAGCAAGATTTAGCAATATCTGCCCAGGAAAAAAACAAGTGATTCACTTCATTAAAACGAAGTAGAAACTCACCTGAACTGCCAGTACTGATGTTTGGCCCCAGGGACTCTGATTCCAAGCTTTATTCTTTGCATGTCCTTGGTAAGCATTTAAAATTATTTCTCTAGTTTTTCTTTATTGTGGAAAAAGACTAGTATAAGTAATGTTTCATGGATGAGCACCAAGGAACCTTAAATTTATTAATCTCAAAAAATATTCCTTGCAGATGTGTCTAATACTCTAACAGCTCTATTAAAAAATATCAGTACCATGAAAGCTATTTAAAGGTCACCCTGTTTCACAAGCATCCTTTAAAAATGCTGCTAGGATTAACTGCTCCTTTCAATAAACCAATAGAAATTATAGAAATATATATATTCTGTTCTTTCTTTTCTTCTTTCTCTCCCAGTTGTTCTTTCCTATCACAATATCTATAGTACTTTAAAAAATTTTAACCAATTTTGTATGCTTATATCTGGTAATCTGAACAGCTACTTTGAAGATAATAATAGGCAATCAAGCAAACATCGTTGATTTCCTATCATCTTGTTTGGAAATTCTGCAACATTTTAAATTTTTTATTCTCTCAAAGAGAGAACACTGATGAGATGGCCATACTCATTCCTTCAATGGGCCCAGTGGGTTCAGTAATAGCTCTGGAATAGCCTTCCGTTGTGATTAAAAGCACACCCAGGGAAGATCAGCCAACAGGAGACAGCTCAAGGTGGGCTTAGCATGAGCAAAAGAGGTGGATAATTCTGTGTGGGGCAGAATCTTACTTTCCGTCAGAGAAGCAAAAGAGGAAAAAAGAAAATATATTTTATATTAGCCCACTTTACAGAAGGAAAGACTGAGAGAAAAGGAACTCATTTGGGCTGAAGTTCATAATGGCAGACGAAGCAAAAGTGGACAGGATAGATTTCATAGGGACAGGAAGAGAAGTCATGAGTCCAGCATCCAGTCTGATGTTAAGGAGGTGTTTGGGGACTGTCCCATTAGAATGAGGAAACAAAAGATGCAACTAACTTATGATTGAACTAGAGGTGATATAGAAAATCCTTAAAAAGTTCTGTTTCCTTACTCAAATTTTATCTAGCTCCTATGATCATGGTTTAGACCCAAGACAAGATGCCACACTATGCAGAGCTGGTTTTTCTCTATGCGCTGCAGGGAGGGTCCAGACACTGGGCTGCAGGGCTGTGGAAGGCATCCTTTAAGATGCTTTAGGTGAGAGAGACTTGCGATGCTCCCAGCCTCTTCACCTTCATCCTGTGCCCACTGACATGGTCAGTGATGATGGTGCCCCCACACTCAGTCTCACGAGGTCCTCTCTCAGTGATTCACTTTCATGAGAAATTCTGAAAAAATCTGTGCAATACAGTCTGAGTAACCCCCTACCCTAGAGATGCACCCCTGGCTTAAACCAGAAGGAAGGAAGCTAAGTCAAGAAATCTTGGGTATCAGAGAGGCAGAAATTTATGAAATGATGGCAATAGCTGCCATTTTTAGGACCACCTAAGATATAAAAGCCACTGGCCTCTTACTTTGGTAGGGAGATTGGTGAGATCAGTGGGACTTATCGCTCTTAAAGAGGTTCTGGTTCCTCCTATATAAATCAAATAACTCAAAAGACTGAGTTATATTCTAGCAGTGAAGAGCACAGACTTCAGACTCACATGGGTTAAACATCTTAGGAAATGATTCAACTCCACCTAAATCTTCAGCTCATGGCCTTTGAAGATGTATGAGCCCTGGAATATTCGTGGGGTTCTAAGGACGAAAGCATTCATTTCTGTAGCACAGTCCTGTGCTGATAGCAATGCTAGGTACAGGTCATGCTCAAAAATATTGTTGAATGAGCAAATGAGCATATTTTTGTGGTTACATAAAAATATTCTGCATGTGCACATGTTTTGACAGGTGACCTCCAATGAACTTTCCACTTTTACATTCCACAATTTTTTTAAGGATCTACTTCATTGGGATGGTACAATACCAAAATGTACTCAAATGGTTTGAGATAGAATTATTTCCACTATTCTCTCTCTCTCTCCAGCTCTCTTTCTGTAACACAGAACATGTCCATTAAATGAACACTTTTTCTAGTTAAAAGGTTAAACAGGAACACGAAGCACAATATGAAGGGTCTCTAGTTATCTCCATAGGTGTTTAATCATTATCTTCTTTTACAATTTCATATCTCTGGGCCTTTCAGTTGGGTCACCGTGGCATTTCACTGCCCTTTATGTGTGTGTCAAGTGAAAACAGGGAAAGAAACAAGGCTCAAGTAAAGAAGCCCAGACTCTGCCCAGCAGCTTGAGGCTGCTGTGCGTGTCCCATGCTCCCACACCTCACCTCATCTGTCTGTCTCCTGTGCATCTCACACCTTACATGCACAATAAGCCCCTGACTGCTTTCTCCGAGCACAGCCTTTTCACATTTCTGCTCTTCGCCCCCACACTTATCCAGATATTTAAAGATGGCTTGTTGCTCCAGGCCTGAGGGAGCTCTGGTTCCACCCAGGATAGAGGTCTCCCAGCAATCTGCTCCAATAGTGTTTGTAAATAGAATATTGTGCCTGCACCTTGTACAACAAATAACCACTAAGAAAACAATATGCAATGTATTAATTATTGAATCTGTCCTACTAGTTTGATTTGAAGCTGTCTCATTGCTATTTGTTCTTCAATAAAATTATGGAAAAATAAGAAGTCTCCCAGCAGCAATGTCACAAGAGACAATGCCCTCAACTCTCTCTCCTGAAACTTAGTTCTCCTAAGTCATCCCAAGAAACCATCCCCTGGCTGCTCAACTCTCCAAAGGCCTGAAGATAGTCTCTCTCAGCCTAGCTACTTATACCTACTTAAAAACAATCTCAAACCCCAAAATATTAAGTCATTTTTGTTGGAATGATGCAATAACTAACTTTCTGACAGTTGCTTGGAATATTTGTAGACATGGAAAAAAAAATGCTTTTAATCAGGTCAAGCCACTCTACCTTTGGGATTCTAAATTTGCTCATATTCTCAAAGAAAAATGTACAGTTATACTGGGGAAAATAGGATTAATGCTGTGGCTCAGTAAGCAACCAGAAGTTCTCTCTTTAAATCTTGATGTTTAATCAATCAGAATTTGGTTTTGGCAAACTATTTCCTGTGAGGCTACCTCTGTGTATAGAATTTGTTTTTTTCTTTGAAAATCTAGACCATAGAAATAACTTCTCAACTTGAGCTTTTGTCCTTCACTGGTCAATTTTAAGTTGTGTCCTACACCTAACACAAGCCATTACAGCTGTTTTCTCTTCATTTACCCGAACAATGACACATTTTATTAAGATAGTGCATTTGCTATTCTTTATTTCATTTGTCTTTATTGATATAGCTCCTAAATGATGATCTAATCTAAAAGATTGGTAAAACTCCTCATGCATTAATATTTTATGAGTGTCTTAGCACTTAGCCATTAAGACAGAGATCTTACTATTGTTTTCAATTATTGAAAGGAAATAGTAAGATGCAGCCATGTGCAGAAATTCTCCTGGGTCCATAGTAGGCAACAGATTTGGCTTTTAGTCCTTCCAGGTCTACCAGTCTATGCCTCTGCTGGGTGTGTATAGATGCACACACCCTTTTGATAATGCCCAAATTCACCTGTATCAAAAGAATCTAAGTCCCAGGTAACAAATTCTTTTTAAAAAGAGAATATGGTCATATTTTAGACTTGTGGACCATATGATCTCTGTCACAACTATTCACAGTGGCCATGTAGTCCAAAAGCAACCATGAGGGGAAAAAGATGGCTGTATTTAAGAAACAACACACACACACACACACACACACATATACACACACCTTACTGACAAAAGCAGGTGCCATGCCAGATCTTGCCCACAGGCATAGAAGCTATATCCTTTTCTAAGTACATCTGACATTTAGGGACAAAATTTCAACAGTGGCTTATGTACTAGTGCCAAGAAATTCCCTCCACTGAAGGTCAGAGCTAGAATTAGGAAGTGAAGGGGCTGTCTGGTGCTAATGGGAAGCACAAAAGTGAAAGCAGAAGATACTTGATGGTTATAAGACGTAAGTTATAAGAAGCAGAGGAGCTTGATGGTAATGATGGTGCAGATGGAGTAGTGATGCCTCCCAGCTATCTTGTGCCTCTGGTCATGTTCCTCCACTTTTTTCTTTTCTATTAAATAAAAATAATAAAAATAGTTTAATAAGGATTTATAAGAATGGAATGAGGGCCAGGGAAATGGCTCAGTGGAATAAGCACTTCCCTGGAAAGCCCAAGGGCCCGAGTTCAATCCCTGTTCTGAAAAAAAAAAAAAAAGAATGCAATGAGGCATTATATATCAAGCAAAAAGAATAGGACTTACACTATGTTCACCCACCCAAAATTTCAATAGTATACATGTTTGTTGTCTGTTTTTATTCATTGTGATCAAATGTTTACCTACAGATTAGCATAGATGGACTGTTACCTGACACTGATCTAAGTAGAGAAAGAAATTAATGCTGAAATTATTGTTTTTACTATTAGCAAGTATCAAAGCATCACAAGCTCTAAAGGCTTAAACAAAGCAATCATTCACTCTGCACCAACTCCGCAAGACAATAGGGCTTGCCTGGGACATTCATCTCGGCTCCATGGAGCTGCATGAGGGAAAGTTCAGGGGTGGCTTAGGGCTCAGTCCCGAGGGCTTTACTCCCCTGCCTGACAAGCTGGTGCTGA
This sequence comes from Ctenomys sociabilis, assembly GCA_004027165.1. NCBI lineage: Eukaryota > Metazoa > Chordata > Mammalia > Rodentia > Ctenomyidae > Ctenomys > Ctenomys sociabilis. The sequence continues at coordinate 178,780 of PVKA01000469.1, read as the reverse complement.
CTGCTTAGCTCAGCAGGGACAGAGGAACGGAAGCCTTGGGTTTTTGCCACTCAGGACCTTGTGAGCTGGCTGGGCTTCCTCCTGCCAGTTGTGAGAATGAGCATCCAAAGGGACAGTCGTGACAATGCTGAGTACCTTGGAAAGTCTGGCCTCTGAGTCGATGTAGCATTGCTTCCAATATTTCGTAAGGCTAGCCTACATACAAGGGGTAGGAATTGAACAGCATGTCTTATTGGACAAGTGTTGGAAAACTTGTGAACATTTTTTAAAGTTCTAAAGTCTTAAAAAGCGAGATTGAAGAGGTTATCAGGAAATGGAAATATATCCCTTGCTCTTAGGTAGGAAAAATCAATATAGTGAAAATGGTTATGCTCTCAAAATTGTTATACAGATTTAATGCAATTCTGATCAAAATTCCAATAGCATATCTCAGTGCAGAATCTGAGAAAACAGTCCTAAAATCTACTTGGAAACACAAGAGACCTAGAACAGCAAAGGCAATTCTGGGTAACAAAGGCAAGGCAGGAGGTATCACAATCCCTGACTTAAAATTATACTATGAAACTATTGTGACTAAAAAACAACCCAGCATGGTACTGGCAAAAAAACAGACCTGAGGTTCAATGGAACATATGAGAAGACACAAAAGCAACCCCAAACACATGCAGACACCTTATCTTTGCCACAGGCCCCAAACACATTCACTGGAAGAAACACAGTCTCTTTAATTATTACCAGAAAGCTAGCTTTCCACATTCTGACGATTGAATCTAGGCCCCCGTACCTCACTGTGCATTAAGCTATAACCAAAATGGAACAAAGATCTAAATATGAAAGTGGACACACTAATCTTCTGGAAGACAGTATAGGTAGAACTCCTGAAGATCTAAGAGTAGGCAGGTTCATGAACAAAACCCTGACTGCAAGGGAAATACTACAATGGATCCACAACTGGGACCTCCTTTTACTAAAAAGATTTTGCATAGCAGAAGAATCACAGAGTGAAAAGACAGCCCCACAGTGGGAAAAAGAGTTCAGCCAGTTGTTTCTTTAACATAGAATGACTATCTAGACTATATAAAGAACTCAATAAAATCAGATTTAAAGACCCAATTCAAAAGTTTGCATCTGAGATGAAGATGCACTTCTACGATGAGGAAATACAAATAGCAAATAAATACGTGAAAAATGTTCATCATCACTGGCACTCAAACAATACAAAATTAGAACAATGTTAAGATTCTGTCTCACCCCCCAAAAGAATGGCTTTCATCAAGAAGTCAAATAATAACAAATGCTGGAGGGGATGTAGGGGAAAAAAATAACTCTTCTCCATTGTTGCTAGGAGGGCAGATCATGTAGACTTGTACAACCACTGTGGGAATCAGCATAGAGAATTTACAACAAAATAGGAGTGAAGGTTCTATTTGATTCACCTGTTGTCCCACTTGGTATCTTCCTGAAAGAATTAAAAGCATCATACCACAGCAATCCATGTTTATAGCAGCACAATCTATAATAAGCTAAATTTTGAAAATGGCTCAAATGTCCATCAACTGATGAATGGATAAAGAAGATTCCTTTTTAAACTTTTTTTTTTAATATACTTAGCACAGAGTCTACAGGGTCTCATTATACAGATCAGACTTATAGTGATCCTCCTGTTTTCAGCCTCCAAAGCACTGGTATTATACTGTGCCACCATGCCCAGGAAAAGATTTTTTTTTACTACAATGGAATATTACTTTTCCATAAAGAAAGATAAGTTTGAGACATTTCTAGCTGCACCTTGAGAACAACTTCTTAAGTGAAATAAATCAAACACGCATATATAAATACCTCATTGTTTCTCTGGTGTGAGAAACTGTAAGTGTAAATAAGGATCAAAATGTATATAATAGGTATTATGAAATAGAAGAAAATGTCCAAATGAGGAGGAGAATAAGGGAGGGGGAGGGAAAAAAAGAAATAAAAGGAAAAGATCCCTGTACTAAATAGAAAGAAAGAAAGAAAGAAAGAAAGAAAGAAAGAAAGAAAGAAAGAAAGAAAGAAAGAAAGAAAGAAAGAAAGAAAGAAAGAAAGAAAAAAAACAAGAAAAATGCAAACAAAGCATTGGCAAATGGAGAGGGCTTGAAGGGAAGGTAGAGGGAAAAATTTTCAAAGCCTAACTACTGGCTGCAAATCCTTCATGTTTCACCCGCTTGCAGAATGCACTCACTACCCCTTTCCATCAGTTTAGATGCACTTGCTCATGAAGCACTCAGTCCTTTTGTTCTGTTCTCCTCAAACTGAAGACTTACAAATGAGGAGACCCATGGATGGCAAGCCATGCACCCAGCAGTCAAGGGCACAGAGGACATCGCTGTGCACACTGCTTCCACCACAGAGGAAGGGGAGGGCATACAGACACCCAGCAAGCAAGCACCAGCAGCTTTTGCTTAGGTCTAAGTTTTACTGTGTGTGAAGGGATCTTTGGGTTTGCCCACTAGATTTGGGGTAATTGGCCCTTTCTTTGTTTAACTGTATTTTGTACTCTTCAGTCCAAGTTGGAGATTATACATGTATGGAGTTACTATGTTTCTTGTTAACCTATGCTCCATTAAACAATGTCTTCAATCAAGTCCCTCTCCACTCAGCTGCTTGTAACTGCCTCAGAACCAAAGCCATAAGATGACTAGAAGTCCTCTTCTTTCTGTTGGCATGCCTTTAAATCTTTAGAGGAATTTTGTTTTGGAAGGATTTTTGAGGGGAGACAGCCTTTTGGATTTGAACTTTAACCTGAAATTTTTTCCTAATTTGAGAATCCTATAGAAAGAATCTGAGAAAGTGAAATGATTTTTTATATAGGTGTCATAAGCACTAGTCATTTTATATGCTATTTAAATGCTCATGAAACAGTTTCTGTTTTAGAACTGCTCTTTCTGCACACTTATTACATGTGATGTCAAGAAACCCCCAGACATTTTCTACATTCTGCCAGGGATTTTTTTCTCAGCAAAATCCACCATTTGATTGGGTATATTTGATATTTTATCTGTCACAGAGAGTTACAGTTCTGCTAGTCTTTCTGCCACTACATAACAAAGAACCCTTCCTCCAGTTTTGAGTAACAATCCCTTCGCTTTCATTTACCTCACCACTGATAGCCCCCTCAAAGGCCAATAGACTCCTACTAAGAATCTCTGTCACCCCTTTCCTGCTTTGGCCCACACCTAGTCCATATCCCATATTTAGGTTTTGTTACCATAGCAGCTAATTCATGCTATGTAAAACGTCTCCAGCCCATAGCTGAGAACAGTAATAAAACTTATTTTATTCACCAACCCCAGGAGGGACTGGCCTCAAAGAATTCTGTGTTGGGATCATCATGCAGTAGTCAGATGGGGTCTGGCACTGGGATTATCACAAAGCCTTCTTTGCTTACATCTGCTATGTAGACAGAGCATTCTATGCCTGAGGGTGGAAGCTACTGGGCTCTTCAAGCATCCATCTCTCCACTTGGCATCTCTACATGGTCCTTCCACATAGAGGCACATGCTAGGTGGGCTTCTTCCAGAGGGGTGAACTCTTCCAGAATGATATTTGGGAGAGACTGACCACAGCTACATGGGCTTTTCCATCTTAAACTTAGCGTCCACCTACTGTTTCTCCTCGGCATGCAATTAGTCTAAGACCTACCAAGCTTTTGAGATAGAAACTAAACTCTACCCCTGATTCTTCCTTCTGATAAAGGATTTACAGACATATATTAGCATCATTCCAAAATGTTTGGGCACTATTGATTTGAGCAAGAAACACAATCAAATTTCTAACAGTGGAGCTGGTTCCTGAGAACAATGTTGGAAGCCTCCTATGTATGAGGCAGGTGATCCTTGTGAATGATCAGGAGAAAGAGATGACAAGAACTTTATTTTAAAGAAATTCATGGCATCAATCCTTGAGGATGTAGAGTAAGGGAAAAACCTTGAGGGGATCTTCAGAAAGGGAAAATAGAGTTCTCAATACATTCACAGAACTATCTCTTTAGGGAAGTGAGAACATGGTTTTTAGACTAGGAAAAACTAAAAATAATAGTCTGTGTTCAGGTTTAGGGAAACCCCATGGTGTTCCAAGAATATCAGGTCGGTGGCAAATGCTTCACTGGAGGAGGCCGGAAACTCCCAGCTGCAGAGAGATGATTACCTTATCACCCCATAGTGCAAGTGCAGACAGGGAGCTTTCCCTAATTCCTTACTGTCTTTCAGAAAGTTATAGGCGTATTTCTTCATATCCTCTATAGCAGCTGGCACAGGATTTGGTTATTATTAGAATTTAATACTTATTCATGTTTTATTTGAGAATTGCATTCCTTTTGTACAACGGAGGTCAGGTTCCAACTTGTAATAGAGATTAAGGAGGCAAAACAGAATCAAGGCCCCGCATCTCTCCTCCCTGATAACATAAAGTGGTGACTATGAGCCTCATATTTTTGTTGTGTTTATGGGGGTTGATGGATATTGATTGCTACTTGGATTCAGCCATTTAAACAATTGCTTTGGTCTTGGATTAAGAAATGAATAGGAAGCAGAAGATGTTAACAAATGATTATCTCTTCTAGGTAATATTATAGTATTAGCATTGTGGAATTTCTCCTTCTGCTTGGCTTCCACCTTTGCCTACTCTTTGTCCTCCTCCTCCTCTTCCTCTTCTTCCTACTTCTCTTTCTTCTTTTGTTTTGAGGACTACCTTCTTAGAATATCTAAAGCATCTTTACATGGAACATTTCACTTTTATTTCTCTGAGTGTAAGGGTTTAGTATATAACTCTTTATAAACTGGGATTACCATTGTATTCTCCACCTAGTATCTGTTCTCTAAGTGCTTGTTGAGTGAAGAAATGAATTAGTGTCTTCTCCATGCATCAGAGACCACTGGCCCCTCCCCGTGGACATATCTTCATCCAGATACCAAATGATCACTTCATCACATAAGATCTTTCTAGTTTTTTCCTATTCCAAACTCCACTACTTGAAGCCTTTTCTGACCCATTGCAATTCCCAAGTGCATGAGGTTAGATTTCCTGGAGCAAACACACACACTTGCACAGAACTGGCCCATGTGAAAGAAGAGGGAGGAGGTCAGATTTCACTAAGAAGTTCAGCTGTGAAACTACAAAAAGTCCGCCAACCCAGTAAAGAGCCCAGGACTCAGCACTGCTTGTTCAACTTGTCCCAAGTCAGAGCAACTTTGCTGGGTGTGTCCAACAGGCCTGAGACAGCAAGCACATGCTAGTTTTCCAGGGAAGGACTAGATGATGGGAGCTGGGTGCCTATTGCTGAGGCTGACCCTGAAGGTGATCAACACAGCCCACAGCTGGGCACCGGGTATATTAAAGGAAATCTGAATGGTGCTCCTTCATGTCCACCACATTCCCACTCATTCCTTGCCTTCTCCTGGAGTTCTTCTCTTCCCACAGAAATGTGAGCTCTGGTTGTGTTTAGCCACTGCTTGTCCGAACTCAAAGTACAAAGGAAAGCCAGAGGGGAAAAGGTTTTTCTACAGAGACCTTTCTAAGTGTCCCTCAGACTGCACACTGCTAAGTACACTAAAATGCATGGATGCCTTATGATGGCAGTGGGAATAATGGGACAGGAAGCACGAACCACCTGGTGCACAGCAACATCTCCTTACTAGCCTGGCCTGAAGTTACCCACTGACCTCCAGAAAAGAAGGTCGGTGGGAGAACAGAACCAGAGGACTGAATTCCCTATTCATTCTATTGCTCCACACTTGTTTTTTCCAGCTCAGGCTAGCTCCTCCTGAATGGATTCTCTTAGGTGAGAAAGACCCAGTTGTGTTCTTGCCTGCCACTAATGCATGTACCAATTCAGACCACTCACTATCAACCCATGTCTCCATTTCCAGGTCTCTGTTCTTGTCATTTTTTTCTGTAGCTGCTATGGTTTATATCTGGATATCCCCCAAAGCCTCATGTACTCTTAAATGGGGCTTTTTTAAAAGGCACTGAAATGTAGAGCCTGATTGTTTCAGAGTGCAATGCTTGGACTGAGAATACTGGGATTAAGGGTGGGGGATTGCTGGATCACTCCACTGATTGGATTGGCACCACCCTAATCCCAACAGTGAATAAAATAAAAGGAGCAAAAAGAGGTCTGTTTCCCCTTTTGGTCCTGTTTTTGTTGTCCCCTGCTACCATGAACTGTTGCCTCTCTGCCACAAGACACAAGCCTTGGAGCCAGCAGACTATGGAATGAAACCTCTGCAAACTGTGAGCTAAATAAGCCTTCCCTCCTTTAACTTTAGGTGTTGAGTATACTGTCTCAGCAATGAGAGAAAAGTAATTAGACAGTAACCAAAGAATGCCCATCTTGTCATAGAGTGTAAGTCACCTCTGTCTCTCTCTCTCTCTCTGTCTCTCTTGTCTCTCTCTGTCTCTTAGTCTCTCTCTCTCTCTCTTTCTCTCTCTGCCTCCCTCCCCCCTTCCCCAGTGCCTTCTCCACTACACCAGGGATCAGTCTATGACACATAGTCTATCCTACAATTTGCTGTCAAGTCTTCAGCCACAAGTGCTCGCAACCCAGCTTTCTGTCTGTCTTCTGCCTCTGTGCATTCAGCATAGACTAGCTTGCACTGCTGCTTATTCATGGCAGTATCCTGTTCCTTCAATCTATACCACCTACTTCAAATATCTGTCTATTAGTACTTAACATGTACTTGAAATATAAGGGAAGTTGTTTACCATCACCTTCAAAATTGCCCATATGTATTATGTTTGAGTAGGAAGTGGAGAAGAGGTGGTTTCTAAATCATTATAAGCAGTGTCTCTTGTTTCTGTTGTTTTGAGAAAATTATGTGATCATTAGTGATTAGAGAGAAACAAGCTGCCACATAGTTATTATTCACCTTAGGCAGCTATAAAAAAAGTACCCTGAACTAAATGTTGTGAAAATATACACTTCTTTTCCACAGTTCCAGAGGTTAAGATCAGGATCCAGGTGCCAGTGAGGTCAGGTTCTAGTGAAGCTCCCCTGCTGACTGGCACATGGCTGCTTCCTTGCTATGGCCTTACATGATGGAAAGAGATCTTTGTTCTCTGTTTCTCTTCTATAAAGATAATAACCCTGCCATGAGGGCCTTGTTCTCATGACCTCATCTAAATGTGTTTATGGCCAAACTCTATACGTCATCACCCTGGGAGATGTAGCTTCGACATTTGAATTTTGAAGGTGCACAAGCTTTTGCCCCTTCTACAGGACCCCCGGGACTGCAGTGCCTTGCTGTCCTTCATCTCCCACAACTGTGACATAAGCAGTCAGGTGCCTTGCCAGCTATGATTCATTTCCTATCAGTGACTCTGTCTACCAATAAACTGATACCAGGTCGTTGTGTATTTTCAACTCAGTTCCCAGGAAAATCTCGGCCATCATAATCAGCTCTTGGTGAGAAATGGAAGCTATCACAAGAAACAAGCCAAGTTCTTTTAGTGATTCCGATACAAGCAACTCAACCACTTAAATGTTGGCACTGTGAAATGCGAGGGAGTATCTCCATGTATTTCTGTAATGATGACCAGCTAGACTTGACTTTCTCATGAGGTCATTGCCTGAAAACAATCCATTCTTGGTAATCTTTTCTCATCAGTCTAGCTTGATAGATTTTTTTATTCTTCATTATTTTGGGAACAAATGAAACACTACACGATGAGCATTTCTGGGTAAATGCTGCAAGGGAAGTCATTACTGGGGAAGGTCTCTTCATAGTTCAAGTTCTTACTGAGTATCCTCAGTTCTGTTCTCTCTAAAGAACTAGGAAGAGTGTTCTATTTTTTTTTAAAGGGCCTTTTTCTGGAGAGGGGCTTTCCTGTTTCCTTCTCGTCCTTTAAATTGTGTTGACCTTCTTTATAACTGCAATTCCCTGCTAAGAACATTGTGTATTCACAATGGTGATTCTCATGAGGGAAAGCATCATATTGAAATGCCAACCCAGCAGAAAGAAAGAACAGAGCTCCTTGAGTCCTACTGCACCTTCAGGAGAGGCACCGTATCTAGTCATTTCATTTAGATTCAGATGCACCCAAATTCTTGTCTTCCCAATGACTTACACTTCTGAAAATCTCAGTGCCCACAGCTAAGAAGGAGTAAGACTCTCACGGGGCACCATCTGTCCAAGAGATAGTTCTTACACAGTGTGGCTCACAGCCAGAGCAGCATCACCACTACCAACTGGTGGTGTCTGTCACTGTTACAAAATCACTTCTGTGATTTTTGTTTGGGAAAAGGTTTTAGCCCTCTCTTGTTGTGGTGTATTTCATTTCCTTATTTATTTCCAGTTTTATTGAGGGTCTCTCCTTGAAGCTTGCAAATACGGAATATATCCCTTAAACAGACTTCCCTCAGTGGTGCTGGCCATTAGTGTTTTTCTCCAGATCTTAAAACAGTTTTTCTTTACCCACTAAAGACACGTTTGGGAGCTCCTGGAAGGCTTACTGATGGCAAAATCAATGAAGCCAGATTTGTAGGCAGGGTGCTAGAAAAGCATGGGTCAGCCATCACCACCTGTGAGATCTTTGAGGCTCTGTATTCTGAGCTATACAGCAAGTGTAAGACTTGCTGGAGTGGACGTGATGCATGTAATTATCTCATACCTTCATCTACACAAATTCATGAGTTTAACACAAAGAATGATGGAGGAAAAATAAGATCAAATGTGTTCTGTCTGTTCTTAATGCTATTTAATGAATGCTTATTCCTCCAAACTTCATATAGTGAAGTCTCAACATCAACATGATAGTACTTGGAGCTGGGTTTGTATGAGATCTTTAGGACTGAGTGATTTCCATGGTGGAATTAATATCTTTGGGGTTTTCGTTTTTGTTTTGCTTTGTTCATTTTAGAAGAAGAGATTCTCTCTCTGTCTCTACCTCTATCTCTCCCTCCTTCTCTCTTGCCTTCTTTCTCTTTACCCTTTCTCTATCCTCCTCTCACCCTCCCTTTCTCTCTCTCTCTCTCTCTCTCTCTCTCTCTCTCTCTCTCTCTCTCTCTCTCTCCATCTCACTCTCCTTCCTTTTTTCTTTCCTTCCTCCATTTTCCCTCTCCCTCTGTACTTCTTAATAACCAGAAGGGATTTCACCAAGAACTTCACCACTCCATCACTGGAATCACAGACTTTTAGTCCCCAGAAATATGAGAAATAAATGTTTGTTATTAAAGTCCCCCAGTTTGTGGTAATTTGAGCCAAAATATCTAACAAATATTCTTTTTCTTCTTTCCTCCATCGTCCTGGCACATGTTACTGGGATTTGGGACACCTCAATCCTATTCAGTAGCTTACCCCTAAGAGAAGACAATAGATTGATTATGAGTATGTCTCAGGCATAGGCAAAACTTTTGGCTGGGGAGAAAAATAAAGTCTGCTAACAGACACCCTTTCTTATTGGGCTTTGGCAAAGACTTGATTCCCATGGATAAAATGAGTCATGGCCACAGTGAAATAGACCATGTGCATTTACATAGTGACAGATATCTAGGGGGTTAAGTGAGTGATGAAAAGTAGTCATTATAATAATTTTACAACCTAGACATAAAAGACAATCGGAGAAGAAAAAGACTAGTCATATTGTGAAATGTTTGTCATTTGATATCTCTTTATCCTCCAGCAAGTCCACTTATTTGCTTCTACATCAGCAGGAGTTAGACACAGATCTGGAGGTGAGAAGGACGACAGCTGTCATGTGGCGCTATCTCCCTTTCACAGAGGGGAAAACAGGACCTGCAGGGACAAGCGAATGAGCCATGATCAGACACTACCAATTATTTTCATCACCTCCAGAGAGGCCTTCTTATGACACACACTGCATCTTCAAAATGAGGCCAAGAATGCCCAACCAAATTCTTCAAATACAGTCAGTTACAAATGTGTGTGCAAGCCACTTCCTCTTTTATTATTTAGAAAATGCTTGCCCTAACTTGTTATCAGAAGAGCTGGACTGATAGAGAATGGATATGCATTTTTCACATGTCGGGAAGCCAGGGGTAATATACCATCCACATTCCAGGGAAAGGTGAGATAACAAATCTCAACCAAACACAGACTGCTCATAAGCTGTGGTTGACATTCTTCTTGTTAGAAAACCAAAGGCAGGGGAGAAACATTAACTGTCTGCATTTTGTCCATAGCTGTGCTGGAATGGATGTACGAAGAGCTGGATGAAGAAAAGGACATTGCTTTTTAATAGAGGTGGACAAAGAAGGAAACCAATGATTTTCTTAACTTTCCTTGGTCCTAAAGATAAACAATTTTTTCAAATGGCAGTCAAGAGTTGAACCAGATCAAGCTGAGTTTCAGGTGATTTCTCAGTGATCACAAACCATCTCCCAATGCCGATATTTTCTGGCATCTCTAAGCTGGGTGTTATAGCTTCCCCTGACAGGAACTGTGCGCAGGGTTGGGGGAAAGGTCAGCAGCTGCAATGTGTGTGACCTCAGGGTCATGACTACATAAGCTCCTCCAGTGAACCAGTAATAACAAGTAACTAATACAGGAAGATAACTTTCAGTGGACTAAAATCTGAAGGCGTCTTCATCTCACCTTAAGGTAGGCAGACTAAAAAACTGATTGACTGGGTGAACAACTGGATTAGATTTTGTCTGAAATGTTTAAGATAAGGAAGAAGCTGAGCATGCCTGAACATAGACTAGAAACACTCAAGAAAGAGGACCAGCAAGAGGGAATTCCCCTTCCAAGGCAAACCAATATTTCAAAACAAAAATTTTAATGAGGTATTAAATTCACATATTATGAGGATAATATAGTAAAAGATCATTATTTTTAATAACAGCACAGGCCTTATTCACAAACACTTTTCCGTATTGCATGCTTGCTGGGCTTCACATATCCATCATTCCTTTTCTGAGAAAACTCTTTCACTAGGGGCCCAGAAAGTGGAAATTTCTTTCTTCTCACTTTTCAGGGCCACTTAGTGGTCTGGGCTCAGACCACTGTGAGCTTTTCAGAGTTAAAACACTAAGGCAACTGAAACCAGTCTCTTTTACTTTCTGTCTCTACGTTCACTGCCAGAATGTGAGGGGTAAAGCCCTCTTCTCGGCTAGAGAATCTGGCACGCTAGTCCAGTCAGCCCTCCATCTGCTCTCTGAGTTTCTCTCCTGGTCAGTAAAGCTTACTGACCATTTAGTAGGACACCACTTGCAGGACATTTGACTTGAGACACTTACTCAACTTCTCTTAACTTCACTGTCCTCATCTGTCAATGTAGAGCTGCTCAAATCCATGTCATAAACCTAATCCCATGCATTAAATAGGAGAAAAAAAAAAAGGAAGCACTTCATGAGCGCCGACCTAGATGCTAATTCCCAGAGTAGGTCTGAGGTGCTCAAGCTGAAGTCCTGTTCACTGATCCTCTCCCGGCTCCTTTGACATCCTGATCTTGAGGCTGCGGGCTCCGGGTCTTAAGGCAATTCCAGGTAGAAGCGAATGTCCATTTTTGAGGTACTCTCTGCTCCTTATCCCTAGCACCAGAATTTCTTGTATTAATTAATATAATTGGTCAATGTTAATAATTTCTTTCCCAAAGTTTTTGCTGAGGTCACATTTCATGATTATATTATTTTTTTTAAAGCATCTGCTCTTTATTTGCTCAAAATTTTCCCGGGTTTCTTTTAGGTCATGTCTTACTTGATTTCTCAGATATTTCTCTTAGATAACCTCCTTTACCTTCAGTCACCTGGAGTCCACACTGATTCTGATATTTTCCATAAATTCTGACCACAAACAATGACATCAACATATGAGAGCTTCTAAGTACAGGTGGGTGAGGAATTAGAATGTGTGTCATATCTTCATTCATTCATTCATTCATTCATTCACTCATCCTTCATTCATAAACTCCCAATTGAGCATTTTCTAATATAGTATGTGGCATTTTTAAATCTCATGGAATGCATATTTCTATACAAAATAATTCCAGTTCTCAAGAAATTTAATCTTGGTGAAGACAAACATAAAACCTTCCATATGACATACTGTAAGGTTCAAGATAACACAGTGGTTCTCAGCAGTGACCACATACAGGTATGATCTGGGTGCATGACATAGAGACACCCAACCTCAACCCATAGCAAAGGAATCTCAATCTCTGAGAACAGGGCCTATGCATGGGTGGTTTGGACAACTGTCCTGCTGCAGCCAGCTTTGGTAATTCCTTGGGAAGAATGAATCAGAATGCTTGGAGATCACAGAGATGAGGGACCCCACCTGATTAATATGGTAGCCAAGGCTACTAAGAGAAAAGAGTGCCTGAGCTAGCTTGGAATTTCAGGGAAGGACTTGCCCAGGTGAAGTTTTGGGGATGCCACGCCAAGCACAAGGCAACAAGAACAGTTCTTGGGACTGTGAGAATTTGAGGGTAGAGTTACAGTGCTACAACATGTGGATTTTACTTGGCCAGCAAAGGGAAGACACAGAAGGCTCACTAGCATGAAAATAATGCAATACATCTTCATGCACTGGATCTATCAAGACATCAACTGGAGAGTGAATTTTACTTCTCTTCCAGCCAACTCAGAGAGAACTCTCTCCCCTTTAATGAAACCTTCAAAGCTGTTGGCACCTCCCTTGGTTTCAGACATTGCAGACAGGAAACTCTACCCATGAGCAAACCTTTGCCCTATCCTTCCGTGAAACAAAGACCAGCTGGTCTTTGACCTCCCATTAGGCTGTGCCTGGGGGAAAGAGAGGTCCTTGGGTCTTCTCAGCCACCTCCAAACAGTGGCTGGGCATCACAGATTCACCTTGCTAGGGGCACATGGTTGTAGCATCAAATCTGTGGAGACATTTTAAGTTTAAAAAATATTGGTTGCTAATACAGAGCTGTACTCCCTGGCAGGGGACATCTGGGTGTCATAGTTCCTACAGATGAAATATAACTTAGTTCCTGAAAGAAGGCCTGGACTCTTGAACAGCATCACTTTGGCTGCTCTTCCCTCATTTGCAGCAAGCAAGCCCCTAGCACATCAAGTGAGCCTCTGCAGAAGCTGTAGTTAGTGCCTGTGCCACGGCTGCGGTGGAGACTGTATTGCTTAGGTTTGGTTTTGGTTTTTTACTTTCCATTGTAAGGTGCACAGTCTGCTTAATCACATCTATGCAGGGGCCAAGAGGACAGAAGAGAAGGAAAGGAGGAGCAGGGGGGAGGGAAATGTTCAAATTTAATGAATGTTTTAATTGTACAATAATTTCTAAAATATTATTTTTTCTTCTTTTTAATTTCTCTTTTTCTGACCAAGTTTCCATGCTTATATTTGATAATTTGAACAACTAATTTGAAGACAACTATTTATAATATAACAACCATTGTTGAATTCCTGTTATTATTTTCTTTAGTGAAATTCTGTATCCTTTCTAATTGTTTTTACTATTTTTTATTTTTTTAAAAGTATTAAACTATATGTACATAGGAGGATAAGGGTGGGAAAATTACACTTTTTAAAAAGTATATTTAGTACAGGGTCTACAGGGTCTCACTACACAGATCGAGCTCCCGGTTTCAGCCTCCCAAGTGCTGGGATCACAGGTGCGTGCCACCACACCCAGTCTCCATGGCCATCTCAGCCCACCTGCAGGAAGGGACTGGCAGGGCACTCCAGGGATCGAATCCCTGGCCCCTGTATCTGCCTAACCAGCCCTCATGAAACTTTCACTTCATAAGAAAATTTCCTGGAAGAACATTAATGATATTTAGATGTACTAGGAACTTTATAATCAATAGGAAATATAATCTATATGTAGGACAATCCATATATAAAGTAATCCAAATCTAAATTTTTAGAGAAATCTGAAACCTGGGCATAGTAGGAAACTAGCTTTAAAAAAAAAAAAAAAAGAACACTTTACTGTAGGATTGCCAGGAAATTACTCGATAGAGAAGGCAGAAATAGAAACCTCATCTCTGAGTCTTTTTCATCACATAAGAACACTCAGACTAGTATCAGAGAAGACAAAAGCATCTCAACACAGCGTTTTGCTGGTGATGTTGTTTAAGAAACTGAACTCTGGCCCTTGTGCTTGCCAGGCAGATGCTGAGCTGCTGAGCTGCATCCCTGGCCCAGCAGTGTGTTTTAACAATGGCAACAGTGAAGCAAAAGAGCATGGTACCCCAGCTTCAACACAATGTTTTGTTAATTTATTCAACGGCTGGTATCATGAGTAGGTGCCTCACATTGAGTTGTGCTTTGGTTTGTCAAAATGACTGGTTTTGCTTGTTTCTTGGTTCCCAAGACTAATTATTATTTTTCATACCTTTTGATATGCTAAATGAGGATATATATATATATATATATATATATATATATATATATATATATCTTTCAAAGTGTCAACAAATTATTATGTTTCAGCCCCATAAAAACACCACAAAACAGCTGCTGCTCCCTTAGAGTCCTTCCCAGGAAACCCATGCTTGGTTAGCAGAAGACTGGCAAAAGGTGTGGTGTCAGCACTCACAGTTTCATAGCCTTCCTCAGTCACATGTCCTTGTGAAACCTTGAATAACTTGCTTAATCTTCCTGTGCCTCAGTTGTCTTCTCTGAAATTTTCAGCAGTTAGATTAAGCAGTGCATGCACCCATTTTTAGAATCAAGTGGGGTGATGTATGTAAGGCGCTCAGCAGGCCATCTTCTGCATTCTAAGCAACCTACGTTGTTGGCTACAATAGCTACCTATTCATAAAATGTGTATTGACATTGATTGCCTGTGAGTAAATGTAACGAGTGAGCAGCAGGGAACAAGTGTTTTCCTAAACCCCTCACAAGTGATAACATTTAAATTTTATAATTACCTTTTAAAGATTTGTCATTACTATCGCTGTTTTGCTAATGAGCAAACTGAGACGCAGATATGTAAACTAACTTTTCCAATGACCTGTAGCTGGTGGTCACAAAGCCCAGCCTCAGACCCAGAAGTCTGGTTCTGGGTTTTAGGTGCTGCTTTGCTGTCTCCCTGAGACGGGCTGTATGCTCAGAGGCGCCAGTGTGACAGTGCCGCATCAGGACCGCTAGAAGCTCGCTGCAAGCCAACTCAGTGGCTGATCAGAGGGTTCTGAGGTCTTCTTGGGAGCATGAAAGTATCAGTCAGAACAGTTATTGTACCAAAAGCCCACCACACCCCAATAAGACTGAGGCGAGAGCCCAAGAGGAAGTATGGAAAACACTGGGCTGGAGCGTAAATGCCTGCCTGCCAAGCACAAGGACCTGGGTCCGATCTCCAGGCATGCTGTGCCAGCCCTGGGACCCTGGGTGTGCTGTGCTGGCCACTGAAACCAGGTATGGTGCAGCATGCCTGTAATCCCAGTGCTGAAGGCTGAGACAGGAGGATCATTAAGAGTCCAAGCTGTGTATCAAGACCCTATACCAAATAAATAAGTAAAAGATTTTTTAAAAAAATGACTCAGGTCACTGACATCTGCTCCAGAAACTAGCCTCCACAATTAATGGTCTGCTTTATCTTTAAGAGTATTTTCTCTTAGCAACTGACAACAGCACTGAGAGCTATAATTGGAAAACTAGCTTTACATAAAATCCCCCCACCCACCCACCAATGAGAGCTTGTCAGCTCTAGCCAGCACCCAAAGTACCGATCAATTTTTTCCATGTAGAATTTTCTGTTCTGATAAAACGCCCAACCTTTCCTTCGTGTTATGGACACACTGGCTGCCTTCTTCATGGATGTATGTGTGACAAGCTTTGCAATCCCATTTTCTGTTCATTCTCAAATAGAAGTTCCTTTATTAGACAATGGAATAGTCTCTCTACTTCAGTTGGCTTCAGACACCTCCTGCTGTTTAGACCTGCTCTCTGTTTAGGCTCTCTGTGGACCAGGCACATAGCTGCTTGAAGAATGACAGTGTCGTCAGTCCTCAGGACTGACACCCTGTACTGAAGACCAGCACCCAGAATCCAGGTCCCCCATCATCTTTATAATCAGGTCTGTCTTTGCTAGTGTTCTACATTTTCTTTCTGTGGATTGGCAGGAAAAGACATTTGGCCACCAATGAAAACTTGGTGAGTGCACCACATGTTATATGATTCAACACACAGGGTTTGAACCTATCCAACTTAGCAGCTACAGCACTAGAAACAAAGTCATCCTGCTTCGGGGCTACCACACATCCTTGCCAAAGCCAGGACCCATGGCTCTTCTGGGTCCACTTTCTCATAGGTATATTGTGATTGTTGTTATGCAAAACAGAACACTGCCTAACCAAGTCGTTATGGGAAGCACAGGCCAATGAGCAGAACAATGATTTGAAAGTCTGGAGTTCTGTTTTGACCTCCACTGTTGATTAGCTGTGCATTCAGCCCTATGAAGGTCAAAAGCAGACTGGCCTCGCCTTGGCCACTTTCTCTGTGTGCCTTGCTCTCTCGATAGAAAACAAATCGGGCATCTGGCTCTCAGCTTGGGAGCTACAGTTTTGGAAATAGATGTATAGTCATGCTTTGTTTGCATTTTAACAGAAAAGGAACAACAGAGCAAACTCTGAGATTGGGGTGGGAGTAGGCTGGGAGAGAATGAAGAGAGGAACCCGATAACCTTTCAAACAGCCAAGTGGTGAAGGGATTGCTTGAATCATTGAGATCAAAGAAGGCTTTTGGCACAAGTTGAAGGCTGCTGCTTTTGAAATGGAGCACAGGGAGCTCTGACAGATTTTTCTAAAGGGAGACAACAGCAGGTGTCCAGAGCTCTGCCCACAGAGACCAGGCTGGAATCCCAGGAGGGAGAGCCTGGTGGGCAAAGAGGAAGGCCCAGGCCTCCTCTAAAGGGGCTGGGGGCTGCCAGCACCACCTGCTTGTCATGCAGAGAAGGAAGCTTGCTGTCATCAGAATTGCTGAGTTTTCAAGAGAAAGTCAACATTTTGACTTTTGTTATTGGGACTTCTGAATATTTTTTCCCCAAAATGCTGATGGAACCCATAACCTTCACAGTGAACTACGTTTCAAGTACTTTTTTTTACACAGCACTTCGCAAAATTGCCCAGGCTGAGACGAACCTGTGAACTTGTAACCTACCTACCTCAACCTCACAAAATTCTGGGAATTGTAGGTGTGTACTACTATGTCTGGATAGACTCCTGATTTCTTTAAATGGTGGATCCAACTTTTGAAGACATACTGCATAAGGAAAAATAAGAATATAACATCAACAAAACAGTTTTCATCTTTCCAAGTGCCTAGGATGGGATTTCATAGGGCTTTAATTATTGCTCTACTATGAAAGAGCAGAAGTTACATTCCAGACCAAAGGCATTGATAGCGACACTCAACGCTGACTGCACCTGTCAGTTTAAAGTATCTTCATACTTTTGTCTAAACACAAGGATTCTGATTTAATAAAGAGAGTTTCAGCATGAGCATTAGGAATGCTACATGTTTCTCCATGTAGCACACAACTATGGCTGAGAAACTCTGTATTAGAGTACTGTGAGAAAAATGTAAGCATTTAGGAATTCAGGAAGCTGGTGAGTTTTAATGTGGTAAAATATGCAACTAGTTCCTCAATGTATATAAGAGAATTAATGCTCAATATGAACTGCTATTTCTCTTCCTTCCTTCCTTCCTTCCTTCCTTCCTTCGTTTCTTTCTTTCTTTTTCTTTTTTCTTTTTTCTTTTTTCTTCTTGTAAGGGATGCTTGCCTCCAGATCATTGTTGGTGGCTTGGGCTCATTAAGAGCCAACTGACAGGAGACACTGGGCAAAATGGGTATGGTAAGAAAAGCAAACACAACAAAAAGAGGCATGCAACCCAAGCATGGCTAAGGATCTATGAAAGTAATCCTTGTCCTGTCTGGTGGCCATGAACTGGGCAACAGAGCGAGGTAAGTCTTTTGCAAGTGCAAGTCAATCTCTGTTCACATTCTAATGGCTGTAAAACTCACCATATGAAGCTAATAAATTATGTGTAGAAGTAATACTTGCCATTTTTTTCTTATTTTGTAAGCCTTTGTATTATGAGTAACATAACTAAGACCTTGTAGAGAGCCAGTGAGGTGGCTCAGTGGACTAAAGCACCTGCGTAGGCAAGCTTAGGCAAGTGCCGGGATCGTGGTTCAATCCTCGGCAACACAAGCCATGCCAGCCTTACCACCAGGTGGCCACAGGGTCTGGGCAGGGTTGTATGTGCTTATAATCCCAGTGCTGAGGATGCAGAAAACAGGAGGATCACCATGAGTCTGATCTGCATAGTGAGACCCTGCAACAACCAAATCATTGGGAGCTACAGTTTTGGAAAACACTTTTTAAAAAAGAAGACCCTGTAGTTACATCCATTGATAGTTCTTATTTCGTCTTTAGTTCCTCTTGTCATTTGTTATATTTTCCATAAAAGCTGCGAGTACAAAATGTGTATATTAAAACATGTACAAAGAGATGTTCAATGGAGCATTTCCCTCGAGGTCCCATACAGCTGGTGCCCAGGAACCCTCCCTCTAAAATTAAGTGGCACCTGTCCTAGAGAGGGACCTGGGAAGAGGACACAAAGGCAATCTTATCCATAATACCACATCGTCAACCTGCAGCATGTTGAGAGAGACTAGTAAGGTGACACTAAGGATTTCCTTGGAAGGTGTTCCCAGTTTTCCGTGTATGCTCACCCTTACCTCCTTCCTAGACTGGCATCTTTCTTCTTTAACATGAGCCAAGGAAGAACACTTCAGGGAGGTCATCTGCAAAGCTTCATGGACTTTTGGTAACCAAGGTTCTGCTGTGTGACTCATTATTGCAAACAGAGATGCTGATGGGGCAGTCATTGTCTAGTATCTAGAGCAGGGTTCTGTTGTAGTAATTAGCACTTCCAACACCTGGTGGGGCCAACAAGGACTTTGCTCAAAGAGGATAGATTGGGTCATCTTTGAAGAAATGGACTGGAAAGGTACCATGACTTCTCCAGGGTGTGTACCACAAGAAATCGTAAGTCATTAAGAAGGCACAACGGAGCCAAAGGAAGTTTTTGAGAGAAGCCTTGTGATGCAGGAAAAAAAAAGATATTTAGAAAAAAGCTCAACAAAATAACCCATCAGAAAAAAGCCCATTGGTAGGTGCACACACTTGAACAATCCCTAGGAATGATTATAATAGTGCTGGTTAAGTTAGAACCTCTTATTCCATCTTGCAACTTTCCTTTGTTCCAGCACTACCCTCAGCCTCTGGAAAAGACAGAAATCTCAGCTAGGGAATGAGGAGCAGATGGAAAGAAGAAAAACAAGCATGGCTTCTCTTCCTTCCCCTGGATTTCTACACTGAGTGATAACAGCTGTAGATAATAAATATGAAGTTTACATGGATTTCACTTTGTGTTAGACTTTTTACCTTGAAAAAAACAAGGTATTTTCTATTGGTAATCAGAAATGCCAACAAAGAACTATCCTGAATTTTATTGGTAATAGAACCTGAGAGTTAGGGGAAAGTAGTCAGAATACCATGATCGAAGGAACCAAAATAAAATAAGAATCATTTTCCGCTTATAACCAAACCCAATTCGTATTATAAAATTATTTCAATTTAAATAGATAGAGTATTTGGTAGTGTGAATTCAAGTTTGTATGAGTATAATGTGGTGTCATGGTTACCTTTTAAAATCTTCACCTCTAAAGTCACCTTTGCTACTTTAAAGATGTACTAAGTTATTGCAAGATATTAATAGCCCCTAGTGAAGAACTTACTCAAAAATCCATAGATGTCTTTCTGTGGGCCTTGTCAGAGCCTTTACTAGATAATGTATGTGGTGGAACTCTAAAAGGGGATAACTGATTTAACAATTTCAAACTCATTTGTTTATCGAATGTTATTATTCCTAAAGCTTTAGGCTTTCACTTAATTAATATTTGCTGGACATCTACCATATGCAGGTGTGGGAATGTGTGTTGGATATCAATTGAATATAATAGATGTGGTCTCCACTGTAAAAGTCTTAACCTAATGAGTTATTTATTCATTCCTAAGAACAAACAATTTCTTACTCTGGAATTCTCTTTGGAGAGATTTGTTCTATGCCACTTTCCAGATATTTGACACAGAAAAACTATGTGTTAACACAAATCATTGAGGAAATGTCTTTAAAAAGGGGTGTGTTTTTATAGAATGTAAAGGAGGGTCAGATTACTGAGAAGTGTAACAAAAGTGATTTAGTTAATTTAGTTCTTTATGTCCTTGATCTGTGTTGGATGAGAAGTTTTAAAATGGCAGAAAAAAAAGTCAAAGTCATTCACATCTTTAAAAAATTTCTTTGGATTTCTCCCTGTATCTAATATAAAACTGCCACATTTTCATTCTCTTGTTCACTGCTAAGAGTTCTAACATCAAACATTTTGATTTGTTTGGTCCTTCTGGGAGGTATTTTGAATGTGTTGTTGATAATCATTGGACTGTTTGGGGCTCTTGTCCTGTCCTTCACCAATCTAACACACACACACACACACACACACACACACACACACACACACTATGGTATACAAATACACAGGTATAGATACTGTTTGCAAAACAAAACAAGTCTGAGATCTTGTTGAAGAGGCCTACACTGAGTCATGAATTCTAACTAAAGAAATAAAGTATTCTAAGACATATTCTCATCTGAGAATTTCATATGCAGTGGCACTTCTCTATTCCCAAGAAATAGGCCTGCATCTAGCTAACTTAACTACATCATGTAAATTTTGATACATGCTGTGAAAGAAAATACATGGGATGCAAACAAAACATTTCCTCTTGGACCTTTTGAAGATGATGTCCAGCTTTTTACATAATGTTGCTTAGCAGGGACTTTGGTCTTGACTGAGTAGCTGTGAATATATCACATGTCAAAGGACATATAAGTAGTGACTTTCACACTAGTCATCACATGCTCTAGGAATTTCCATTCCCAGAGAGTCTCATATGTCCCAGCATCTATGCTCTGAAATCCAACCGCTTACCCTGCTTCTTGTATGAGTTGCTGACTCCATTTCTCCAAGTTCTTCACCAACTACTGCACTCTTGGTCCATTGGATGTGGGCCCTAGCACTAAGAATCTCATCTATGATTCCATGTGGTCAAGACACAAAAACTGAAACATAACTGGTAGCTCAATTCATAATTATTTGAATTATTGAAATTAACCTAGAAATACACTTTATGACTTTTGTATTAGATGGCTGATTCATTTACAAGGAGAAAAAGTTTATTCAGGCCCTCAGTTTTGATGTTTCCAGTCCATGACCAACTGGTCCTATGGTTTTTAGGCTCTTTAGAAGGAAGCACATCGTGGTAGGGATGTGAACCCCAAGCAAAATTGTTCACCATAGGCCAGGGCTGAAATGGAAAAAGAGAAAGGAGGAATGGCTCCACTACCCCCCATCAAGGCCACATCCCCAGTTAGATAAAGTTATCAACTTTCAAATAATCCACCATCTCTCACCTGTGCCAAGCCAAGGACCAAACCTCCACCACATGGCTCTTGGGGAAACTCTTTAAAATGAACTATACCGAGTTGTTCCTAGGGTTTTGATTTATGCAAATTATTTATCCACTATGTCTTAACTCCTAACTTTTTTGATCATATGTTTCACTATTTATTTCTAGGTCATTACCAGCTAAGAGTGTAACTATAGGTGTTGATCAGTCCTTCTACTTTTATTCTGCTTTCTCCAATTGAATTTTTCATATGGAGCAAACAACCTTACAATAAAAATAAATCAAGCCACTGATTTCCAACTAAAATTACTAAGAGTAATACAACGATTTTGAAATAATCTGAAAACAGAAGAGTGTATATTTTCTTCCAAGATCTGGGCCAAACATAATTAAGCACCATGATTCCTAAATGAGGGAAAGCAATGATGTGACATAGAGTGAACAACTGTCTTGCTGATGTCAGTTTGCCTAAAACTTAGAGGATTTTCCACAGCAAGAGTTTTTCACTGTTAACTAGACAAGCCCTGGACAAATATAACTTGTTCACCTTAAAAACTCTGTGTTTTTACTAGCTGATTGCTTATCAGAAGGGGCTGGGAGGACCTAAAATAGCTCTCCAGTCTTGAGGTGAGGTGAGAGAGGCAGTTTAGAGGTGTTAAGTGGGTAGAAATTGAGAAGAACCAGAAAAAAAGAAGCTACACAGGGCCGGTGAGATAGTTCAGAGGACTAAAGCTCCTGCGTAGGCAAGCACAGAGAACACAGTTTGATCCCTAGCACCATATCACCACATGCCTTGCCAGCCCCATCCCCAGGGCAGGCTGAGCTGGCCACAGAGTTCAGGTGTAGTGGAACACTCCTATAATTACAGGGCTGGTGAGGTTGAAAACAGAAAGATTACTATGAGTCCAAGTTGTGTAGTGAGACCTTGTGCCAACCAAATAGATTAGAAAAGAATTTTAAGAAGCTACATAAGAAAGAAGTAGAGCTCTGAACATAGCAGAAGGATCTCTTCAAGTCACATGCTGAGTTCTGATCCACAGAATTACAAGAGGCAACTACTTGTAGCTGAAGAAAGAAACACTACAAAGGAGTAGTTGGGATGTCCTTGGAGCTCACCCAGGGCAAGTATAAAAGCTGGGAAACGTGGCAGGGGCAAAACCATGCATTTATATACACAAGATGGTTAAGGAAATGCCTGAGAATCTCCATCAAGGTTTTGAATCCTACCAATTAAAGTAGGATCCTCACCTTGACTAACTATATATGACAATACCTGTGAGCTAAGAAACTGCACCGAGGATAGCAATGTGTAATACTAGGGCCATGCTTGGAATGTCTGTCATTCTGGTCTTCTGAATGCAGACTGTTTCTAATATCATATCAATTACTGCTACACTCTCTCTCAAGTAAATATTTATTTTTTAAAAAAAAAGGTAATAAAAGAAAACAAGACACAAGAAAAAATGTCATAGGACAGTCTTGCTACAATGCTATATATGGTCAGATTTCTAAATTTCTGTGTAAAATTGTGTAGTTGTTTATTTCTATTTTTAATTTTAATTTTTTTCACATTCTATAGGGATTTAAAGTTTAGCATATCAATGATTGATGGAAAATACCTGTCCCATGCTATATCTAAGGTACTTGATGTTCAGGCAGATAGTGATGTTAAGCTGAACTGCCTATGTTATGGGGTAATAATATCATTAAGTTTCATTTCTGAAGGTTTAAGAACTTAAGTTTGTAGACCAAAAATTAGAGAAAAAGAAGGGCTACAAGGACAGCCAACATATTGGCCCTAGTCCTCAAGGTCAGTGAGGACTCAGGAGATAACAGAACTTGTACTCTAACATCCTGTAACTCAGTGGTGTCCCAAATTTTCTGTCCTAGAAGATCATGGAGCCACAGAGGAAAGTGATTGATGATGTAGAGTGTGCATAAGGAGAGTAACCTGGAGGAAAAATATTCTCTCAGGCTTTCACAGAAAGAAAATTGGTCAAACAATGTCCATGACTTATCCACATGGCTGACACTGACAAAAGATCTACAAACTGCTGTGCAAGTGTTCAGGGTAAATCCTGAGGGGATTTGACTGACCTTGGCAGATACAAAAGTTACATTTTTTGTTATATCTTGGTCTGGTTTTATCTTGGTCTTAACCATCCAGCAGAAAGTTATAAAAACGAGGTATAAAAGATAAAGCCATATTAATATGCTGAGCTATAAAAGGCTCCAGTCAACAACTTCTGGCATTGCCAGTTCTGTGTATACCCCAGTACCCCTATGGACAACCCACCACCTGTATGGACTACTGGACTATATTGTATTATTTTGCTGAATTCATGCACCTACAATGTTTAAATGGCAATGGAATCCCCATCTCTGACAAAACTAAACAAAAAAGGGGAATATAGATGAATGACCATTTTGTAGTAAAAAAATATGTGCCTGTATATACAAAGTAGTTAGGATAGATATACAGCTACTTTTTCTAAGTTCAATGAGAAGAAAAGTTTCTACTACTAGTATTTAGACAAGATACCATGTGTGCATCTTGTACTGTGAATAACTACTATGAAGGCAACAATATGCAATGTATTGATTATTTCAATTGTCCTACTGACCTGTTTGAAACTGTCTCATTGCTATTTCTTTCTCAATAAAATTAATTTAAAAAATAAAAAAAAATCATGGTTACATTTAATACAAAAGTTTTGGACACTTGAACTGAATTATAAGTACTATTAGACTGGATTAAAAAAAAATACCCAACTGCAAGTCCACTGTAAGTTGCCACTTAACATATAATTTTTTAAAATTAACCAGCAAATGCCAACAATAGCTATGTCAATCAAGCACCAATAAAAAGGAAGATGAAGTGACTACAGTAATAATATGACATCTATGGTTTGAACACTTAGAAACCTTGCTCCCTCACTTGCAGTAAGTGATAGCAAAAGTACATAGAAAATCAGAGAAGATAAAAGAGATATGAACAATACTATCAGCCAAGTTGACCTAATTAAAATAGATAAAATCTTTATCCAACAACAGAAGGCACACTCATTTCAAGTATGATTACTTTATTCAATAAGATAATATTTTGGGTCATAAGACCAGTCCCTGGCAGTTAAAGAGAATTAATATTATATGAAGTATGCTCTCTGCACCTTGAAAAATTAAATAGAACTCAGTGATAGAGATATATCTGAAAAATATTTCAAATATTTGGAAAATTTAGGGCAGAAAGAAAATCACAAGGATATTTGAAAAAGTTTGATTTTGAATAGAAACAAAAACACAACATAGCCAACTTTGTGGAATGAAACTAAAACAGTTCTCAGAGCTTATGACATTAAATAGATGTTTACATTAGCAAAGAAAAAGAATTTCAAGCCAATGATCTTAGTTTCCCTTAGAAAATCTAAAGAATATTAAATATAAAATAAGCAAATAGAAAAACAACAAAAATAAAAGGTACCTTTATTGAAAGGTACCATTTCTTTCCACTTGGGCATTGTTTTCTTTTTTTTTTTTTTTTTTTTTTTTTTTTTTTTTTTTTTTTTTTTTTTTTTTGTCTTTTCGAGACAGGGTCTCACTGCAGTTCAGGCTGGCCTTAAGCTCACTTTGTAGCTCAGGCTGGTCTCGAACTCACCAACAATCCTCCCGCCTCAGCCTCCCGAGTGCTGGGATTACAGGCATGCGCCACCACGCCCAGCTTGGGCATTGTTTTCTGATTCTATGTTCACTATCTTTTTTTCAGTGTTGCTACAACTTTATGAGTTAGTCATGCTTATTACCCCATATTTCAGGTGAAGATGCTGAATTTCACTGATATCCAGTTAAGTTCTCCGAGTTTGTGTACAGATAGAGCTATGATTTGAATTCAGGTCCACGTGCCATAAAGCTCCACTAGCCTATCGATCATATGGAGCATATTTACCCTGTTAAGCAAATCTTAAGGTCTGTGTTGATATTTCTCTATTTTATGGATCTACAATCACATGTACATATGTATACAACGCATATATACATATGTATGAACACACAATGCACTTATTCTTGGTTAATCTAGAACCTGAAGGCTCTTCTGGTTTGTCCACCTTATCACCATCTCTGAAAATCATTCTGCCAACGACATGATCTACCATGAAGAGCATGTACGGAACCAGTCAGTGAGCAGAGCCAATGAAACTTTTCTACTTTTCCTATCAGTCCTTGGGTCACAGAGACAGTGAGCAGCTGAGTGCCATCGTGTGTCAGAGGGGCAATGCAACTCACACACATGATCATAATGCCTCACAAGAATAAATCCAGCCTCCTTAAAATATTAGGAAGCCAACCTCGGATTCTTTATGTGAGAAGCCAAATATATTTCCTTCTAAGCACAAAGCAGTAAAGGGCATTAGACACTTTATTGATACTTCAGAGGCTGAAAAACAATTACTGCATCCTGCTGGACAATTCACTTTGTTGTCTGGATCCTTAGTATTCTCAGCTGTAAAATAGAAGCAAAGAAGGATCTTCAGTGCTCTTTCCCTTTTGTTTCTTTTTTTTTTTTTTTTTTTTTTTTGCTAATCTTCTTCTACATATTTAATAATTCTGATAGTCTTATCAATGTGACTCCCATACAATCAGCTCATAGTACTGACAAGGGTAGAAGCCAGAGTATATTTGTTATCATTTCCAAACCCTTCAATGGCTTCCATCTCATTAAAAGAAAAATTTAAGTCCTTACCAGAGTGTTGTAACATAATTTTCCTGCATTACCTCTACCCAACCTTCTGTTATTTCTTGGACTTTACCTACTACTCTTTCTTCCTGGTGGTTTGTAGAGAAGCTGTAATAAAAATATCATAATATAGAGGGCTTAAATAACAGAAAGTACTTTTCTCACAAGTCTGGAGACTAGAAGTTCAAGGTCAAAGTGTGAGAAGACCCAGTTTCCATGGAGGACTCTGTCTGGCTCTCAGGTGACCACCTTTGTGCTGGGCCCTCTCATGGTCTTTCTTCTGCACATGCACATCCCGATGTCCCCTTCTGTGTCCAAATTTCTTCTTCATACAGAGACATGAAGTAGATTAGTTTAGGGCCTACCTGCATTTTAATTTGATCATCTATCTGGTCTGTTCATCCATTCAAAAAGAAATGTTTTTGATACCAGCTAATGTACCAGTCCCTGTTAGAACCTATGATACATAGGAAAGCAGTAGGACTAGGTTCAGGATTCAAAAGCACAATAATGATATACACAAAGTCCTGAGAAGGGATAGGTGTCCAGTATTCACAAAGTTCCATCAGTTCAAAGAAGAGACAAGTGTCTGGAAAGTTCTTAGGAACAATTTACAAAACTACCAAATTCAGAAGACTGAACAAACACTAGCTGGGCATACAGTGGGGAAAAGAATTTTCTAGACTGCATTAATATCATGTGTGAATGTGAAGAAGCATAAAATACCATTGATATAAACAGAGTAAAGGACCTACAGAGAATGTGAGATAATGCAGCTTGATTAATACAAGGCTAAAGAGTGTCAGTTGTTTGTGTTAAGATATTGAATGGTGAAAGCTCCAGAGAGCCTTACAAAACTCTTAATAAGGAAATTATTTGATTAAGTCTCTACTTTAGGAAGTTTCAGCTGCCTTGTACAACACCAAAACCTTGTGGAAAAAAAAAAAAAAGAACCTGAGGAGATGACAATGATTGTGGAGAAAACTTGAAATGATTTTGTTTTTGTCTACTAAAAATTCTACATTGAAAGAAATAAAATTATCTCTTCATTGTAACTGCTTTACTCTAGTAGAATTATTATATAATTAGTCACAAAAGTTTGAGTCATTTTACGTAGTCCTGACCTTTCCCTCAGGTATTCTGGAGAAAAATGGGATAAACAATATGAAAAGATGCATTGAGGTTTGTCACAATAAAACAAAAAGTCTTGTATTAATTCTTCTAATAAGTGAGAGTTTACAGTTTTTTGTTTGTTTGTTTTGGGAGTAATTGCTCTTGATTTTATTTTTTTCCAATTTTATATAGTATTCTTTACATATAGAAATTACATTTAGTTTTAAAAATTGTAATACTATAACAAAGTAGTTCTGAGACATTTTTCTTTTATAGCAATATACCATGATTTTCTAATTGTATCTGGGTTGAATATAATATTATATATATAACATATATGTGTCTGAATTATCTAAGTAGAAGTTTTTTTATTAATTTTATTGAGAAACAGACAGCAATGAGACAGTTTCAAAACCGATTAATAGGACAGTTTCAATAATTAATACATTGCATATTGTTGTCTTAGTGGTTATTCATTGTACAAGATGAAGACATAATATCCTGTCCAAACACTATTAATATAAATCTTTCTTCTCATTGAATTAAGAGAAAGAGTTTATGTTTTAATTTAAAAATACATAAAACTTAACACATTCTTCTCTCCTGACATGGCCCAGCAGGTGCCGCACACAGACCCTAGCCTCACCACCTTCTGCTTTGCCCAATTACATTCTTTTCCATTCACTTGAATTCCCAACCTAATCACTCCTGCTTTAGGGCCTTTGTAAATGGTGCCTCTTCTCCACCGCTGATGACCACTCTAGCCTATTTTAGTTGGTTCTTTCTTTTTTCCTTCTATTATTCTGCTCTGTTCATTTTCTTTACAGTGCTTATCAAAATGTACAAGAGAAAGAAGTATTGCTCCTTATCTTCCCTCCCCACTTCTGCCAGAGCTGCTACTGTGTCTGTGTTGGACGTCATGCATGGCTGGCGGCCAGCTCGATGTCTCTTACACCATCAGCATTCCATGTGTATTATTTGCCGAGTGAATCAACAACAGGACTTTCTACTCAGATTTTCAGTTTTTGCTCCATATTTTTGCAACTTAATAACACTGTATGATAAACTCAAAAATATCTCCATAAATAAGGGAAACTCTACCCATAGAAACAACTCATCACAATTGTAAACAGTGGAACAATAACCAACCCTTTTGAAATTCAGAATCCAATCGGCAATGTTCACTCTTTAATGAGTTCCTGAGTCTAATATATATTCCTATGTCATTGGAAAGCAAATAATTGGCTGCTAATAACTTTTCAAATATGTTATCAAAATGAAAAATGAGGCCTGAAACTGTCAATATGATATGAATTAACAAACATAATTGTTGATATGTGAGTTCTTAAAAAGATCTTTTTCCTCTTGATTGAAACAACAGTAATACCTGGCCCACTTCCTTAAATCAGAGAAATAAACCCACAAAATATGCTTCAAACCTGAAGTAATCACTTTAATATAAATAACCGCCAATTTAATCCTATTTATTTCACTTTGTTTTCACTCACAACAGATAATAGCCCAAACTTTTCCTTTCAAACATTCCATTGTCACGTTTTAAGATCAACTATTATTCACTCTTTTCTAGGCCTTGAGTTTCATTCCAACTTTTTAAAAATCTCTCCTAAGAGTGACCCTGTTTTTTGAAAGACAAGCATAGTAAAGCCATTTTAATAAAACTAAAATGTGTCAGCGCATGATCTCCACCAGAGCCCGAGGGTGACCAGGAGTGCAGGGCCGCTTTCACAGATTCAGCCTTCACTTCTCTTCCCTGCGCATTCCTGGATGGTGACAGTTAGGGCCTAAATATTCCCAAAGGCCCATGGGTTCACAGTTCAGTCCCAGCTGTGGCACTCTTGGCAGTGGTGGGATCATTAGGAGACAGAGCCTGGTGCCAAGAAGGTAGCTCTCTGGGGTGTGTCCTTGGAGGGAGGACTGAGGTGCCCACACCTATTTCTATCTCTTTTTGGATTTCCCCCCTGCCATGGGGTGAGTAGCCTCTTCGGCCACATACAACATTCTGTCTCATTACGAGTCCAAAGCCATGGGGCCAAGTGCCCATGGACAGAAATCCTGAGCCAAAATAAACCCCTTGTCTTTATAAATTGATTACCTTGAACATTTTGTCACAGTAACAGAAAGCTGACTAACATAGCCACTTTAAATTATTATCTGTTATAGTAAGCCACCAGGCAAAAACAGGAGTTATTACCATATCAGATCAAAGATCAGCAAACTTTTCCTCTAAGGAGACACATAATGAATATTTAAGAAACCGAGTCTATCACAGTCTGTTTCTAAACAGGCTGATGGTCTCTGTCATTGACACACAATTCTGCCACTGTAGAGGAAATGCAATTATGGACAACATACAGACAAATGTGCCTGTGTATGTGTCTTACTTCAGTCTCCCGTAATGATGTATCAGGAAACAAGTGGCTCATGAACAACAAAATTTTATCACAGTGCTGGGGGTTAGAATCTCTTGATGCAAGTGTCAGAATCTTTGACATCTGGAAGAAGTGTTTTTTGAGTTAGATTCTTGTTATCTTGTGTCCTGGTTATGCAGAAAGGTGAGAAAGCTCTCTAACATCTCTTTCATAAAGCCCCCACCTGCCAACCATCATTTTGGAAGTTAATATATAAACTGTGAGGATCATATAAACATCTGATTCTTTGGGTTTTTTTTTTTTATTGAACTACAAATGTCAATCAGACAGTTTCAAGACACCTTAACAATACAGATGCAAACTGTAATAATACACTGCAAACTGTTTTCATAATGTTTTGGTATTGTACAAGGTGCATACATGATATTATATTTACAGATATTATTTTAGCAGATATCTCTTATCAGTGAATTAAGAGTGTAGCTGTTTACTTATCTTATTTTTTATACCTGAATTATATCAAAAATTCAATAATTATTTTCCTAGTGGATGACCGTAGTACTAGAAGCTGACATAATATCCTGTCCAACCACCATTAGGGCAAATCTTGCCTCTCATAGAATTATGTAGAAGCACAGCGTTATCTATCCCAACTGTACTGTCTATACACACACATCAGGATTTTTTCTTTCTACACCCCTTCCTTTGTCTACACCTGTCAAAGGTGGGCACTCCATTGACATTCAACTAACTTAGGTGCTGGAACTCGACACCACAATCCAACACAGTCCAGCATTCTACAACAATAGTGAGTTATTCAAAGAAATTGTCGACCATAGCCATTTACAGCTCAGCTTAACATTATGGCCCCGCGATGTATACTTCATTTTTATACTTTTCTGCTGGATGGTTAAGACCTAGATAGATCAAGACTTATATACCAACACATGAACTTTATATTTCCTATGTGGTCAGTGAAGTCCCCTCAGGGTTGTATTGTGACACAGTCCAAAGAATCAGATGTTGTACAACATCTGATTCTTTGGACTGTGTCACAATACAACTTTATTTACACGAATAAGTTGTCAGCCAAATAGGCCTACAGAGTGTGGTTTGCCAACTTCTATCTGAATCACTACTAGATGGACTTCTGACTGGAAGTCAGCCTTGGGGAAAATTCAGTCAGTGAGCATTTATTAATCACTAATGAAATACTACAAAAGGTCATAATATCATAACTAAGCCTGACACCTGTAGTGGATTTCTAATAAGTGATCAACTTGCTACACCCAGCTGAATTAAACTAGTGTGGTGCTGGGTGAGAGAGGCTCACCTGAGGGTCATTGCCAACAGCATAAAGGCAGAGTAGGAAAAGCTGCTGAAACACTGTTAGGGATGCTGCTTGGAGAAGCTGTTGGAAGCTTCTAGTTCTCTTGGGCTGTTTTTCTGGAGGACCTTGTCGTGCTGGCTTTCCCAATGAACTTTGAAGAAGCTTGGGTCCTCACCTTGAGCATCCATTCCTGGCCCCAGAGGAGAAGATGGAGCACTGCTCAGCCCCATGAAGCTTGTTGCATAGGTTTTCCTGATGGGAACTCAGCTTTCCTCATCACTGGGGAGCTTGAGACCTCACTGTTTCTGAGGATGGCTGTGGTACTTTGGGGGGGCTCTGGTGCTTACTTGAGCATTGCTTTCTAGCTCCAGTTCATATCCCATGACTTACTAGCACAGATCCTTCATCCTGCTGGCATAGACTCCTAGCTTCCACCACTGACCTTTGGGCCTTTCCAGCACAGATCCATGAAGTGGGGCTGCATGAGAGTCTGTTGTGGGCTGTAGGCCTCCAGTTGGATTGGTGAGAGACATTGTTATGAGCTCTAAGCCCTCAGCTGGATTCTATAGTGTTCAACATGTGGATAGATTTCATGCACTTATAGTGCATGATTCTTGGGTGATTCATTATGAAATGCTATTATCAAATGTGTCCTGTACTGTACTGTTCGCCTTGCAACACCCCCAAGCCATGACAGCACCTGATCTGTATTTAGCATGTGTAGAAATAGGAACAGCTTGTCTTTGAATCGTGCTGCTGGATTACAAGCACATGGTCTTCCTGCATGTTCACACCACAAAGGCAAGTACAACCTGGGCTTGAATGTATCCTTGGTTTTAATGACTCCATGTTTTGTAGAAAATTACTTGACCCTGTGCATCTCAGGGCCTTTGCCTACCTTGCGAAGAGGGTACAAGGAGTAAGATATAGACAACAAGGTACTAAGTGCTGTGCTCAGAGCAGTAATCTGTGCTCAAGGAAAAGCGCTAACACCGAACACAGCTGTGTGACAGAGGATCCTTTCAGAGACTCCAAAGTGACACACACAATGCTGTTGAAATAGAGTTTTAAACTGTTTTTAAAAGTAGAAATGAGTTGCATATCCATTAGCACAGAACTCCAAAAGGCTGAGGTATTATAGCAAGTTTGAGCCTGACATAGACAACTTTACCCTGTCTCAAAAAAATAAAAGGAAAAGGGCTGCAGATGTACCTCAGTGAAAAGGCCCTAAGTGAAATACCCAGACTGAAACATAAATTTAAAAAATAAAACATATATTGGTGAAGCATATATCTAATATAACCTGTTCTTATTCTCCAGGTTAATATGTATTGTCAGTTAATGTTTTTAGTTGATTAAACATTGAAATAAAGCTTTTCTTTTTCTTTCCATTTATTTCTTTTGCAGAGAATTCAATGTAATTTAATGAAATAATTATTACCACTTATCTGTGCAAAGCAGAACTGTGTCAATACTGTACAAGCAAAGTTTCAAAAAATGTGAAATTTGGGAACAGAGTCTCATCTTTAATTTTGTATTAGTTGATTTTCATTGATTGGTATTAAAGTAAGTAAATATTACCAATTATTTCTAAAAGTCTTATATAAAAATAACACACATAAGAGAAAGAGGGAGGGAAGAAGGAAAGAAGAGCATAGGGAATGAAAAGAATTCAGATGTGCTATATCCATGCACAAACTCCCCACAATGAATCTAACCATTATGTACCACAAACACACTAATAAAAATAAAAAGAAGCAACTCACAATATTTTTTTCTCTTTTACATATCAAAGGTTTGTTGTACAGTTCTACTTGGGGATTAAAAAAAAGGCATTCCCCAGCAAAAATACTTATCTAGAGCATAACTTTTTTTTTAGACCAGAGCTTGAAATTTCTGGAATAAAAATGATTGTTATAGAGGCCAGGGAGATGGCTCAGTAGAATAAGTGCTTCCTTGGCAAGCACAAGGGTCTGAGTTCAATCCCTGGTTCATCCCTCAAATGGATGGTGATCCTCCTGCCTCAGCCTCCTGAGTGCTAGAATTACAGGCATGCACCACCATGTCCAGTTGTGTTATACACCTATTTACAAAAATCATACCCTGATAACTAGACCAAGGCACAGTCACCCAACTGGAGTTTGTCACTCTCCTCTTTTCTCTACCACAGTCTGTTCTGGTATCTTAATTGTTCACAGAACAGAACAGTCTGTTCTTGTCAAGTACTTTAATGTATTGTTCTGAACTCCACCTCATTTTCTGAAAGAGTCATCGGACATCATGCTATGCTAAGAACTCTGCTCACAAGTCTCCAGTTCAGCCTTGTTACACCCTCCTGGAGTCCACACCCATGAGTGCAGGAACAATGGCAGATATTTGTATCCACTGCAAGGGATGAAACCAACCCACACCTGATAGACTCAAGGGTGATGGACTCCAGCATCACTCTGACTCCTTTATTATAGATTATTTTTCCTTTTACTGCCATTATTTTTGGACAGGAACACAGCATAAGTTCCTAGGTAACTTTTAAAATGTCAACACTGCTTCTTTCAGATTTTTCTACAAACTATTTTAAATATAGTCTTCTCAAGACAATCAGCAGTATTTCTCCAGGGTCTCCCAGAACAGGGCCAGCTTTCCTTTCCTAGGACTTAAGTTTCTCTGCGATATGGGTGTGGCTTATGAACCATCTCACACATCCTCTCTCCTCTGGTCTGGTCACCCCACTATAGTCCTTTCCAGGGGGAAGAATGCCTTTGGCATCTTTGCTATTAGCTGCCTGTCTTCTGGGTTTCATCTGTCTCCACAATTCAAATCATCCCCAAACTTCAGAACTAATCCAATGTCCACTTTTGATGATCTCTTCCTCAATAATTTTAGCCCTAAGGAAATTTCACAGCACAAATTTTATACTTGATGACACCTGTATTATTTCACAGGTTCATCCAATTGCTTATAGAGATGGGAGGCAACCATGTAAGATGCTTAAATGGTACCCACGTTTTCCTATCTTTCCTCACTATAGATACCCATCAATAAAATAATTCATAAATTTAATTGAATTTGAGTCAACCAAGCAGAGACATAGAAAAGCAAGCATATTTCTGAGACATATTTAATCCATAGTTCATGGTTATGTCCAAATAATGTTCCATTATGCATTTAATAAAAGAGATATTTAAATGATAATAATTTGTTCTTTCTCTTCCTGGGGGATTGTCATTGTTTTGGGTTTTTTTTTCTTTTTTTTAAAAAAAAAAACTTTTATTTATTTATTTACTTACTTACATATTGTTTTGATACAGCATCTCACTATGCAGCTTGGACTCATAGTGATCCTCCTGTCTCAGCCTCCCCAGTGCTGAGATTACAGGCATGCATCACCATGCCTGGTTGTGGTGGCTGGCACAGCGTGCCTGGGGTTCTGGGACTAGCACTGCAGATGGTAACAGGGTTTAAACCTGGGCCCTTGCACTTGCCAGGCAGGAACTCAGACCACTGAGCTATCTCCCCAGTCCTGTTTTGGCATTTATTAAACAAAATCTGCTACTGAAAAATAAATGAACAACCAAGAATGAATGAATAGCAAATATTTAAGAACTTTCAGCCCCACCCATGGGACGCCCTGAGACAGTGATTGAGACTTGGCATGGTGGTGCTCACCTGCAGTCCCAGTGCTTGGGAGGCTTAAATTAGGAGGATCACTATGAATTGGATCTGAGTAGTTAAACCTGTAGTCACTGTACTAAATACAAAAAAAAAAAAAAAGGAGAGAGATTTTTTAAAGACCAAAACCTTCCTGCTTTCTCACTGGTTAAACGAAACGAATGTTGCAGTACCTGGTTAAGCTCCCCTCACTTGGGAAAATCTAAAAGATTTCAACAAATGACACATAATTCTATCTTCCTTAAACATGGACTAGGAAGACAGACTAAATGAAAAAAAGAAAGAAAAGAAAACACAAGATTATTTTCCGCAAAATCCTGTAATTCTGCAATCTTCAAATATTTTAACAACAGAACATACTCCAGTATAAGTGAGGAACAAGTTCATAAAAGTATCACATACAGGTATAAGACAGGAGCTGTGGCTCACTCACAACAGAGGACAACCATGTCCCTCATGGAGGATGAATATGCATTTGAGTTCGGAGCCAGCGCACAAGTCAAATTCCTTCAGAACAGGCAGAAGCCCCCCAGTGCTGGCTATACTACCCGAGCTGCAGGAGAAAGGATAAAGCAGATTGTTCCACCAGCATAAAATTGTACCCACCCTGATACGTAAACATTTTTTCTCCACCTGAACTAGATGGAGAATCTCCACAATCACTAGGGTGATTGAAAAACAAGACCGGCTGGATGGGCCGAAGCAAGCTGTTGTATTCTGCGCTTCAAGCCCTGAAACAATCAAAGGCTGTTATTTCAGATCCTGGCTGACCTAACTTTTGAGTGGAAAATGAACCAGGAATGTGAGAGATAACTGGATAGTCTAAAAAAAAAAAGTGTCATGCCTCTTGAAACTGTTCAGACGTTAACTGATTTTTTTTTTGTTCTCTTTATTAGCAATTTGGATTATTTTCCTATATTCCAGGCTCCTCTGTTGTTATGGAGTTTAATCTACTGGAAGGGAGTCAATGACTTAAACTACTCATTTGCAAAAAGCAGAGACAAGATGGGAAGGCTGTAAGCTGCCCAGAATTCAACCCCAGGGTAGAATTGGCAAGGTGAATGGAGACTGAGCTCTGTGACAATTTTAAGCAGTTTTCCTTACATTCCTAATCAGAAACCACTGTTATTTGTATTGCTTTATGTTAGTCATTTAAACTCTGGTCTTGTACATTCATGGGAAAAAAAATTGCTGAGTGCATGCTTTTCAGGAGAAAGAGCGGGCTGGGAGGCTGAAAGTGGAAAGGGGCTGGGTGTCCTGCCAGGGCTTCCCTGGGAGAGCTCAGGCCACGGTATGCACAGCTCTGGTCTCCACAAAAGGCAAACAGCAGAGATCAAATTAGAATAGTATAGCAACCAGTGCCAGGCTGGGGAAGTGGTGGGGAACAGCCACATCCAGGCAACCATTGTTCCTCTCCTGCATTTCTGCTTTGGTGAGATACATTCTGCTTTAGTTCTTGGTGTAAAAGAGTGCTCTATAAACCAGGGGTCTGTGGCCTGGGCACTGGGACACATGGAAGCTGCTTTTTTTTTTTCTAATTTGAATAATTGCTAATTGAAAATAAAACTTCACTTTAAAAACTAAAAGTTTCCAACTTCTCTCGATGTATTGGATAATCTACAGTATGCATGTATATATGTATGTATGTATTTGTTTATTTATTCATTTGAGACAGGGTCTCACTTGGTAGTTCAGGCTGGCTTCAAACTCACTGTGTAGCCCAAAATGGCCTCCAAATCACAGCATTCTTACCACCTCAACCTCCTGAGAGCTGAATGCCACAAGCCCTGGCTTAAGAACCAGATAATCGAGCAGCCCTGGCACCACTCACACCAGCCAGAAGCTCGTGCTGCAGACCTGCACAGGCCTACGCCTTCCACTCAGTCAGCTCTCCAACTGAGGGTGTTCCTTCAAGTGTCCATAGGGGAGGGCCAGAGCTCTTACTTCATTCGCAAATTTCTCCCTATGTCCTACCTTGCTTTGGTTTTCTTCCTTACATTTACCACTACTTCTACACCCTTTTCTATGTGTTCCTTTTTTAACCTGTCCTTCATCTCACATTTCCTAGAATATGAATACGAGGAAAGCAGGGATCTATTCTGTTTTCTATGTGCCTAAAACAGTAGCTGGTAAAGAGTAAACAATAAATGTTGATTAAATAAACCAGTGGATCACAGCCTGGCAAAGGAGTTCGTATACCCCGGAGAAGGACGCGGTGTCCCTGTGGAGTCCTCTTGTGCTACTGATTGCTCCTGAACCTCCCGAACCAAGCTCGCTTGCTATTGAACTTTCCTTGTACAAGCCCACTTTTCCATTGATATTCTTGCTGCTCTGTGCAGGTATTTTCATTTATCACATGATACGCAGGGCTAAGATTTCATTTGGGGCCCCCAAGCCCCTTTTGCTGCTAAAAATAATTTGAGACTCCTAGACAAGAGGACCTTTCAAATCCTTTCCAATCCTAACAACCAGTGAATTCATGCTTCGCCGCCATTCAGATCTGTAAGTATGAAATACAAAACGTGTGTGTTCAATTCTCCCTCATCGCCACCTTTAAATGCTTTTTCTTCCCGTTTTGAGTCAGTCCCAGCAGGAATGGATCAAGTGAGCCCATTAAAGGCACAGCTCATTCCAACCTGCCACCTCCAGCCAGCCAGCGATCTCAGCTTCACCACTCCACCCTGATTATGTAGAACCATTCTGATCCTGAGCGACAGGATTGCCAAAGACAGCTGTTGGGCTCCACAAACATTTGGGGAGGGGGAGAAGCAAGGCTGGTTGTCTCATTCTCCTACGCCTTTGTACTGAAAGAAACAGCTGCGATCTTTACGTGTGAGACAAGTAAACAAACGCTGACAGTGCCGGGCGCCACTTAGCAGGAACAGTCACAGGGATTTCTTCCCAGGGGACACCAGCCTGGCATCCAGGCTCGGATCACCGCAGGGTGCGGGGAGGCAGGGGCTTTACAAGCATCGTTCGTCTGCCCAGGCACGCCCCAGATGTGCGCTCCAACCCGAATTAAACAGGGTGGTTCAAGTAAGCGCCCTCCGTCAACCAGCACTTCGTTGCTGGTTATTGCTCACAGCCTTGTTGCCTTTGAGAGGGTCCCAAACAGCACCGTGCTTTATCTCTGTGCATGATCCTGGGCTGCTCCTCAGTAGGAGCATTTCGGCTGAGCTGGCTTTCAGAGAAGTAAATCCCCATGTGGGAAGGCAAGGCACTCTGCCGATCATGGAGCGGGGTTCGCCCTTTGGTTTCATCAGCCATGATGTTACTTGCTGACATCAAAAGCAGAGTATGCACGGTTCCTTTCCCAGCCTGCTCCACCTCACCACCAAGGTCATCTGCCATTTAAACCATCTTTGAATGCATGGTTCTGAATCCAGATGACAATCAAAGAAGTACTGATTGTCCCCTCAGGTTTTTCCCTGAAGGAGCCCAAGGAAAACTTTGTGTCAAATTTTCCAGTTGAAATATTTGGTCCGTTGAAGAACAGTGGATGATCAAAACCTGAAGGTTGTCCATGAGCTGACAGAATAAAAGCTTATCAGGCAGAGGTGCTACTTTCTAAACAGGCTTCAAGTAAGCAGGTTCTTTAAAAAGTGGATAGGATTTTTGTTTTATAGAGGTACATATCTTTGGTCTCTTTTGCTTAGTCTACAACTCAGCTTCTTTGCTTTCGTGTGTGTCACTTAACATGGCTCAGGTGACAAACCAGTGCATTGAGAAATGGACAAAAGAATTCATTCTTTCTGCTTCCGTTTTTATTAGTCCAGTGATTATATATTCATACACATTTGGTTTTTAATCAAAGATGTTCAATTACAAAGGAATGAAAACAAATTCGTCTATAGGACTCTCTTATCTTATGATGCTTTGGGACACCCAATAGCATTGTTTTTAAACAAATTCATGGGCACCCCATGAATTAATCAGTACTAAGAAGTATTGATTTAGTCTCATTAAACATGGCAAATAAGAGAAAGTGATCAATGGAAGACTTCTTAGCTTTTATTGGCTCCAGTGGAATCTTTTGATTTTTATAACCCTCAAAAGATGGGGCAAGATATTAACATCTGAAGTGTTTATTTAATTTCTATAATGAAAATCCCAGGGAAATTAATTTTTTTTTTTTGTCTTTTTGAGACAGGGTCTCACTATGCAATTCAAGCTGGCCTTAAGCTCACTTTGTAGCTCAGGCTGGTCTCGAACTCACAACAATCCTCCTGCCTCAGCCTCCCCAGTGCTGGGATTATAGGCATGCGCCACCACGCCCAGCAATTAAAATTATTTTACGGGTCTCTTTCTCTACCTCCCCACATTATCATTTTCTTTTTTGTTCCTGTTGTGCATGGCCTAAAAGAGCATAAGATGGTCCCCTCCCCAGCTGAGTGTAGGCCCAGTGAAGTGGGTAAGGTTGACAAGGTCCCCAAAAACTTATCAGCAGTGGAATTCACCTCAGGAGAAATATTCATGAGTCACCTGTGGTCCATTTCTCCAACCATCTCCTAGATTCAAGCAGCCTGGTCAGAATGAGGAGGGAAGGTCATTTTGTCACACCCTTTGACAATAGTCAGGATTGGCTAATATCCCTATAGATCCCAAATAGAGTGGGAGGAAAGCTACTTTGAACTGGTGATTTTCATGATCTTGAAAGTTCAATAAACAATATTAGGATGACTGGAGGTCCCTGTGATAGTTTCAGTGTTAAAATCAACTCAAGAAGAATTCATGCCCAATATACCAAAAGATACTCATTAAGAGACAACTTCACCTAAGGAAAGATCCCCAAGGGGATTCTGTATCAGAGTTACTTCAAAACCATAGGACATCTACAGAGCCAGCAATCTGGACCATTGCTCCTTACCGTTTTTCAGGGAGCAGAATTACCAGGGTATCTTCTCTCCTAGGAGGTGTGTGTGAGGTGGCATCTTTAAAACTCTCAAATATTCAGGATAGGAGCCAGGCGCATTTTCCTTTCCAGATTAGGACCTTGACACAGGAAAAGGGAAATTAACTTGCATTAGGCTACACAATTTTAATAATAATAATTCTTTTAAAATAATACAAATTATATAAAAGGCCTACCTTTCCAAATGGGACAAGTAGATACAGAATAAAATTCTACATTTTAATATTTTAGAGAGCTAAATTAATTACTTGTCTTTTCTTGGATATTATTTTAAGCAATCTTACCAGGGTAAGCCTTGTTTTAGGACCTAAATACTTAATAGAAGGAATCTTTGCTTTATTCTATGTGCTAATTTGCAGACAGAAGTATATATTTGAGGGATTATAACTTATTCCTGTATTTTATCCAGGAAATGAGAGCCAGATGGTTTGGGACATTCATCATTTGCTTGCAGTAAGATAAGAATATTGGTTGGGTATTGCGGCTTTCTCTAGAAAAGGAAAATCCTTTTTTGTGCCACATTTTGTATACTTTAAAAGTTTAAGGATATTCTAATAAAATCTCACACAAAGAAAACTTCTTAAATATCCTCTAACTTGTAGGTGGTAGGGACAGGAAGGTGCACTTGATTATCT
The DNA here is from genome assembly GCA_004027165.1 of Ctenomys sociabilis. Classification (NCBI taxonomy): domain Eukaryota; kingdom Metazoa; phylum Chordata; class Mammalia; order Rodentia; family Ctenomyidae; genus Ctenomys; species Ctenomys sociabilis. Next base: position 138,549 of record PVKA01000469.1, on the reverse strand, counting down.
TAGCAGCACTCCCAATTAATCTGAATTCAAAGCTAAGAGGCCCCCAAGAGAAGGGACCCTGAGGAAATGAGCTTTTTAGGTGAGTTCCCTACCGGGGTCTGAGAGAGGTCATGATCTTCCTGCCCTCCTGGGGCCAACCTTCGGGTTCTGCTTCAGCAGCAGTGCTCTGAATGTAAGTAGAGCTGGCTGCATCCCGTCCCTGTATCTGCTGGCTCGCCATCCTGTCTGGCATCTCCACTCCCCTCCACTCTTCCACTCCCTTCCACCATCCTCCAAGCAGAATAGGCTGTTTTTCCAAATAGGCTCCTCGCTCACTCCATGTCTCAACAGCTAGAAGCAAAGGCCATAGGCTGAGCTTATGTGAAGGGTAACATCTAGTCTTCTCTCTCCCTTGTGGAAAATTCTTCAAAACATTATTTAAATTTTTTCATTTATAAGATTGTAGAAGAATTTCTCAGAGTTTCCATTTATTAGTTCTTTCAGAGAGAAAGAATACCCAGTTCGTTATTTTTCTTCTTTCCTGAGTTTAAGGGTGGTAATCAAACTTGAAAGAAGATAGAAGCCTCCCACCTGGCCAGACATGGTTTTTCTAGATGACCGTGGCATACCAACTGCTGTGCTCTGCAGATGTTCTCAGGAAAAACGAAAAGCTGCCATATTTGTGAGGGATTGGGTCATGCGTTGTAAGGCAAGGCTCATTCCCCTTTAAATTGCCCTCACCTTGATCCTTGAGACAAAGAAATGACATTAAGGGGCCCCATACTTTGTTTGGTTCTCATCCTTAGTTTCTCTTTTTGTTCAGATGAGGACACTTCAAAGGGATTCAGTTAAACACCGACTTACTATGAGGTCTCACCGAAAAGTCAAGCTGCACTGTCATAAATACATAATGGATTCCGACCTCCGTAGGACTATTTGGAGAATTAAACTCAGCATAAGGATCAGGGGCTAATGCGTCCTATGGGCCTCGGTACTTGGTCATACCCTGAACACTAAGGGGAGGGCAAATTACACACTACATGGTAGGATTGCAATTCAGCTGTATATCAGGAGCACTAGCATGTGCAACAATCCTAATGCAAAAATTAAATAATGCTGAAATTCTAAATTTAAGTAAAAAACTTTATTATCATAACTTTGGAGATAAGAAAGGCTGAGTATAGCATTAGTTAAAAATAGTTTAGGGGTTTTACTTCTGGCCCTCAGTACAGTATTATATCCCAAATAACCTCTTATTCTAAATCCATGAAAATATCACCTATCATTTATTGCCTTATCTGTTCTAAAATAACCAATTCACAGTGAAAGGAGAACTATTCCCATTTTAGAGACGATGAGTTCAGCAGCTCCAGTGGCCACCAGGTGGACAAGAACTCTGGAAAATGCAAGCCGAGACTTTAGCCAAGCTTAGGTGGCTCCAAAGTTCCTTCATCTGTGCTATTAGTGAGAGAAATTTCCCAATTTCACCCCTCATATTTGTATCAAACATAGAGAATGTTATTCCTCTGAAGGAACCAAAATTAAATCAAGCCACCAAAGAAATGTCTGGACAAAGTTGCTGGAGAAAGATGACCAGAATAAGAGGGTCTGAAAGGCAGACAATAAAAAGCCACAGCTGGGGAGACAGTAAATTTTTAACATTAAAAAATAGACACAGGGGTGTGGGGAGATACTTTTGAATACTGAAGACCTAGGTTAACTATGAGTCACAGGCAAAGATTTTAATCCCAAATAAACTTTCGAACAGTAAAAGTTTCATGACAAACAAGGAAAATGAAAGTTCTCCAAATGAGGACCTTTGGTCACTGGAAGTACTCGAGCAATTAAGATTGTTATTTGGTAAAATTCTGCCTCTAGGGGCATCTGGCTGAGCTAAAGTACTCTCCATGTGAGGTACAGGGCTGAAGTTCATGAAGTCTTTGCTTCCCTGGAAATTACACTCACAATTGTATGCGTGCTTTCCTCTTTTGCTTTCCATAATTTTATTTATATTAGTACATGTTTGCGGTACATAACGTTCACATTCCTTGTGTGGGGTTGATTCATGTACATAGCAGACCTCGATTCCTTGTTTTCTTCTGCTTTAACAAAAGACCTGCATTTCTTCAGGTCTGCAGAATAATTCTGAAGTCTGTGAAGCCATAAATAAGTCTCTTCCACATTTGCAATTTCATTCTTTAAAACTGGTCTCACCATTCAAAGATGTACCTGACAAGAGTGTGCAGCTGATTCAAAGCTATGAACAAGAAAGAAAGAACAGGTAGGAATGAAAAACAGAGGAAACCATCAAACTTTGAGCTAGTCATGAAGAAGCTGCTGACACACTTCAGAGGTTAAAACGGATAGTGGAAGAAGTTCGGGGGAAGACAATTAAGTAAAACTGAACAGTTACCATGAAGCTTCTAAAAAACTTCAGCACTGAGTGCATTAAACGTGTAACCTACATACTCCATCATTCCATGGCAGAAGGCTGAGGAGGCCAGGGATATCTGCAGGAAGGTGACAAGGTGACCTCAGCCTTGTGGAAATAGAGAAGTCACCACTTGAAATTTAAAGCACAAAATATTCTAATTCTAACTGGAAATTACCAACCTCAGTCCCCTCACATTACAGTTGTAGACACCATGCCTCAGAAAAACTAAGACATATATTCTCTATCCTGGTACACAGTTGGCATCCGGCTCTCTATCTACAAATTCATAGGGGGCAAAGTATAGATTTCTAAATGAGTCCATAATGCTGGAATAAAGCTACAACTTAAAATTTTCAGAAAAATTAATTTTCAAAACCTCATCTCCACAAAGCATAATACACAAAAGTCCACTTTGTTATGACATGAGACAAGACCATAGTGTTTTCTCTTCAGAGTTTTAAAGTATGAGTTTCACCCTGTAGCATGCTCTGGGATGTTTTCACAGTATTTTTTAACACTTAGAGTTTTGATTTATCTTAGGAAACTTATGCAAATTATTAGACTATAAAGAACAAAGATGCACGTGGCTCTGTTCTTTGGGTTGGTGACTTAGTCCCCCCAAGTCTTTTGGCTTCCTCTCAGATGTCTTGCCAGTCTCTGCCCTTCTGATAACAGTATTTATTCTGTGCCACAAAAGGATCTCACAAGATGCTACTTGGAATGAGTAAGTTATATATATATATATACAAAAAATCTTTTCCACTGCTATTTTTTTTTCCATCTAACGTGGTCAAATTGGGGTTGAGGAAAGAAAACTTTGGATCCAGTCCTGGTTGGGACTTATTTCCTGCAAAACAAACTGTTTTTAATAATCTGAAAGTTTATGGAATTTTGACATGGAAGTTATTTATACATGTGTGTGTTCACCTATTCAGAGACTCGAATTGAATAAAACTTTCATTAGGAAGTTGCCCTAATGACTGGGGTGTCAGCTGCTATAACTTCAACTTTAAATACGAAACTTAAACACAGCCTTCATGTTCCAATTCATACTGCAGCTTTATAATATATGGCCTTGGAGTAATGGTAGAGTGATCTCCTGGGAAAGACGAGATCCAATTAAAATTCAGTTTGCCGTCTTTAGGAAAGACATAAGCACTTATATATGCTTTGAGAGGGTCCTAAGAAATACACACCTGAGCCTTAAACGGCTGCTCATTTGACTGTGAAGTTGGATTTCCATTCATCTGGGAGTCAGAGCACAAGAAAGAATTCAAATAACAACATTCTGTCTGATATTTCCTGGTGCGTTACCAGGGAGAAAGGAGCTCCAGGATAATGAATGCCCTCCACATTTGCAGATATTACCAGCCACTTAGAAAAACAAGGCTATTGTTATGCATAAAAGTAATTCCTTTTAGGGAAAGCTTAAGAATAAATTGAAATGTGGCTGACATTTCTACCACAAGATAAAATGCTTTTTGAAAAATATCATGTTTAAGTTCTCTCAGTTAAAAAAAAAAAACACAGAAAAAAGAAAAAAGAGAGGGAAGAAAATGGAAAGGGAAAAATCTATAATCCACTATTCATAAGCAATTCCAGATACTTCATCCATAAAATAATTCACTGGAAGACATTACACTTCTAAGCACAAAAGCTATTAGCAGCCTTTTCTAATTCCCTTTTAGTTCACCAAGGGAATTATTGGCCACATTTTGCAATCCCACATACTATTTCGTAAAAAACTACATCGTATATTGAACAGAAAGCACACAGAGAAACACTTTCTATTTCATTCTTTAGCTGCCCACAAAGATGAAACCCCCAACGATACGCAAGAACCTCTCCACCCCCGCTTCACTCCGGCTCTTTTTCTTGCTTCTTTTTCACAACAAGGGTTTAATATACTTTTAAAAAAATTTTTAAAAGCCATTATATTGTCTCAAAATGATTCCACTACCCTGCCCCACTTTATATTATGATCAATTATAACTGTTTTGATGGGAGGCCAAAAATAAATGGATAAAATGAGATCAATAAGTCTACTGTCAGTCCACATTTAGATATTTCGTGGCCATGTAGCCATGGTGCTTTAGTTTCAAAGCTCATTTGCTTCTTCAAGAAATTTGTTTGGTAGCAGTATTAGCTAAGGAAAGGCAAGACCATGTAATAAATAAATTCCAAATTTCAGTGACTTGATAATAATTTTCATTTCTAGACACAGAGCACCAGGGGTAAGTCTCAGGGTCCAGAACCATGATCTTACCATCTTTCTTCCCCCATCATATTTTAAACATTCAGAATCCTCTGTACTGGTTTAAGACAGGGCAATTTTAGGTGGTGTCTTTGTTCCTAAACACCAGTTCCCATCCTACTGGAATTAGCCTGTCACAAAAGGACACCTAGATGCAAGATGGTTAAGACCTGTGTTTTCTGATGGGGCTGCCACTGTCTTGTGACAATGTCCCATTCCTGAAGGGGCCAGACGCACAGCCATATTAAGAAAGTGTATAATATTTTTAAGAAAAAAATAGTCTGTGTTGTAGGAGCTCACACTTTAGCAAATTTTTGCAAAAATCTCATTTTCTTATCAATAATAATACTTGTTATAATATTAAAAGCTTGTATGTCAGACTTATTATGAGTCCAGAGAGCATAAATTGGGCACTTCAGGACACCTAACCCCGGGTATGAGAAGTCCAAAACTGTGCTCTTACCTCTTGGCTGCCACAGTTTTCTGATCACTGAAAGCAGAATGAGGTTTGATTCTCCTGAAAGTAGATAGCATAGGAAAAAGGCCCCAGCAGAAAGTGAAGAAATGCATACTATATCAAGCAGAGGCCCTGCACCTACTAATTACATAACTATTGATCATGAGTGAAAGCCTATTATTTTCTCACAGAAACATGTACACCAAAACATCTATAAACAGAAGTTTTATAAAATATGAGGTGCCTGTCCTAAAATATCTGTCAAGGGCCAGCCAGATAGCTCAGTGGACTAAAGTGCCTTCCTAGGCAGAGCACAGGGGCCAAGGTTCGATCCCTGGCATCACAAGTCTCGCTGGCCCCGCACCCAAGGCATGCCGAGATGGCGATTGAGACTGGATGTGGTGGTACATGCCTGTAATCCCAGGGCTCGGGAGGCTGAAAACAGGAGGATCACTACAAGTCCAATCTGTGTAATAAGACCCTGCAGGCCCTGTATTAAATACATTTAAAAATTAAAATATCAGTCAATTATTTAAAAGGATAGTCAGAGATGTAAATGAAAATTTATTTGAACAGATGAGAATATGAGCATTGGTGGGAAAAACTCACTTGAAAGACAGGAGAAGTGAAAATGCCCAAAGTCATCAACCTAACACCTTACCAGGAATATTCTATCAAATTTCTCTATAGATGCCCCCTCTAACTTGCACAGCTCTCTTGCTGTGGGTAACCCATTCCTGGTTGGATGGTATTTTTCTTCTGGAAAAAAAGAATACAAAAGAGGTTCCTCCAATTCTTGTTTCCCTTGAAAATCCTCCAAAGTTTAATCTTTGTGTTGGAATAAAAAAGAGGTGGTTCCCCAAATCAGATACAGTTTATGTGCATCAGGAACTTGAACACAAGGCTGACTTGAGGTTCAATAGTCTATATAATGTATAAAAAAAAATCTGTGAGAGGAGGGAGAATGCATGCAGTTTTGAAAAGAAGTGAATTTTCAGTTAGGCTTCAGAGAAAAATGTAAAATTAATTGAGGTTACCAAATAGGGAAAATGAGAAATTAGAATTTGGAAGCATATGATCTACTGAGCTAGTCAACCAACAAATAGGATGAGTGCTTCAATTCACCAGTGTACAGAGCACATTTTACAGAGGCTATAAAAATGTGCAAGACTGAATCTATTCCCATGGAGGTCAGCAGCTAAGAGCAGCAACAAAAATCTCTGGCATGTACGGAGCACCCATCTGTGCCCGGCGGCGTGCTGAGCCGCAGGGGTTGCCGCACCTGGCACTAGCAATCGCGCAGCATTTCACCAGGTGCCTGGCACAGAAGGAGTGAGGGCTAAGTGGTGGCTGTGATTAGCACGGCAATTTGATGTGGAGGTTATTATTACTTCTGCTTTCAAAAATAAGGACAGTGAGGCACCTCCAGTGAGGTGAGGAGGTGCTATGGAGTGAGTGCTTGTACCACCCCAAAGTGTATATGCTGAAATCATATCACCAAGCAGGTGGTATGACAAGTCAGGAACTTTGGGAACCAACCTGGTCCCCATGACCCCACCCTTATAAGTGGAGTCTGTGCCTTTATAGAAGACACTTGAAAGAGCCCCTTCATAGCCCTTTAGGTACATGAGTATATAACGTTCAAGGCTTCATCTCTGAAGCAGACTAGAAACCACAAAGAGACACAAGATCTACTGTTGCCTTGATCTCAGACTTCTCAGACTCTAGAATTGTCAGCAGTATTTGTTGTTGTGAAATCACTCCATCTAATGTATCTTGTTATAATAGTCCAAATATGCTGTGATAGAGGACATATGCAGGGCCCCTCAACTGAAGAAGTCAAACAGCTACAGGGGAAGTTCAGCAACAGTAAGATCTTGGGGAGTGGTGGCCAAGGCTTCTATTCTGCTGTTCCCCATGAGTTCCTATTCTAATTCTAATCAATTTCCAGCCACCTATTTTAAGCAGAGCACTTTTGGGAGCAAGATGATAGGGAGGGAGTGGAGTTTGCATTCAAGGCCTCCCATCTTTAAGACCCTGCTGGAGAAAGCCAGAGAAATGGTGTTTCATGCACTGGTAGTGCTGACCCTGGGTCCATGAGTCAGAATGCCATGCTGCCTGGGGAAGCTGTGGCCACAGTTGATAGACCTGTGAACCCCTGAATCCAACCAGCTTGAGGATCATCTGTGGTGTACCTGCCAAGCTCCTTGGTTTTGGAGGAGTTTACAAAGGGTGAACAATGTAAGGTCAGGTCCTTTCCACCTTGCAACTGACTTGTGAAGCATGTTGCAGCTTTGAGGGAACCGCCTTCTCTAGATAGCTTAGCTGGAAACAGACTGCTTGCTAGCAGGGATTGGGCTTGCGAAGTTACATCCGTTCCTAGGGCTCCACAGCTTCAGGAGGTATTCCAGGCAACCGGAATCAAGAGTGAGTGATGAAAATCACAAATATCTGAAGGGGACTCTGCAGAAAGAGGGAGGGAAAATGATCTGCACACCATGATGAGTATTCTTATCATAACACAGAGCTGCTAGAGGAGATGGCTAACAACTCTAAACAGGGAAAAAATTCATTTAGAGATTAAAAACTAGCTTTCAAATAAGTTTACAGATGTATGGCTTTATATCTAGATGGGCTTTCTTTTTTATTTACAATTTTATTGAAGAACAAACAGCAATGAGACAGCTTCAAATCAAATTTAGTTGAACAGATTCAATAATTAATACATTGCATATTGTTTTCTTAGTGGTTATTTGTTGTACAAGGTGCAGACATGATATTCTATTTATAAACACTGTTGGGGCAGATCCCTCTATTCATTGAATTGAGATAATGTAGCTGTATACCTATCTTTTTTTAAAGCTGATTTATAGTACAGTTTCAATAATTAATACTTTTTACATTGTTATCTTCCTAGTGGTTATCCATAGTACAAGAAGCGGACAGGATATCCTGTCCAAACACTATTAGTACAAATCTTCCTTCTCAGAATTACGTGAAAGTTGCTACATATTTATCCTAACTGTTCTGTATACAAATACAGAACGGTCCTTCCTTTGTATCCCCTTTTTTTGTTTAGTCTGTCAGAGATTGGTATTCTATTGGCATTCTATTATTATAGGTGCTTGAATTCAGCGAAACACTCCGACACAGTCCAGCAGTTCACAGCGGCAGTGGGTTATCCACAGAAGTTGTTGACTAGAGCCCTCCACAGCTCAAAGCCTCATGCTATTGTGTGTATGTGATGCTAGGATAGGGTTTGTGACTACTACGTTAGTTCAGTGATTGGTTTAGTACAGTTCTGGGCCTGGGTCATAGAAGGGTCCATCGTGGGTGTGGGTGACATTACTCAAGAGCAAGGTAGTCTGGAAAGGACAAAAGGGAAGGCAGGTTGGTTGCCGCCGCCGCCGCCGCCGCTGCTGCTGCTCCTGCTTACTTCTTGCTGTTGTGTGGTTACCTGCCTGCCTCCCATGGACCAGTTCTTCTCTGTCTTGCCACCTTTGTTTAAAACCAGTTAAATATAAACTGAAACCTCTAGAAAACATGAACTAAAATAAACCTTTAGTTCTTTAACTTTCTGGGTGCTGAGCACTGTCTCAGAGATGAAAAAATGTAGCTAAGACATCAGAGTTCAAAAACCACAGCCTTCAAATCATTTAAAAATGCAATCAAGGGGCTCAGTGGATTAAAGAGACTGCAAGCAGGTGCAGGGACCAGGGTTTTGACCCCTGGGCCTGCTGTGCCAAGCCCTACCTCGGGGCCCGCTGAGATGGCAATTGAGGCTGGTGTGCTGGTGCCTATAATCCCAGCTCTTGGGAAGATGTAAACAGGAGAATTACTGTGAGTCCAGTCTAGTAGTGAGACCCTGAATGCCCTATAGACCCTTCCGTAAAATACAAAAGTAATAATAATAGCGCAATCAAGGAAAGGGTGGTTCCAAATGAGAAAGGCTCACCAATCATATGATTCAGTATACTGTAAATACCAAGTGACTACTATTGATGCTTAAATTGAGCTGATCATTAGCTCAGTACTGACACATGTTAAAAATGCAGCATTTTCCACTTACCAACCCCTAAAAAGTCAGAAGCTCTAATAATAGAGCCAATGCTTTTACATTTTTGTTTGGGGTGAATGCTGGTTTTCCTTGACAGGAAGTGATTAGGAAGAAATGTTCAGGCTGGTAGCAAATATTGAACAATGATGAAGGTGTGAGATCATTGTGTCTGTAGAGATGTTTGGAAATATTTAAGCCTCTTAAGACATGGATAAAACTGCTTGAGGGGACTGTTAGATGGTGATTTGAACATGTGAAGCAAAGATTGATGCAGGTTTTGTCTCTCAAATCCCAGCGTTTTACCAGGTATACTCACAAACACTATTCACATGTGTAAGCCTAACATTAAACAGCACAGAACACATCAGTAAACAAGAAGTTAAATTGCTGTAATTTTGCAAGAGTTTAAAAAGTCTGCATCCAGCTGGTGCACATTTCTTTTATTCTGCGTGTGTGTTTGATAAGTGAAATACCCAAGTTAATTTTTTTTTCAAGTGAAAAATCTTTATTGTGAAGTTTCCTGTGATGACACTCCCTCCTCCTGAGCTGGATCCCATCTAAGGAGGCTGGGGGAGGAGGTCACAGGTGAGACCCAACCTGGGTAACTTGGTGAGACCTGTCTAAAAATTCTGAATGGCTGAAAATATCTCAGAGCAAAAGCTCTGAGTTCATTCTCTTGTTACCAAACAAACACAGACAGACCTTCTATACTTGCTATGATGGCCATCATTAAAACTTAAAAGTATGGCTTTTAGTGGTGTCCAGGTAGTAACGTTCCCTTACTGAGAGCTGAGGACTGCCCACCTTGCCAGTTCGCTGTGCCCTCCTGGGTGTCAGTGGAAAAAGCACGCTGTTGCTGCTGCAGCCACTTAGACCTCAGAGTACACTCTAGTAATCCTTTCAAAGAGGGTACATGGCAAACAAATCTTCTGAATTCATCAATGTCAAAACACGTTCTTGTTTGGCCCTCAAAATCAAAGGTCAGTCTGGCTGGGTACCAGATTCGCGGGTGGAAGCCGTTCTTGTGCAGGACTCTGACAATTTTGTACCACTGGCTCCGGGTGTGCAGCATGCTCAGCAAGAAGTCTGCCATCCGCGTATCTTCCTGCCCCTGTAGGCAACTTCTCTCTCTCTCAGGAGGCCTTCAGGATCTTCCCTCTCTCACTGGGATCCAGAACATCACCAAGATGTGTCTAGGGGTGAGTTTTCTCTCATCCATCTTTCTGGGGACTCGCTGAGCACTAACAACCTCAGGCCTTGAGCTCCTCCTCAGCTCGGAAAAGTTTTCTTCAGTGATTTCTTTAATTATATCCTCTGCCTTATTCGCTTTGTTATCTTCTTTTGGGACACCGATCACACGGGTGTTGGAGCTTCTGAACTCGTCTTCTCAGATGCGAAGCTTTTCGTTATTCAGCAGCTGCCTGGACATCTGCGCTGCGTTCCTGGATGCCTCTCCCACTTGGCTGTGCAGGCGGCTCTTTCCTCGCACTGAGCAACTCTGCGGTGCTTAATTTCCTTGACATCCCTTATGTGCTCCACCTCCTCTTCTATTTCTCTGAAGATGCCGACCACACTTCTCCTGAAGTTTTCTTCCATTTCCTGGATTAAGGCTGCTTCTTCAGACGTCAGCTCTTTCATCTGCAGAGTCTTGTTTCTCTCTTTCTCTGTTTTCCCTAAAAACTTGGTGACCCGTGACGAAGCACTGGGATTTGCCTGTGAACACGTTTTGTGCTCAACAGAACTTTGCTCTAGTGATTTTGAGAGAGCGCTGTGATACGCAGTGAGATGGAGAACCTCGATTCCTTGACCTCCAGTAGCAGGCATTTCCTCTACCTCTGCCTTGTGTTCCTCCTAGGTCTGCACTGACCCTTCCTTCTCCCGACTACGGGCAAGTTCCCAAGTTAAATTTTTAGTCTTACTTTTTTTTTTTTTTTTTTTGTCTTTTTGAGACAGGGTCTCACTATGCAGTTCAGGCTGGCCTTAAGCTCACTTTGTAGCTCAGGCTGGTCTCGAACTCACAACAATCCTCCTGCCTCAGCCTCCCGAGTGCTGGGATTACAGGCGTGCACCACCACGCCCGGCTAGTCTTACTTTTTTAACTGCTGATTATCTATGGTCCATTTTTCTTGTGATGTTCAACTTCAAGGAAGATAGAGTGGTTTTGGCAAGATATTAGTGAACACTGGTGGCAATAAATGAGTTCTTAGAAGATAAACATACAGTGGGGTGGCATACTTTGCCTCCACATTTCCTGATCTACTCCATGAAGGGAGAGAACATAATACTTCTTGGCTTTCATTTCCCTTCCAATGGCTGCCTCTGAGTCACTGATATCAAATAATGGAATCAAACTGTTCGTGGATCAAGAAAGATGATTTCTGACAAATTTGAGTAGGTTATTTAGTTGGAGTTGTTTGTTTTACCAAGAGATGTAATGAATTTGAACTAAGTGCATTTTTTTAAATGTTCACCCCTTTTTATTCAAAGTATCTGAATTCTAGGAGACTCACCTTTCTTGAGAGATCCACAACACAGTTTATTCCTCAAAAAAGAAAGAAATCTAGTATTTCCCTGCATCTCAATCACAGAGCACCAGTTTCACGACATTGTTTGTGACAAATGGAAAGCACACTGCTATCCATTTTTAATATGATGCATATGTTCTGCAATACCCGAAATAGCTAGGGGACACGTTGACCCAGCTGAGCTTCTGGAGGCCTTTCCTTTTAAAGCAAGTCCTTTTAACTTTCCTGAATAGATGCAAGCACCATATTAGTCTGCTAGGCTGACTCAGGAAAATACCAGCAATGCACTGATGTAAGCCACAGAAAAGAATTGCCTCACAGTCTTCTAAGTGAGAAGTCTCAAATTGAAGTATTGGTAGGCTTGGTTCTTCTGAGTATGAAAAAATATCAGTGAGGCAAGAGTGGATATTCTTTGAGGCAGTAAGGACAGCAATCTCCAAATAGAGTCTGCTAAGGCACAACTCTCCCTTGATCTTACAAAAACCATCTGCCAGGTATCTTTTGGGCATCTGGAACCTTCTCTGAATACAATTAGGAAGGCCACTGGCTCAAGGTGCATGGACCCTGTACAATCAGTATAGTCAGGACACTAAAAAGAAGGTAATCTCCTATAGAGCAGAAATTATATCGCTTACACAACACCCCATTAAACCTTTAAGAATTCCTTGTGGGTTTCCTACTGAACCTCTCCTGGTTAGTGAGAACTTTACTTTCTCGCCTTTATAGCTTCTTCCTTTCTTGACTTTATATTTTAAAAATAAACTTGCTTTCATCCTGCCTCCCCTCTCTATGTTGTCATTCTGTGTCATTGTGAAACACAACCCCAGCACTCCAGTAACATGAGGACCGCGAAGGGAAGACCTGTGCCAGGCTTCTCTTCTTGGCTTGTAGAGGGAGGGCTGACACAGAGCTGCTACCATAGAGCTGCCTCCCCGCCTGCCTGTGCACACAGACGCTACCATATTGTGTCAGCTGACAGCCCACCCCACTGACCTCACTGGTAACTTGATTATCCCCATAAGACCCTATCTCCGAATAAGGTCATATTTTAGTGCATAGTAGCTTAGAATTTGTATATGAATATGGAGGGGGAGGGTATGGGGGAAAATTCAATACCATCCAGCCCTTTTAGATATGTTATCAATTAATAGCCTACATGATACACATAAAGAAATATAGCTGCAGGTTTACAGGTACTATGCTCTGCTTCACTGGTCCCCAAATACTATTTGGAGAATGTTTTTTAAAAATTGTAGATTCTTAGGTTCCCAAGACCTCTACAGAGTTACATCTGAAGAGCAACTCAGGAACTTGCTACATAAATCTCTGCTCAGAGGATTCTGGTATATGACCAGGGTAGAGTTCCGTAGCTAAATAATTCTTCTTTCTTTGTTTTTAGACTTGACTGTGCCTAGAAATCTCAGGAGAGTTGCCTGAAAAGAGCTCCTTTTAAATAGAACATAGGATTTAGTTCATCATCCCTGCTATTCATGAATGAATCTATATGTGTGTGTATTTTGTGGTATTGGGGATGGAACCCAAGTGTTCCCACTGAGCTAAATCCCTCAGCCTGTTTATTTACTTTATTTTGAAACAGGGTCCTACTAAGTCACCCAAGTGGGGCTCCCACTGGTGATCCTCCTGATTTTGCCTCCCAGAACGTTGAACAAATCTATGCCACCACGCCTAGCATCATCCCCGCTTTTATCACATTCTCTACCTGCTTCTGTTACAGCACAAACTACTAGATGTGCTACAGAGACTAGGTTTATTCTTATTTAACTTTTGTTTTCAGTGCTTACCAGAGACCTAGAACATAACAGATATATTCAGTAACCAGGGATTTAATGAGTATTCACTGACATCAAGGCACAGCATGTGCCTTTGAGCCATTGTTAAAAAAAAAAACATTGTGCATATTGACATCCCTTCATTCTTTTTCTTTTAAAGGAAAAAAAACCATTTATTTAGCTCACCATCACTGGAGGTTTCAGTCCACCCTCAGCAGGCTCCAAGGCAGAGCAGAGGGCAACCTTCCACAGCAGCAACAAAGGGAAGAGCCCTTTCATTCTTGAGAGAGTTCACCTGTACTTAAAATCATGAAACGTGACCCACATGACTGTCTGTCCCCCTCTTCTACTCCAGCCCCCTGGTAACTTGCTTTTGGTTTCAGGACATATCATCCACATTCCAGCCTCAAGGATATCTTTATGTGTCTTACTTTAGACTTTCCCCCGTTCCAGCCCCAGCTGCCAACACTATTTTCAAATGGATCCTTGTCCTGCCCTGCAACTCTGAAGTAATGTTCCTGTTCAATATCTGCATAAAGTGCCTTGTTTATCCACTTAAGGACAATCATACTTGTAATAATTAATTCAGTACCTGCTCTCCCTGTCTGATTCTAAGCTACACATGAGCAGCCTTCGGGTCCATTGTGTTCAGTTTTGAAACAACAGAAACAGTCGCACAGTAGGAAATCAAACATTGAGTGAGTGGTTATATATTTTAGTATGGTTGTCTCCACCATAGAACTAGGAGCTTCTCTGAATCTGAGATGAGGTTTAATTCATTCTTCTATTTTTGCCACATGGCATAGTTCCTGGAAGATAGAATGTGTCCAATAAATTTCCCTAAAATCTTCAAGCCTTTGTTTATTTTTGTGTTTGTTTAATTTTGCCTAGATAAAAGCACAAGAGAGAAATTTGAAACAAGGGTAGATGTGGGTAGTTATATAAAAATATAGCTTTTTTTTTTCTTTCATGTCATTAGAGCTCCAACTTCAAATATCTTAAGAATAAAAATAAACCAGAACAACAAGGAACAGAATGAAGCCACTCCCATACAGCTGAAATACTTTAGAATAAACAGAAAATGATAGTAAATGAGGTGACAGCTTAAAAGATAGTTTAACAAGATCATTTCAAACACAGTTTTTGGCATATCTTCCTATTGAGAAACTAGGGTATTTAGCAAATGGTGGTTCTATCAATTTTCATTTTCTAAAGGCAGAATACAGCCCAGCTGCAGCCCAGCTGAGACCTAAGAAAGACGCAACTTCTGCTTACATAAGAGATGCTAGTCCTAACCTCTCCTCCTCAGACTGCGGTCCCCCTCCTCATTGTCTTGCTTTCTCAGTGACATCCTTCAGCAGCCAAGTTGTTTCTCCCCACACTGGAAATTGGCTTTGTGGTAAAGAGCTGTCCCTGCTTGTAGGCTAAGTTAAAGGGAAGAGGCACCTATTTCCCTAGGGCTGATGAGAATGTAGCTTTTTCTGCCTCCCTGTCATCCCTACCATTCAGAGCTGGTCCCAGGAAGAGGAGAAGAAATTTTGTGCTGGACTAAATGTTCTCCCTAGCAGGAAAGAGATTTGTACCTCGTTATTTTTCTTTACAATAAAATGGATTTTTAAATTCTTTAATGGATGGAGACTATAATGGCTGAGGTATCTCAGTAGAGATCCTTCTTGGAGAAACAACGTGGACTGGTGATGAAGTTAGCCTGTCAGGAAAGTGTAGGGGTCTAACTCAGAGTGGCTAAGACTACAAATATCTTCTGATACAAATATGGCGACATTCCAGACATACCTGGGTGATTTGAGAGGAAAAGACCTCATGCACAGAGCAACTACCAAGGCCCTGGCCCAACCAAGCTGCCACCACGGCAGTGACACATGCACACCTACCTCACAGAAGGACTCCTCTGAGATAGCGTGCAAGCCACAGTCCACCAATGACCTCTGGCTGCTGTGACCTTATGTCAAAGATGGTTCCTTAGAGTCTGGACCAACACAAAGAGAAGGGAGAAAATAAGAGAGAAAAGAGCTGAAGTTTTTTTAAGAATCCTAGCTTTTAATATTTGAGGTTAATGAATCAACCATGAATTATCAACATGGTAATAGTTGCCTTTCCCTGCTATCACATGACCCCAAAAATAGGACTTGAGATAATACAGATCCATGATTCTACCATCCTAGCAGTTACCTGTCTACAACTGTGTCTCCCTCCACTAAAATCAAGGGGTCACTGGAGCTGTCTTCTTACCTTTTATTTTTTTTTTTATTTCATTTTTTTAATTTATTTTTTATTTTATTGAAGTAAAAACATCAATCAGACAGTTTCAAGACACCTTAACAAAGTAGATCTGACAAATTAATACATTGCAAACTGTTTTCATAATGTTTTGGTATCGTACAAGGTGCATACATGATATTATACTTACAGACATTATTATAGCAGATATCTCTTATCAGTAAATTAAGAGTGTAGCTGTTTACTTATCTTATTTTTTTATACCTGAATTATATCAAAAATTCAATAATTATTTTCCTAGTGGATGACCATAGTACTAGAAGCCAACATAATATCCTGTCCAATCACCATTAGTGCAAATCTTGCCTCCCATAAGATTATGTAGAAGCACAGCGTTATGTATCCCAAATGTACTGTCTATACACACACATCATGATTCTTCCTTTCTATACCCCTTCCTTTGTCTACACCTGTCAAGGGTGGGCACTCCATTGTCATTCAACTAACTTAGGTGCTTGAACTCGACAATACAATCCAACACAGTCCAGCATTCCACAACAATAGTGAGTTATTCAAAGAAGCCATAGCCATTTACAGCTCAGCTTAATATTATGGCCCCGCGATGTATGCTTCATTTTTATACTTTTCTGCTGGATGGCTAAAACCTAGGTAGAGCAAGACTTATATACCAACATATGTACTTTATATTTCTTATGTGGTCAGTGAAGTCCCCTCAGGGTTTATCTTGTAGTCCTGTACATTATTCTGTAGATCCTTTGTCTGTGTCATCCATGTGGATGAGTCACGGCCAATGCTTGACCAGTTTGCTCTCTGTGAGAGCTTGAGAGAAAGTTTTCTCTCCATGTGACTCAGTCTCCTGGAAGAGAAAGTAGGAGGAACTCTTGAAGACATAGGGGTAGGTAAAGAGTTCTTCTTACCTTTTAGAAGCTGTCTACAGTCTTTTCCTGGTGGTGGCCTCATCCAACCACTTAGCATCTTCAAACTCTCTCGCTCTTATTCTCCCTCTTTCCTTGATTGAAGGGTAAAGTTTCCTTCTCCTTTTTAATCTGACCCTACTGTCTCACCATGAGGAGACCCTTAAAACAACCACCACCCACAGTCTCTCCATCTCAAAATCCATATACTTAACTCCATCTGCGAAGTCATTTTTGCCCCATGAGTAACATGCTCCAGCTTCCGGGGATTGGAACACAGACATCATGGAAGAAGGCATGTTATGCCACAGGCCTGTGTCATCAACTTAACAATGGGAAATTATTGACACCCGCCATCACCTCAGCAGATAGCAGAGATCTTTAAAAGAGCACACATCAAAGCAGGTCAAAGGACAGCAATCACTTAAGCATGAAGCCTCATTAGTGCAATGGACAGAGCTTGGTGACTTGGGTTCTGCTTTAGATAGAAAGCATAGATGCAACTGACACTAATATATGAGTTTTTAGACACATCTGACTTGCTGAGGTTTGTTAGATTGTTCTAGAATGCAAGCCTTGGTGGCTAAAACAAAGTATTTCTAAGAAAATGCCTTTAGAGTTCTCAGAAACAAGGGACATAAGATTTTGGTTAATTTCATCATACACATTGTCTTTGGAAGTAGACTTTAAACCATAATGTGTTTTCTCAAACAAGGCCCTCCAAATTTCATGAGCTTCAAGTTTTGCAAAACTGACCTATTCTGCCTAATTGGATTTATCAAAGCATTTCTTAAACAAAGATAGCTCTACCCCATATTTTCATGCCAGAGTCCTAGAAAATAACTTTTGCATAGGATTATGCATAATTGATTTCCATGCACCTGTACCACATTGGCCAAAGCCAGTGTCCGTGTATAATTCACTTTAATACCCACAATGTTCATAAAGATATCAGAGGCTCCATCAGAATTTTGCTTATGATGTATTATATATTAAGAAAAGGAATGGATTAAGATAATTCACACACATAATTTGCTCTAAGCAATAAAATAAGGGATTGAGTCTAACATTACCTGTATGTCGGTATTCACCACTCATGCTCCCCAGAGGATGTAGTGTTTGAGCAGCACCCACCAAGGTGAGAAACAGAAGTTCTTGCAAATCCACATTCTTCTGTTCCCCATGCTGTGAGACACTTAGGGAAAGAGATGCATATTTGATTATGTAGATGTTCTGTCCATGCAAGCAGCCAGAGTTTAAGATAGAAGCTTAGTTCCAGCCATGGATGAAACCAGAGCTCCTAGCCCAGCTTTACTTATGACTATCAATATTTATGAACAGTGGGTAGTTGATAAATCTGCCTCCTCTACCTCTTCATCTGCTTTCCACAGCATAGTTAGCACTCATCCCTAAACCAAAGTAATTATTTCTTGGAAAATAAGATGAGGTGTTTTGATGTTTGCTTTGCCCTGCCAAAAATTTTTATTCTGAAGAGTTCCAGAAAAATGATTTTTCCCGATTTGAACTGATTTCCAGGAAATAGTAACAAAACCCTCTAAGGTTAAGAGGTCACTTTTAAGTAATAGCAACATGAGACAGAAAGCAGAGAAAAGGTCAAAGGACATAAAGCAAAGGACAGCACAGCAACCTCAAGGAGGATCAGAAAGCAGAAGTCAAGAACAGTGGATGAGGAGTGAGCCGTCAGACGGTGGATGACTTACAGAATGTGATGCTGTGTGCGGGCCAGATAGCTCAGTGGACTAAAGCACCTACTTAAGAAGACGCAGGGACCGGGGTTGGCACCACATGTCACACCAACACCGTGCTTGGGGCACGCTGAGAGGGCCATTGAGACTGGACGTGGTGGAGCGGACCTGTGATCCCAGCACTTGGGAGGCTGAAAGCAAGAGGATCACTATGAGTCTGATCTGCACAGTGAGACTCTGCAGACCCTGTCCTAAATACATAAATAAAAAAATTTTAAAAAGAATGGCATGCAGAGTGATAGAAAGCCAATATACAATTCTCAGCTGCATGGCTAGTCCCCTGAGGGGGAGAAGAAAAGAGAAAGGAGGAATCCACTCAAATGAAAGAAAAGGACAGAAAAATAAGGACAAAAGACCTATGGATTGTGCTCCATGGGGAGTGGAGGCAAAAACTTATCTCTTGTGTAGATGTTTCCTGGGACTCATCTAGTTTCTTCACAATTTCCATTCAAAATCCCTTAAATAACTCTAAGAAAGGATCATTAACTGGGATTTTTTATAAATTAAAAAAAAAAACGCTGTAAATGAGTGAGAGCATTCATAACCCTAATCAGAAAAATCTGCATTGTGTTTCGACCACAAGAAGTTTTAATGAGTGTTTTCATAAAAGCCAGACTGAATACAATCACCACCCCAGCCAGAGCATGGGGAAAATTACAAAACTGCCTTCAAATCCAGGTTTTTCTTCAAAAATTAGAATTATACTCTGTAACCATGGTGGTTCATATAATTCTTAAGGCAAGCAAACAAACTCAAAGAAGAAGCATGGGAAAATTTAAAAAAGAAGCTCAGTAGTGTGAAAGTTGGCAGGGTCAAAATGGAGTCACTTTTGTCAAAGCCTCACAAGAACAGCAACAGACAGCATAGCCAGGAGCATGTGAGGGGGCAGGAGACTCTGGCGAATGTATGCCTGATAACAAGAGCTACCACAAACGTCTCTGCCAGGACCACAACCTTGCATAAGGGCTACCACAACCATACACAGAAAATGCTTCAAGGACAGCTGCCTAACAACCACCTGTGCAGCCTTGGACCGATGCCACCTTTGTTATTGCTACTTGTAGCCAGAATTATTGCTGGATTATTATTCGAATTGCCTTATGCAACCCTTTCATTTTGCCTTTCAAAAGTTCCCCTTGACTCAACCTTGTTGACTATGCCCATGGCTTCCATGGCATGCATGTTATTCACAGCAGTGCTTCCTGCCTCTCTTGAGGTGAGTATCTTCTCTGGAGAGGCTGTCTCTCTTTGTGTTTATTGTTTTGTTTGATGCCATTCACAAGGCAGAGTTTGATTACATCTTCTCATAAAACACATCAGGACTCATAAGCGTATAAATTCTGGGCCTATGGTTTACATGGCCTGAAGATTCATATTGAACTACATAGAAAACTTTCATGCTCAATTAAGTTTTCAATTGTATATACTCAGTTACCCATATACTGGAAATAGCCAAACTTTACCTTCATAGGTTACTAAAATGGTTTAAACTGTAAAAATCTCATTGCCATTGATAATAACTATTGGTGCAGGCAGTTTATGAATAAGAAATCATTTACCTTCTTTTGTTTGATATTTATAAGAAATTCTGGGCTGGAGGATATTTATATGAAAATAACCATAAGCAAAACATCCTGTGGTAAACATCCGTCCAGAAAAAAATCCATCTTTTTAAAGAAAAAAGTAGCACCAAAACAAAGTTCATGTTTTTGTCTCATTATGACATAAAAGTATCTAGAAGCTCTTTAACATTGCCATAAGAAATAATTTATTTCAATTATATCATATGATAACATCCTTATAAAGCTATTTTGGATGGTTGCATCTTTAATGAGGCTGATTAGCTAAGAGGCACAAATACCCTGCAGATTGAAACTGTCTCAACAAATGTGCAGCAACTGTATTTAATTTAATTTAAGCAGTGGACTTATTTACACTACTTTCTTTCAGAAAGAATTTAAAGATTTAGCTACTGCGAAGGTCTGAAGGTGTAGATACTCATGAAAGCCTCAGATTAACACTGAGAACATATAACGTGTCCAGGTAGTTTTCCATTATCATTCATTAATCTAAGCTTGGAAAGGGCTTTTAAACTGCAATGAAATATCAACTAGCTTCCAACCTGCATTTTTAGAAAGCAATTTTGTTATTTGGAGTCCTGCACAATAAACCTATTATTCCTTAAAAGAAGAAAAGAAAAAAAAAAAAAAACACCCTGCTGCTGTTACTTTGTTCATCTTATCACTTATCATTCCTCAGCCATTTTAGGCTCATGTATAGGAAAGCAAGTGTGTTTGCTTGAGTCCTGGACTCAGTACTGGAATTTCTTGGAAAAAAGCTTCTTCTCACTTAGCTATGTAAAGGAAAGAGAGAGAGAAAAAAAGAGAGAGAGAGAGAGAGGAGGGAGACAGAGAGATAGAGACAGAGAGGGAGACAGAGACAGAGAGAGACAGAGACAGTGGGAAAGAGACAGACAAAGAAAGAGACAGAGACAGAGAGAAACCCTCCTATCATACTGAAGGTAGGTGTTGTTGAATGTATTTGAAATCTAATGTTCAAAAAGTAAAAAAATTCAGAGAAAAAAACTAACAAACAAGGTTGATTTCCCCTAGACAATTTTTGTGACAAGCTTAATTGAGATTATTAGTGGATCCTTGCAATTAGAGGGAGAGCGTGCCATCTTTAAAATAATGCACCTCAAGTATCTCTTCACTTTTAAAATCTAAAAGGCAACAAAGATATATATTTTCTACTGAATGACTTTCTATTTCATGAACACTGAGGGAATGAGGATACTCCCCCAGTTTTCTAACTACAATAATATGAGTTTAGGGTCCAAACCCAAAACCAAAAATGAATTTCTATTGAGTTTTAATCTCAACACTGAAACAGGCTCATTCAGAAATCTTGTTAGCTGGACTACATCCAGATTCCATCTGGAACATACAGAGTGAGCCAAGCATTGTACAATTGAAGAATGTTCATCATGAAATATATCTCCAGCAAATACAAGGGTCAGAGCATTATAGATGTGACAAGAAGCTGATCAGATGCTACTGGACATTCAGAAGCCTCCCTAGTTTTTGTTTGTCTTGTTGATTTACTAAATTTGTTGACAGCTGATTAACTAAAAATCCTGTTCTACTACTGTCTTAGTTACTTTTTCTCATTGCTAAGGTAAAATACGTAGCACCCAAAGATTTCAGTCTGTAATTGTCTGGCTCCAAGGCAGGGTGTCATGATAGAGAAGCATCACAGAGGAGAATTAGTTCATGGTGAGCAGAAAGCAAAAGGCACCAAACTACACACTACAGTGCTAGCTTCTTTCTGACCCTTTCATAGTCTACCTAGCGTAGCCAGCTGAGGGTAGATGCCAAGCCAATCAGTGGACTTTGTTTAGTAATCACCCCCTCTTAATTTGAGCATCATGCATTCTGGATTCTTGTTTTCCTAGCAAACAAGACCAGCTTTGGGGCCGGGAACATTTTCTGGAAGAAGATGGGTTTTCTTCCTGAACTCTGCTAGAAGGGTTGTTTCCAGAAGTGAAACTTTCTGCAGTCTTGAAGTTATTTGAATGTGAGGTGTTTCTGTTGAAGCTTGCAGGGAAAATATTTTGTTTTATTTTTACACATACCAGAGAAACAAAGAGAAGTCATCATGTTCCCTTTACATGGCAATAGTGATGCTTCAGATGTGTAAGTAGCATCTAAGATGAGCAAAAGACAGAATCCAAGTAGGCAGTTGAATATAAAGAAATGCACATAAATTGATCAATATGTTAGTCTCTCAACTCCCTAAGCTCCCATAAGACATATCACCAATTACCATTCAAATTAGCAAATGAGATAGACGTAACTTGATATGGAAATGCTGGCACTCCACACCTCACAGTCCCTTTCCTAGGCCCCAGTCACCTACCAGGCCCTACATTACCTCAAATGCCATATTGAGTTTACAGCACTGCATATTTTATAGCACCATATTTTCATTTTCTGCTTCCCTCTGCCAACTATGAATTCCTGGATGACAGAGGATGACAGAAACTGTGATTTACACACATTTGCAGCCTCAGAGCTTCAGAGAGTGTCTGAAATGAAGCAGACATAGGCAATTCTGTCATTATCACCACACCTGTTGTTCCTATGTAAAAGTTGCTCCCTACTCCTTTTATTGAACACATATTTATTACATGCCATGCAATTTTATGCACTTTATAAATTTAGTTTGAATGCCAACCTTTTAGGTGGCTACTGTTATTAGCTTGGTTTTACAAATAGGACACGGAGGCAAGAAAAGGTAAAATAGTTTGGCTAAGATCACACAACAGTGGTGGTAGAAATAAAGATTGGCTCACCTCTTGAGGACTCTGCTGTGCCACTTGTCACCATGATATGCTCCATAACATTTTCCATAGATGTTACCCATGGCAGCGACATATTACTGTGAGAAGGTCACCTTTCTCTCACAAGATTTGGATCATCTGGAGAACAGAAGCTAGACTATTTATGAACCATAAATTTAGGATCCAGAAACATCTGGACCTAAATTCGGGCTCATCTGTTACTTCTTCATGGGATTAGTAGCCTGATTTCCTTCTTAAAACTGTAATTTCTCTCATTTAATCATGTCATTTGAGTAGAATTGGCATTATTCTCAGCTACCACCACGAGTCTCCATTGGTTTAAATGAATTATCAATGCCAATTTCCTGGACCATGATTAGTTCAAGATTTGCCACTTGATTTTATTTGGATCGATGAGGTTCATTTGTGAATGCTCATTTGGGAGCATTTCTAGCCTAGAACATTCTTGCTCTTAGGAGAGACTTCTCAGGCAACACAAAATTACTGAAGCTGAAACAAAAATATTAGTCATGTCAGGAATTGTTGGCTACCATACTGCACGTGCAAAATGAGCCAGCCTTAAAAGGAGGATGCCACCTGGAAAGTCAGTGCAGATGAGGGCAAAAGTTGAGTTTGTTGTGACATTGGTAAGCAACTTTTTTGTGTGTGTGTGTGGAACCAGGGATTGAACTCAGACCCTTACACTTGCCAGGGAAGCACTTATTCCACTGAGCCATCTCCCTGGCAATAAGGAACTTTATTAGATCACTTTAAACCTGATCTTCTTGACTTTCAACTGGGTAATCAAATTCCCTTTGAAGTATTTTTTTCTGTTGCCTTAGTGAGAAATTTCCAACTTGTAGGTCCTTAGACAGACTGCATAAAATCTTTCAGATGGTTTTATCTTTAAAATAGAGATAATAATATCACCTACCCACTTTAAAGACTAGATTAAGCAACATAGGTAAAGCATTAATGCGATTAGGAAATGTTATATGCATAAATTAAAGAGCTTAATCTGCCCTCAGTCATTTGAGAATTACTCTAATCAGATGCAACTCTTTTGCTCTGTCATCCAGGTGGATGGAAATGGTTAGAATACAGTTCTTTTCACATTTATATCCTGGATTCCAGTGTTTCAAGCTGGTCTGTTTCTCAGTATGTGTTGTCACTTTAATGCTATATTCTGTAGAAGCAATTCTACATCACTCAGTGGTTTCCAGCTCTAACATAATTGGATGTTCATTTGACAGGATGACAAAATACAAAACAAGGTCAAACTGCCACTGCCACTGCCATTGCTAGGAGCTGCTGAAAACTGCTTTAAGATAAAACAGCATCCAGATCAATATCTAAGAGCTATAGAAGGAGACTTCTTCATGCCGTGTGGTGTGGCACAAGCTTGCATTGGGCCTTGACTCTTTCAGACCAGCCTAAACTATAACTCTGAACCTTGCACTGCACCAGCTGTGGCTTCTTTATAATTAATCTTCTGGATCTTCAGTTTCTTCATCTGCAGAATGGTAATAATAATTCCTACCTCCTATTCATTATATCATGGCAGAAGCAATCTCAAATGAGATAAATACAAAAAAGTCACTTTATAACTGCCAAAATATATAGTAATATTACAAAGACACTTACATCACCAAACTGAACATAACAATAAGATATTTACAAGAGGGCCTCCTCATTCTTGAGTTCATACTCCTTCCTGACACCACATAATAAACACAGAGAAATATTTGCTCTGTACCCAGCACCCTTGTTAGAAAGTCTCTGCCATCTCAATATCCAAACAACCAGCCAATAGGAAAGGGCCCCATAACACATAAGTTTCATAGTTCAGTCCATGTCCTGATACTCAGCTAGTTAAACCAAGCAAATGCAACTATTCATTAGAAATGCACTGCTAATTTCTCAGGAATGTGAAATTGAGAGCGGAGCTCATGGGAAACTGATGGTGTAGCTGCAATGAAACAATAGTGCTGCTCTCAGCTCTGGCAGTGCAAATGGTAAGGCTGAGACAGATGCTCCCTGCAGGCAGCATGGCGTGTGAGTGGAAAGGTCGATGTAGAGACATGCTGCGGTGGGGAGGCAGACATGGAGACACACAGAGAGGAGAGCACAGGCAACCTGACAAACTGTGTGTAACTGCTGGTGGATTGCAGTTCCTTCTTCTAGTATCTTCTGAGGTTTAGCTGTACTTTCCCACACTGCTCCTCACTTGGCATACTGTATGCATCAAAGAAAATCTGTCTTTCTGAAGCATTCTAATTCGGGTTTCTGTTATTTGCAATGAATGGAATTAACAGCACAAGATCCTGAGCTTGATTCCTGGCATTAAAAAAAAAAGAACAAAAGCACCCCATTTCTACCATGGCATGCTATGAATGACTCTTAACAGGATGGTATTCCACTGTTTAGCAGCTTCAGCACACAACAGTTTTGTTTTTGTTTTTTTTCTCACACACTAAACAATTCTAGAGTAGCAGGCCAGGGCTGAAATAGGGCCTGCAAAGTCATGTGAAGCCAGAATTATCTTTTTCTTTCATCCAAAGGGACCCATCAGCAAGGCCACCTCATAGTCTTAAATAGATCATATTTTTAATATACGTCTGTATTCCAAACAGCAGGCAGAAAAGCAAGTACAGAAGAGTGTGCCCTTCTCGCTTTCAATTGGGATTGCTTCCGCTTACCTCTCACTAGCCAGACTTAGATATATGACCTCACCCACCTAGAGAGAATCTCAGAAATGCGGATTTTCAGATTATCCATTGCCTAGGTTATGGTAAGGAAGAAGAGGAGAGTTATTGGAGTACTGCAAGCAGTATACACTACCCTTTGAGATATTTAGACATATACATCTTTTCATTCATGAACACAGAACAAGCTCTATTGATTTACTACAGAGAGCTCAAAATTCAGACACTCTGGGTGTGAATTCCCTTCTACTGCATTTAGACTTGAGCTGCTAAAAGAACTTAAAAGTTCTCCATTAGTCTAAGTACAAAGAGACAGGGAAGAGAGTAGAAAAATTTTTAAAAATCCAAAATTGGCAAACTCTGTTTTCCGGGTTGGAAGGGTAGAGGTAGGGGAGCTGTTGCAGCTGTTCTAATTTCCAATTCTGCAAGGTAGAAAGAGCACACCCATGACAGGAGTGTATCAATGGAGAAACTTACTGCCCATGTCCTTGGCAGCTCAGAGCTCTTATCCCTGGGACAGTTTCACCTGCCCACTGCCCTCACCCATGGCCCATGATGCTCTTACTCAAGGATGTCTTTCGTCCATTGTCTTTCAGTACCACGTCGGACACAGTATGCATATTTCTTTCCTGGAAGTTTTCCAGCCTTAGCAATTTACTTCTAGGTGGGTTAGGACCAGGGACCTGGAAACTTACTTAAAAAGTTCGTTAGTCACAAGCTATATCAGGACAGGTGTGGGATATCTTTGGTTGTCAGGTTCTCCAAACACTTATAGGCTTCCAGCCCATGGACTATCAGTAGGGTTCTGTGCAGGCAACCAGTCAAATTCCTTATTTAACTTTAAATCTCGAGGTCTTATTTCACCCACCAGCCTCAGTATTCCATCCATTCTGAGGTCCTCAATTAAAACATAGCTACCCAGAGTCCAACCAAACAAGAAGACAAAGACTTCAAGCACCACTGTGCCAGTGTCCCACCATCTTAGTGTCCCATGTTCTTCTACATAGTCACAATCTGCACTGTTATAAACAGGGGTGTAGAAATAGTCACCTTCTAGCCTACCAAAAGACAATATTAATGGGATTAGAGACATAAATTACAGACTTATGACAAAATACTTCTGCAGGATTAGGGTAGCACTTCTTTATTTTTAAATCTCTTCTGCAGATTGGCTAACTCTAGTCTGAAGTCATCTCTCATTTATAGACCAAGCAACCCATAATAAATTTCGCCACTTGTCAGACCTTAGGCAACATACTTATTCTCACAGTAGAAAAAGAGGTGCCACTTAGGAGTTGGCTCACTGAGCTTTCTTTTCTGATTTTCCTGCAGCTTCAGCATGCCCCTTCCAGCCATCACCAGCTCATTATGTGGAAAAAGCTGGAAACTGTCTTCCTCTCTACCGTGCAACTTGTCCAAGAAAGAGTCCAGTGAATTCCTTGTGGAGGGCTGAGGTATAGCTGGTGGGAAAGGAGGAATAAGAACTAATACTTAATCACACGCTTGCTCACTTCCCCCAAGGGGACATGCAGAGTACACAACTGATCTTAGAGGTTTAGGACAAAACGGTGTGAATTACATGTTACTGACTATTCTTACTTGACAATTTTTTTTTAATTTTAGGACAGGGTCTATAGTGTCTCACTATGTAGATCAGACTCATAGTGAGCCACCTGTGTTTTAGCCTCCTAAGAACTGGGATTACATGTGCATGCGCTCCGGGGGTGGGACCAGCACAGCACCTGCCGAAACAGGCACTTTAATCCACTGAGTTATTTGGCTGGCCCCTTACTTGAAAATTTTGATGAAGTGATGAATTATTTGTAATTCAGCAATGCCCAGGACTAGTCTCTACTTGATATGTGGCTGATAGAATTAAGAGATCCTTTGATGGCAATTAATTATTCAAAATGTCCTGGTTATTAACTATGACATGGAGAATTTAAAGCTTTCATACTGGCTGTTTCTGAAGTTGTTGGTACAGTTAGGAGGTGTAGATGTTTCTCTCACTTCCTCAAAACTCTTCCAGTGTTATTTATTATTTATTTATTGAGCTGCTGGAGGTTGACCCCATTTTACACTGAGCTGCATCCTCAGTTTGTTTCTGTTTTTATTTTGACACTAGCTCAGCCTGGGGCAGATAGCCTGAATGCAACATAAGAGAGACAGACTTGCTCTCTGTAGCAGTTGCTGCCACTACTCCTGCCATTTGTTCTTGCTGTTTTGTAGTTTTCTGCTGCCATGAACTGCTGCCCTCTGCCATCTGCCACTCTGCATTGGAGCAAGCTGAGTATGGCCTGAAACGTCAACAAACTGCAAGCTAAATAAGCCTTTCCTTCCTTAATTTGGGTTGTTGGGTATTTTGTTGCAGCAATGAGAGAATAACTGAGACACTCTCTTAACTCAGTTTCTTTCTTTTTTTTTCTGCTGATCCAACCTCTTTGTCTTACAACTTAGGAGTTTTACATAAACACATTAAATAAAGTTTGCAAGGAAAAAAATTAGCAAGAGAATCTACACATAAGGTTTGCACCAGAGTTCAACACTGGCTCATTCTGACCGCTCCTACTTCACCATGTGCATGCTCTACAGACAGCAGCCAGACTCTCCAGAACCCTGAATTGCATCGCACTCATCTACTAAATAAAATCCCTCAGGTGGCTCTACACCTTGCTTAGCAACAGCCAAAAGTTCTTCCGACGGCCTGTGAGGCCTTACATGATCAGTGTATGCCATGACCCAGCATCAATCTGTGTCATGCGTATTTCTCCTTATCTCTTACTTTTCTCCTCATTCACCCAACTCCAGTTCTATTACCCTTTCTTTTAAAAGGCCTCACAGAGTAACATCTCCTAGCTTGGGGCCTTTGCTATTATCTCTGCCTAGAACATTCTCCCATATTCCCACAAGACTTGGTCACTTAGTTTTTTTAGGTCTTTGTGAATATACCACATTCCTGAGAAAGTCTTCTCTGATCCTCTTCTGTAAAATAACAACAGGCTTACTCTTTTTTTTTTCCACAGCACTTATTACACTGACATGCTTATGCATGTCTCACTTAGTTCCAACATAAGCTCTTTAAGGGCAAGGGCTGTTTTTATATACTACTCAGTCCGTGTCAGTACAGACAGTGGCGTAGAATTAAGCACTTAAATTTGATGAAATTGTGTTTTATGATATGTAAAACTTTTCTTGTAGTGCTTTTGAGAAAAAGGTAAAACAGTGACTTAAGTCCCCTAAAAATATGAATTTGCATAATTCACATTTAGAATAGAGACTCCCCAACAAGTAGTTTACTTTAGTTCTATAGTTCACTCCAGTTCTTTTAGTTCTTTAGTTCACTCCAGTCTAGTAGTTTTTGAAATAAAGAGGTGGAGAATACAGTGAATACAAGGTATTCCACTGTACTCAAAGATTTCACTGTCAAGACAAAATTTCTTCCTTCTTCACCTCATTTAAAGGTTTCCCTTTAAAAAATATGTCAGGAACCACTAGAAAAAAGACTGACTAAAGCTCAGCCTTGGAATGAGCCTATATTACATCTCTTTAAGTTGCAGATGAAGATAAGAATGGAGCCAAACATGATGGGCACACCTATAATCTCAGCACTCAGAGAAGCTGTGGCAGGAGGGTCCCTGTGAGGTTGAGACCAGCCTGAACAATATACTGAGTTCAAAGCCAGCCCAAACTACATAGGGGAAAGCCTCTTAATCAGATGTGAATCTTGTAATTGTTTTTATTTCCTTGATTGAAAGAATGCAGGCAATGGAATCAGTAATGATTGAAATCAAGTATACACCTCTACGTGAAATTGCTAGCAATTTCTGACTGGCCTAAATCTTTATAATTTCTTTAGGCACACCCTTGAATTTTGTGTGCCTTGATATCTAAGACAGGTTAACTTTTTCCTATGGCCTTTAGCAATGAGAATCATGTTTAGTGGCTCGATTCCTTTAAAACTAAAGGCGTCTAGATTCTCAGGTTATCTGGTCTACTTTGAACTCGTACTTTAATAGGTTCAATTATGGTATAAGGGAAGGAGATAATCTACAAAGCTGGAATGCTCCATACGAATACTCCACAGATGTTCTTTCAATACTGACAGTCAATCACTAGACAAGATGCCCAGCTCACTGACAATTTGCTCTTCTTTCACTACTGTCCTTTCTGACAGACAGAAAGATTTCCCCCAAAATTGAAATGGATTCACACAAATAGATTTTACACACGCAATCCCACTATCAAAATAGAGAAAGCAGTTCCACTATCAAAATTACAGGATGCAGTCAGTTAAGGGGATCCTGCAAAAGCACAGTCCCATTTGCAGTAATAGACATCTAATAATTTCCCATCTATCTGTCAATGATTTTCAAGAGATTAGCATTAAAAATATAATCACATACACGTATAATCTCAAACCCCAAACAAAAATTTGGTCTTTGATTATTTCAGATGATGTCTCAAGAATGACCAAAGGTGGGAGGTAATTCCACCCACCCCCATAGCCACTTCTTCAATCATCCCATCCAGAGCTCTTCATTTCTTGAACTACCTTCCTTTTCCAAAAAGGTAAATATGCTGAGATCAGTCAGCAAGATTTTCTAAGAAGACTGGCTTGGATTTCTGGGTCTGCTCCAGTCAGGTCAAGATGAACTGGTTTGTATCGATGAATTGCACAACATAGTTCACAAACAGACCTCAGCTCAACTGTCCAAATTTGGCCCAGGTCTGTCTGTGAGCTCTTCCCAACAGAGTTCAGTTATCTGGTGCACCAGCTGCTGCTTCTGAGTCTCCACCTCAATGAAATGCTGCAACTGTGGGTCCATTGTACCCGTACCTGCAGCACAGGACAAGGAAGAGGAATCCATCCCAGGTCACCATGCCACACTCGCGGAGATGGATTTAGCACTTCGCCGACCTTCCTGAGTCTTGGTAACAGAACCGGAACCACAACCCACTGCCTGGGAGCCGCCCCGAGCATGCACTGGGTTGGTGTGAGGCCTGCACAGAGCCTGTCCTATCGCGTGACCCATCTCAGGCTGCCAGGCTACTGTTGTGCTCAGCCATTGGGGGAGGGCCCTGACTTCCAATGAGCTAGATGCTCCTGGCCACAACCCGGCTGTAGCATTGATCCTACACCTAAAGGCTGAGGCACTATAGGGTGTTAATCGAAAAATAGCTCAGTTTCTTATAAAATAAAAGATCTGACTAGATGTTTACCATCAGCAGTGCTGTTGAAATAGCCAAGTATGAGTGCAAAACTCCCCTCTGGCAATTTTGCAAGTTAATCTGAAGTCATTAGGAGGCCCCTACACTTGGTTCTCAGCTTTGAAGTCACAGCGTCCACAAGAACACATTGCTGTTCTTGGTCAGCCAGAATGAGGACTAGAATCTCATTGCTCAGAGACTGTCCAGAGAAGCAGAAAGACACTGAAATGGTAGTAGAAGCCAAATTCCCTGTTGAGATTATTGATCAATTCTAGAATGCCAATCCTGAGCACAGTGACACTCCTGTCACCCTTTGTGATGTTAGTAGAGTCTGTTATCTGAGCTGGTAGTCTTTGTTTTGCTTATTTTCTCTGCCTACAGAAACATCTATGCATAGTCAAATATAATTTTGAATAATTAAATAATCACCTAAGGACCTTCAATAATAAAGCTTTCATATTCCTTTATTTAAAGGGGGATTCAAACAGCAATTATTGTTATTTTAATCAGTATAGACAAATAGCAGCCATAACATTCGCTCGAGCCTCATCTCAACATAACTATATCTAGCAAGGCTACCAAGACTTCTTGGGTCTGTGTTTAGTATGTGCTTTTTGGAGGGAAGTTTTTTTAAAAAGCTACTCCTTCTACACACATTCCACTCAAGCAACTGGGAGTGAAACAGGCTTATTGATGCATCTTGTACTCTGAATAACTACTACAAAGTTAATATGCAATGTATTAATTATTGTAACTGTCCTACTAACCTGTTTGGAAACTGTCTCACTGCTATGCCCTTCTCAATAAAATTAATATAAAATAAATAAATAAAAAGAAAGATTCGGGCTTATTGAGAACCATGCCTTCATTTCTATCAGACTGAATGAGAGGCAAAATGTAGACTACATCCACTACTCAGATTTTTCTTCAGTCCTGATAAGGTTATTAAAAGTAGGATATCAAGTGAACTGAAACCACTTTCAATTGTGCACAAAAGACCCTAAGAAATGTAGAGCCAAGAAAAGGTTAAGTTTCCATTTTATTCAGCATCTAAGAAATCAGTATTGCGGAGAAGATAAAGTCACTTGTTCCAAAATCTTAGCTGACATCACAGTCTCCTGGGAAGCCTGTTATAACACAGTGGGCTGGGCCTCACCCCCAAGTCTCTGATTCAGCAAGTCTAGAGGGAGGCTCAAAAATTCACCTTTATAACTAGCTCCTAGGTGATGCTGATACTTTGGTCAGAAGAACCTAAGTTCTAAGAACTATTCCCTAAAGGTATCATTAGAAAAAGAGAAATGTGAGTGCTTTACTCAACATGCTCAATGTCTGTAGCTAAAATGCTTTTAGAGTAAGAGGATCAATTTGCAATCAAACTCTAAATCAGACCCCTAACCTATCCATCTCCTGGCTCTCCTGCATTGGGGGAACTGACAAAGTTGAGATCTGGGAGATACTTTTGCGAACAATTATAAATAAGTGCGACTTATTCACCACCGTTTTGGAGGAAATGGAATCGAAATCAGATTCTCCTCAGCCATTGTCATTGAAAAGATCAGGGAAACCCTACAGTATTTTATGCTGAGTGCTACCCCGATGGAAATCGAGGCTTTGTTTCTCCTCCAATAGTGGCATTTCAGGGTCAGCAGCAGAAACCTCTCGAGGGCGAGGTGAAAACAGGAATTAGGCCCAATCGCAGTGCTGAGGGGAAGCCGAGCAGGACTTTTTTTGAGGTGCAGGACGGAGGCAGTAAATCAGTTGTAGTCCCTAAATGCTGTGTCCCTAGCACGTGCCAGCAACACAATCTCACATGAGTCCTCAGCGTACATGTCAGATGCCTAATAAACACTGGATAGACATATAAAATGTACAGAATGTAAAGAACTAACACCACATATCTGCTGTGAGAACTCCCATGGGCCCTTGGACGTGCTGAGGTGAGGTTTACACCTTAGCATTAGGTACCTCCACTTCCGGATTGTGCGTCAGCATCAGCACTTTTGTGAGGAAGGAACAGCTTGTGGTGTCTGCTCACCACAGCACTTCCCCCACTGGCTGCCTCCAACTTACATGGTAAATTTCAGTCCTCTCGGGCTCAGAGTGGACAAGACCAATCCAGACATCCCTTTTCCCAGGACACAGGTGGTCCTGTCACAGAGGTCATCGGATGACCCAGACAGAGCTGAAAAGTATCTTCCCTGACATACTTTAAACCAAAATCCCCAAGAACAGATTGCTTTTCTTTGCTCTGCTATACTGTTTGTATGTTCCTACCTGAGCAAATGCCAGCTGGACAGATGGGTGAGTGAAGGTGACAAGGAGGCAAAAAGATGAACACAAGAGGTAAGAAGATAAAAATTGGTGAGTGAGATTAGGAACTTGTCCTGTTGCTTCACTTTTTCAGTTTACATTCAAAGTTTCCTGCTGCCCTGGCAAGTGAATCTGATCTTATGAATGAATTCCAGTCAACAGCCTATGGGCCAAAATAGGTGACCTTCCAGGTCTGAGTCATAAAAATTCCTTGTGCCTGGTTCTCCATGCTCTCAAGCAAGAGTCTGCCTATGATAGGCACCCTCTAACCCAACCTCCAGTACCTCTGCTTACAGATTTTTATGCCAGTAAAAACATCTGCCCAACTACAGGATGAACTTACTGATGAACATCTAATAAATAGATTTTAGTACACATGATAAGCTGTTTCTTCTGAAGTCAAACCACAAAAACACCATTGGTTTCCAGGCTGAATGTAAGTCCATCATACTCTTTTGGATCACGTATCTTGGGCAAAGTAATGCTAGGGCATAGGTGACAAGGCAGCTAGTCCTACCAGCATCTCATGGGGGAGCTCAAGTGAGCTCCATTCCACTTCATTCTTGAAATGAGACCTCAGCTCCAGCCTACAACCTGAACAAAACTTCAAAATAGATCCTGGGCCAAAATACTCTCCTAGGCCACCTTCATTTCTTGACCCATAAAGACACTAAACATGATTTTATTTTTAGTCCTAAAATTTTGTAAGGGATCTGTTGTATCAGAATAGCAGCTAGCACACTAACCAGCACAACTGATAAGTCAAGAGATAAGCATTTTTATTAAATATACTTGATGAAAATTAAGCAGCCTGAGAGAATTTACCTATTAGTTCTGTCCATTCAACTAAATTTCTAAACATTTACTGTAAAGCAGAATTATGCCCTCAAGGTCACTGACACCCTAAATATGATTAAGAAGGTAATTTAAGAGATGATAATTCCTAGTGGGAGAGTTCAAAGGATGGTGTGAGATAGCACCAGGCCTCTCTCTGGGGCCAGTCAGAGGGAAGAGGACATCCTGATATGAGATGCTCATGCTGAGAAGTGGCAGAAAGCACTTCTACTGAAAGAGCTGAGAACAGAGATTTCCAGCAGAGGAAATGATTAGTGTGAAGACTCTAGAGTCAGAATGAAGCTACTGTGTCTGAAATTGTGAGAAACCCCCAATAAGATCACAGTTTGGGGAGCAAAGAGAAGAGAGATTGAATATGTAACAGGGAGGCAGACGTGTAAGGCTAGGTAAGAAGTGGGATTTCATTGTAGAGAGCACTTCACTCAAACGGTGGACATTAATGTTGAGGCAATCAAGCATACAGATGATTTTTTTTTTTGGTGGAACCAGGGATTGAACTCAGGCCCTGGTGCTTGCCAGGGAAGTGCTTATTCCACCAAGCCATCTCCCTGGCCCTCAGATGAATTTTTCAAAGGGAAGCAATAAATAAGTATATGCTAGGGTATACAATAGAGTGACTATGGTCTGCAGACAGCTTTGCATGCAGACGGGTCAGTGGCAGCTTACAGCAGAAGCTGAACCCGATGGATGAAAAGCCAGAAATATGAAGAGCTAAGAAAAGAGTCACTCAGGAGCATGTGAAAAGGTCTGACAGAGGCACAAGTTAAGAGTCTGAAAGGATGAGAATGGCTGGTCTGCTGAAGCACAGTGGAGCCTCAAGCTTCAAGAGGAAACTGAAGCAACATTCAGGCCATAAGCTACAGTTCCTTACATATGTCAATTAATAGCTTGGAGAGTGTGTGGAATCTATTACAGAATTTTAAATGCAGAGTGATCTCTGTTATGTCGTTCTCCTCTGGACTGAAATGCAATGAGGTGAAAGCAAAGACATAGAATATCATTGAACATTACCCAAGCTTGGTGCAGTAGAATTGAAGAGGAATAAAATGTCCCCGGGTACTAAGTGAGCACAGAGACCAAGAGAATAAATAGGGACCTAAGACTACCAATAAGTAGGAGCCCAGAATAGAATGGATCCATTTGTTCTATAACAGTACGGAAGATCTATAGAAGAGAAGATTCTGAATCTCTTTCCCAAAGGCTGAGTAGAGTCATCTCAGTAGGCAAAGAGGAAGAACTTCATGAGTAGTAAATCTATATGGGAAGCACGAACACAAGGCCGAGCTTGTGCAGCCCAAGGAGTGGGAGGCTGATGCTTATTACTGAGTTCATGAGAAAGACGTAAGAGGAAAGAGCTAAGCTTCAAAGATAGGTCAAGAGTTTTAGATGTCTAACTTTGAAAGGGTATTTGAATACTTAATGTCAAGAACTCCCACTCATTGTTGGATAATAAGCTTACTGAGAACTTTCCATGCCCTTTACATGTTTTATTGCATGATTGTAATTAGGCCTCACCTACAAACCATTTATACTCTGAAGCTCCTAAAGGCAAATTGATATGCCTGAAGACAAACAAATGTGGCAAGCTCTGGAATCAAACCTATACTACCTAGCTTTAAAAAGAAATTGTGGACGGGGGAGGTAGCTTGGAAGTCTAAGCGCCTGCCTGATAAGCACCATGACCCAGGTTTGATCCTTAGTGCCACACAGTGTGCCTGGCTCCAGAACCCCGGGCACTCCATGGTAGTCACCAAACCTGGGCAAGGTGGCACACACCTGTAATCTCAGCACTGAGAGTCACCAAACCTGGGCAAGGTGGCACGCACCTGTAATCTCAGCACTGAAATGCAATCACCTTGCCCAGTGATACTCAGACAGGGGGAACACTGTGAGTCTGAGCTGCAGAGCATGACCCTGTACCAAATAAAGAAAGAAATTTTTTTTAAAAAATTTTAAAGAAGAAATTGTGTTTGGAAAGATGACGAGTGAAACTTCATAGCTGATGAAAGGTTAATATATAGCAGCAGTAGAAAAAGTAGAGTATTCCATTTTTAAAAGATTATAGATCCCTAGCAAGTGCGAGGGCCTAAGTTCAATCCCTGGTTCCACCAAAAAAAGAAAATATTCTAAAGGTAGATTGGATTCAGACTGAAAAAAGAATTCTATTTTGAATTCGATCCTGAAAAGCATGTTCTAAATCTTGAGATAATAGAAGTAAAAGCTTTTAATTAAAGAAGCAACATGTCTGAAGGGTTGTTTGGTAACTGTTCACTGTGTGTATCAGAAGAAGATGAGATCAAAGGAAGAAAGGTCTGTCAAGCCAATGATTTAGGTCTATGGCCTTAAATGGTAAGTGAAAAATGACAGGAGAAAGAGTACTGAGGGTCATCTGTCCAAGGAAGAATCAATGGGACCTGGTAACTCATTTGACATAAACTGTGGAAAGGAGGATTATAAGAAAGACCCTACGTGGGAAAAAGAATGGTGTCACCATAAACAGAAGTAGAACATTAGCAGCTGGACCCCCTGCGAGAAAAGTGGGAGAGAGCTAAGAGAAGATGAATAGCAGCCGTATGTGTAGGATTAGAGATAATAACATTGAAGGAAATGTGTTGCTAAAGATAAGGAGGGATCCTGGCCAAAAATAATGACTTGGGATTCATATCCAGACAGGCAATTAAAATCCAGGGTCCAGGACATTCTGCAGAAAGACAAAGAAGGGTGGGGTCCCGGTTTCCACTGTTCACTCCCACCTGAAGCTGTCTGAAGGGCCTTCCACTTGGCACAGCAAGCCTCCTTGAGTGTGCACTTCCAGGAAAGTTGTTCAGCTCCAGGGTGGACTCTGGTTGGGCACAGCCCGCTGCTGTCATTCAGGTGTTTGGTCTGCATGGAAAATGTGCAGGGAACGTAGTGCACAGCCCCGAGACTCAGGGAGCTGGGAGCCTCCTATAGAGGCTGAGCAGGAGAGGGGATGAGCTCATGGTTCCTGGAAGTTGCGTATCTGTCTTCACACAAGGCCCAGAAGTACTCTACCATCCTGGACTTTAGAAGTCAGGCTTCACTGGACTGAAGCAGCAGGAACTCAGCTTAGGAAATTACTCCAGTTCAGAGATCTGAAGCAAGACCAAAGAAACACTGAGAAGGTCTGGTCAGAAGCTAGGAAGACAAAGAAAATCAAGTGAGGCCCTTAAGCTGAGCTGTCAGGGAGCTGAAAAGAGCTGGACATTTTGACAGAACTTAGGGTGGCTGGGGTGAAACATCCTAGCAGAGCAACATTGATTTGGACCCAGGGGATAACAACTGGAGACAATAACCCTTTTTCACCAGCGTAGTCAATGAGACACCCTTATCAGGATTCCCGAAGTGATTCTAGGGTCAGGAAAGGTTGTTTCTGAACTACTAAACACATCCTCTTTTTCAAAAGTAGCATTCATGTCAGCTGGGCAAATCATTCGAAAACCAGCTGCAATGCAGCTATTATTCAGATTCACCCTGTCAGTGTGAAAATATGGGTCGAAATGGACTTTGCTGCTTGGAATTAAGTGTGATCACACCCGGCAGCCTAGGGAGGCACTCCAATCCAGAGCTCAATTATGAGTGGCTTTGAGCCTTGGGGAATTGGGAGTACATTCAGAAAAAGGGAAGATATTCTTTCTCTGGGATTTTCCCTGAATCCTGTGTGAATGTTCTTTCTGTTCCATGACTCAGATTTCTTGCTCTTAGCATCCTCTTTTCGCTTCTCTTTCCTAGCTCTCTCTCCCTTAGAGAAAGTATCTGGACCCTTGGGTGATACTTCCAAGTGACTTCATGAGCTGTTGGAATTAACTAAAACTTACACTTTCTCAGTAAATCTCGAATGAGCTGACACACAGCAGCTGCGAATTCCCAGCATGAACCTGGCAGAAGTTCTAAGAAACCCTGGCCGTGCTCCTCAATCTTGTGCCTCATGGGTCCCAGAGAATCATCGGACATGGACACCAAGTCATTCCAAGAACAGATGTGCCTTTCTGAGCACAACTCGTTGCTTAACCTGCCTCTGATTTCCCAAAAGTTGGGCTGGATTGGCTTTGAGAAAAGGTAAAATACACACAACATAGCATTCAAAACATGTGATTAAATATAAACATGGCTAGGTGGTAGGCAAGATTCAAGACTCCAGAAAATGCAAATAAAATCACTGAGGATTGTTAGGCAGGGGCTAATCAGGGGGAAAGTAATATTGGGTCATAAAGTGGGAGTCTGGGAGGCTTTTCTGACTCAGATCATTTGTGGGAGTTTGCTGCTTCTCCCAGCTCATGTTCTGTCC
Organism: Ctenomys sociabilis; assembly: GCA_004027165.1. Lineage (NCBI taxonomy): Eukaryota > Metazoa > Chordata > Mammalia > Rodentia > Ctenomyidae > Ctenomys > Ctenomys sociabilis. The sequence continues at coordinate 100,388 of PVKA01000469.1, read as the reverse complement.
ATGGTGGGAGCTATCATGGCTGGGAAGGGGGCGTGGGGTGAAGGTTTGAAAGCCTGTATGCAATGTATTTACTGGCTAACGATGCCTACATTTCTGCCAAAATTATGTTTATTTGGTAAAAATATACTTCATTATGTTGTTGCAAAACTAAATCCATCCCCAGCCCCCGTGGAGACAGGCCGATTGGGTTTCCTGGTGAGGTGCCAGCGAGTGCTTTGGGGTGTACTGATGTGCCAGCTGCTCCTCCAGCGTGCCTTTCATTTGCAGTTCCTAGGCTGGCTTTACACTTTGTTTCTGTGTAAGGAAGCCGAGATTACAGGGTCTTTTGTTAGCGAGGGGCAGAGGGAAGGCAGTGTCTCCTTTGAGCCCTGTGTGCACGGAGCAGCCTAGCGGGCAAGGCTCAAAGCTCTGATTTACTTCTCACTCAACAGCTCCCGCAGAAAGAAAGGGTCTGCTGCATCAGGCTACTCTGTCGGAAACTCACAAGGCAGTGCACTCCCAGGGCAGAAGGTGTCAGAATGCAATCTGCAGAGCCCTGAGCCAGCCCTTCCTTTGAAGTCCATGCAAGTAAAATCCAGCAAGGGTCTTTCTCGGAATGGAAGGCCTCCCTGTCACCTGACCGACAGCATCATCATGCGGTACCTGGTACCTGTCTGCGGATGAATGGGACTTGTGGCTTCCTCTTTTATTCTCTGAAGGAGTTAACTTCACTTTCACTCACTTGGAAATTCTGAACCGCTGCAAGCATCCCAGTCCTCTTCAGTAGCCTGCTCGTCCAGTACATTTGGAACAATGCCAGCCAGATTTGCCTCTGAGAAACAAGTCACCCAACTTGCAAAAGAAAGGGTGGCCTCTTTCATTGAGCAGTCCCTCTTAAAATAAAATTGCTAAATGCATCGATCTACATATGGGCACACATGTGGGCATGCATGTGACCACACCAAGCAATGTATTTTGGGGAGTTGATAATACCCCAACGAACATTAGCCTCTCCCTTTTTTTGAGGAGAGAGAGAGAGAGAGAGAGAGAGAGAGAGAGAGAGAGAGAGAGAGAGAGAGATTGAATTAGAAGCCTCCCTCACTCTCTTCCCCCTCCCCCTCCCAGCCTGCAATCAAAATGCTCTTTCTGAGGACCTAGCAGGGTTGGAAGAGCTCAAGAAAATTAGGCCTTGTCTGCTTGCTGGCTCCAAGGGGCCATTGTTGCTCAGACCCCTGGCTTCTAGGAAGCCCTGATAGAAGTTAGAAGGGGAAAGGAGGCACATGGCTGTCTGCAGGGGGAGCCACGTCCACTGCAAGCTTTGTGTCTCCAGCGAGACAAACTGTAGTACTTCTCAGAAAAGTGCAGAAATATGATTTCTTGGTAGCTGCTATCAAAAACTGGTTTTAACCAAACACAGTTGGATAGCAAATGTGTGTGTGTGTGTGTGTGTGTGTGTGTGTGTGCGTGTGTGTAAAATGGGAAAGGAAAAGGATAAAGAAAAAAAGAGTCCCAAGGCACAATCCACACAACCTTTAATTAGGCATTTTTTTAACATAGAGAAAGCTGAAAAACTTCAGCCAAATGAAAAGCAGTAAAGTGGTTGAGAAAGGTTTTATGACTAAGAGAGGATTGCAATGGAAAATATGCAAAAGGAGAAGTTAAACCAGCTGGCTTATTTAATTTTGGCTTTTCCTCCCTTTTTCTTTTTTTTCAGCCTAAACCAGGGGAAAGTGTACTATATAAACATCCAGTGTTTTTCTTAATGTTTAGACCCACAATATTCTTTACAGGACTTAGTGGATTTTGGGCTGGGTGTGAACAGGACATTTCACTTCTGGTCACAGGGCACTTCCTGCTTTAGCTTGGGAGTTAAAGCTCTCACTATTCCTTGGTCTTCTCTGCCTTTGCTTAGAGGCAGAGGAAAGAGGGACAGTAAAGTGGGGGTGGGCAAGGCCCAGCAGCTATTTCCTTCTGGCATTATTTTATTATAGCAATATTCTTCTGCTATTTTGTCTCATACCCCAAGACTGAATTCAAAGTTCTCTTGCTAAGTACACAAACAAATTAGTACTTTTCTAGCTTAGCAATTTATTCATGCATCCCACAAACACTGTCTGAATACCGTCAGCAAACCTGGCTTCCTGTTAAGTGCTAGAAAACAAAGATACCTTCAGTGCTGTCCCTACTGTGTATATCCACAAACAAACATGAGATGCAGAGGTCTAGACCAACAGTCACAGCTATGACCACGAGTACCCCGAGACACCAGAACAGGACAAGCCTAACCCTACCTGGGGATGGCAAGGACAGTTTCCAGGAAGTGGTGATGCAACAAACTTTTCTGTGTTAAGTAGAAACACAGCAGAGGGTCAGGAAGGAGGAAGGTGAGCAAGCGGAGGAGGCAGATTTGGGGAAGTCTTGCTTTTACCCTGGAAGAGGGCACTCTGCAGTCATGTACCCTGACTAGAGCTCCAGGAACCTGAGGCAACAGTTGAGTGGGATGGGAGAGGATTGACCCATGAGGTTGAGAATTTGAGACTAAAGAACCCCTAAAAGGCAGCACTAGGCATAGCACTAAACTTAGTGCTAATGGAAAACGATATGTAGGCGTTGTTCTAAAGGCATCAGCGTAAAGACAAAAGCCAGCACCCAGAAAGTAAGCTGGCTGCAGCACAGGTTTGGGGCAATGGGGAGGAAGAACTTTGCACAGAGAACTCAGCGTCCCTTGCAGAGAGCCACGGGGGACTTCTACAGCAACTGCAGCGTGCAAAACATAGAACCTATTCTGGCAGGCATGGAAGTCGGTCAGAGCATACTTCAGTGTGTGAATTTAAGACAGACATTATGATGGCTGCCTGGAACACGGAAGAAGAGCATGGAGAGGGACCCACGGCCTCCTTCCTGAAGATTCTTGACAGTGTTCTTGAGACATCATGATGTGTTAAAGACCTAGTAGTTGTGTATCGATTTTCATATGAACTAGAAAAAAAATCCACATTAAACCAGTAAGTAGGGCCGGTCAAATAGCTCAGTGGACTCAAGCAAGGGCCGGAGGTTTGATCTCCATAACTGCCATGCCTGCCCTGCCCCCAGGGTGCACTGAGAAAGTGATAGAGACGGGGAATGGTGGCACGCTCCTATAATCCCAGCACTTGGGAGGCTATAAACAGGAGAATCACTACAAGTCCATCTAGTAGTGAGACCCTGAACACCCTGTAGCCCCTTCCTTAAAATACGGGAAAATAAAAAAAAATAAATCAATACGCAGCAAGGCATAAAATTGCTTAAGATGAAACTAATATCAATAGCACAATTTCAAGTTGAACTATAGGAAAAAATTAAGAATACATGGAAAGAGTTGCAACAGATAGCAAAAGCTGAGAAGGAAGGTGGTCTTAGAATGACTGAGAAATGCAAGCGCTGACAATAGAAAGGGGAGCTTCTGAGGAGCTCTTGGTATTGGATCCTGTTTTAGAGCCCTGCTCCCTGGGGAACAGGGGAGACTAAAGATACTTGTTAAGGGATATTGCGTTTAGCTTTCACACCCACAGTGGACTTCGCACAGTTTTCTGAGCTGTACATCAATACAAACTCTAATTTAAGTGGTGCAGTACTCAATTCTTTAAGAGCTTTTCTACATCATGTAACATATTGATGACTTCATTTTAACCTTGAATAATTTCATGTATTTATTTATTCATGTAAATAGCTTTATCAGAAATGCATGGTGGTAACATGAGTCCCAAGGAGGGAGGGAAGGAGACAACAAACCGGGCCTCCCAAATGTCAGGTGCACCTGTGGCTTTCTAATTATTCATGTGCCCCCATATCTTATTTTTGCATGTGTCTCATGCATTATCCATTAATGTTCTTTTTGTTTTATGTTGTTTTCTGTATTTTATGATGTTTGGCATCCTACAGCCTTACAGACCAGACATAAATGAGCTAATTTCTAAAATATTAAACAAATAGATCTGATGATAAAAATAGACAACATATCAATCCTTGTTAATCAACTACTTTTGTTTTGAAAATGTGTAACTTACATATTGCTGTATATTACCCTGTTTCTGCCTTTATTTTTATTTTTCTTGCTCTTGTTTTTACTCTACAAAATAAAAGAAAATTCTTTTCAAAAATTAAAAAAATACTAAACAACTCAATGTGAGCATCCTTCATAAACAAATCGCTCACTCCAGAGGACACACCCACCTGCCTCTTCCTGTTAAGCTTCCAGAGCCTAGGCTCCCTGTCCTAAGTCACCCCAGAGCAAGTTATTGGATGGCTCAAAAACACTCCTATGGCCCAGGGCCTGCCCAAAGGACCACCTACTCCCAGTTCTCCTCAGCATCTCCCCTTTGCCATCCATTCCTGCAGAACAGACACAAGGGTCCAGCCACCCTGCATGCCTCCTGCCTCCTGAGCAATCCCGGTGCTTCACTTGTAGGCCAGCATGAACTGTGACAACAAACTCATCTCTCAAAGGCATCTGTCTCCAAGTCTGTCACCTTACCATGTCTGGTTAAAGCAAAATCTCAGGTACACTTTAAAACATATTGAAGAAACACAATACTTTCTCTTAGTTCAATGAGAAGAAAGTTTTGAACTAATAGTGTTCAGACAAGATATGTCTCTATATCTTATACTATGAATAACTACTACAAAGACAACAATATCCAATGTGTTAATTATTGTAACTGTCCTACTAACCTGTTTTGAAACTGTTTCATTGCTTCTTCTTTATCAATAAAATTATTTAAAAAATAAAGGATAGACATCTTTGCTCAAAACAAATCTCTCTTTAACTTGCCAAAATGGGTATTAAATGGCAAGGAAACACTTTTCTTTTCTTATCTGTGTTTGACCATATTTTTTTTGTGTGTGGAACTAGGGATTGAACTCGGACCCTTGCGCTTGCCAGGGAAGCACTTATTCCACTGAGCCATCTCCCCAGCCCCTGTGACCATATTCTTATGCAACCAAGTACAGAACATGTGAGAAATGGGAGAGCTTGGAGTAACTTACTCCTCACAACACCAAACTGTCATGGTCCACAGATGGTGGTGTTCCTCATTTCCAAGGAGAAATCTGGAAGGGACTTCTCCTCTGCCATGCACCCATGTTTCTGTCTCATCCCACATAAAATGTTATTTTTGGCCAGAATGGATTCATCACTCCAACAGAGACATAAATTTCAATTACATAAGATAACAAAAATTTATTTCTTAATCACTAAAATGCAGTGTAGGTGCTCATAATTAGACAACTCTCCTGGCCACATCCACAAATCAGAAATCACGGATCCTTCTACCTTGTGATGTTACCACTGTCCATGGTCAGTAGAGAAGATGGGAAGATTGTGGAAATAGACACAACTGGTATGCACCCAACTTAAATACAGATGCTAATAAAAAAGTTTCCAAGTATAGTGCATTGCCCAGAAGTTGTTCTCTTTGTCTCTGTCTGTCTGTCTCTTACAGACACACACACACACACACACACACACACACACACACACACACACACACACACACATGCATCAAAACAAAGGGAATGGAAAATATACTCTTCAATGAGTTTTACTGTTTACCAGGAGCGAGTCAGTCAGTTACCCACCCCACTGACTCAGGCTGTCCTCTGCAGATCTGTTGCCTGTTAATGGAGGAGCTACAGTTGGCCGCAAGTCAGTATGAAGGGTCCTGAATCTAGTACATATGTAAATCCTCTCCTACTCCAGAAGCTCCTATCTGCGCTAATACAAGACCTTTAGTGGGTGTCCTGCCTTCTATTTACCTCTCTCCCAATCATCGCACTTGAAACCTAGAGTTATATTTAAAAGATTCAGATTTTTGTCATGTCACTTTTAAAAAGCTCTCAGCAGCTGAAGACCCAAATCCTTGACACAATATACACGACCCTGAGCAAACTGACACGTCCTGCTTGCTACATTGTGTGTTGTTTTCATTTTTGTGTTCCAGTCAGTTGGCTTTTCTCCCCTTCCCACCTCTGGACCTTTGCAAATGTCTTTATGTCCCCTGTGAGTTGTTTTCCTCTCTTTTACTTTGTGCTCAGATCTCAGCCCAATTGTCATTTCCTCAGGAAAGCAGTACAGAAAAACAAAATAAATCAGACCTATGTCCTTAGAGCTCTCTTTGGGTGATGATTAGATTTGCCTGAATCATTCCTACTAAAATGTAGGATCTGTGTACCAAGTGCTGCCACTCAGCCCTTACCTCAGAGCGTGGCATGCCATGGGCTCACGACATGTGGATCATGGATGTATGAACATATAACTTCCACTGCCACAGGTGGGAAGGTAAATAACACAAGACTAAACTTTCCTGGGCTGACAAGATCACTCAGTGGACTAAGCTCCTGCTTCGGCAAGCATAGGGACCAGGGTTTGATCCCCAGAACCCCACGTCATGCCAGCCCTGCCCTCAGGTGCACTGAGCTGGTGACCAAGTCCGGGTGTGGTGGCATACTCCTGTAATCCCAACACTGAGAAGGCTAAAACAGGAGGATCACTATGACTCGGGGCTGGGTAGTGAGACCCTGTACTAAATACATAAAAAAATAATAATGAAATAAAATAAAATTATTACCTATTGGGAGAAGGGAGTAGAATAATCAAATTAGGGTTTGTTATGAATCAAGGATCCTCACAGTTAGAAAGTGTCTTTTATTTGACTGTGCAGCAACTTTGTCTCTCAAATAATTTCTACTCCAGGAGGAGAAACAAACATGGAACATATTCCGTCATGTGTGGTACTGAATTAATCCACTGACTGGGATTAGCATAGCTGTTGGTGTGCACAATCAAGAGGCTTCTAGCCCAGATGGAATATAAATGAAGAGAGGAAAAGCAGACTGCTGCCGCTGCATGCTGCCTCACTGCCTTCTGCTTGCTATGCCATGGACTGTTTTTTGGCTGCAATGCACATTTATCATTCCACCCTGCCTTAGAACCTTCTGACTGTGGCTCTATAAAGTCTACAGGCTGTGAGCTGAAATAAGCCTTTCCTTCTATAACTGTGACTGTTGGGTATTTTGTCTCCACAGTGAAAAAAATAACTAAGTTATAATGAAGAGATAGGCCAGCAAGGCAGCCGGCCTGCTGATACTAAGGCTGATACTTAGTTCTTCAGCAGTGACCAAAACATAAGATCATTTTATTTCATCTATTCTCTGACAGATTTATTTTTGCCAAACATCTAATGTCTCTCCATGAGGAAGACTCTAGATTCATCTCAAGCTTCTTCCTTTCATAAATGACATGGAGTGAAAGAGACATAACCAGAAGCTTTGAGAGGGATTATAAGGTTCTAACATCTTTGTCATATTCCTCTACACAAGACCCATCAAGTCCCTAGAGGTGCTCTAGTATCCACTGGATCTCAAAACAAAGAGGACAAAGGACACAGTCACAACTGACCTGCAATAACTTCTAAGAGGGGCAAAAATCAGCTTTTCCTCATCCAAGGTGCTGAGAGTTGAGGCTCATTTGTTATGTAGCATAACCCAATAACACATGACAGATACACTTTCTTTTATACTGTATCTAACCGAACTTAACTTTTGAGCTATACACTGTATGAGAAAATGACTCATTCCACTTTAATATGCCATCTCTCATTTCTATCCAAGTATATAATTTTAGGAAGACATAAATGAAGTCATGAGGGAGAAACCCAACCCTTGAAGTAGAAAGCTAACTTCTGCACTCATTACCTTACATGTGCTGAAACCCACCTGTCTCGTACCTCTGCTGGATGTGCCTATCAATTGGAAAGGAATTTAGATTTTTAAAAAGAACTTCATCTGAAGATTTATACTGAAATAAAAATAGAGGTCATCATAATAGCAATTTAATAATAACTTTCATAGAGAAAACATAAAAGCAAAAATTAAACATGGAAATATTTTCCACAAATTACTTGCTAGACTTACGAAATTCAATTCACAAGCTAAATTCTCTCTTAGCAACCCTTTTTATTTCATACTTTTCTGTTCCGTTTCTTTTCTTTGTCTTTTTTCCTTGTCTTTGTCAAAAATCTATTCATAATCATCTTTAAAAGATGCACAAACAATAGATATTCATATAGATGTAATAGGTATAACCTTGTGATATGGCATAATTTTAAAATAAATTAAACATATACATATTTCTAGGAGTTTAGTCCACCACTCTAAAGTATTAAAACATCTCGTTTAAACTAAAACCTGCAAAGTTTTTTTTTTTTCCTCCAAAGATATTAAAATCTTCTAAAAGCTATTTGGAATTTGCAGGGCTTTGACACCCTCTTTTAAGTATGCCAGCATGTATTCCCATTTCCCCAGGGCTGGGTGGTCGTGAGCATCTTCATAAGCTTTACCCAGCACCTGCTAGCACCATAAATTCCATCTTCATGTATATTCAGTTCAAAAGTAAAGATTGTCTTTCTGGAGAGATTTTTTTTTTCTCATGAGCCTTTCAGTCCAAGGTCAATTCCAGTTCAACGTCCACTCTTGCTCCAGTATTCTTGAATTTGAATTACAGCATACATTATCAAATTTTACATCCTCTTCAGGCAACAGCGCCCATCACTGAAATGCATTGAGTCTTTCAGATTCTTCAATAAAAGGGGTATGTACAAAACTAGTCCACCATTTCATCACCAAAGTCACTTGGGGAAAGCTGTAATTCAATACAAGAAACAGACGTCTAAGTGCTCGATCCTGAAACACCTTTAAACCAGGAGTAGAAGTAGTGAGATTTATGTGCCATAATGCCTGAATATGAAAGAGTTTTCTAGTCACCTGAGGTATTACATTGAGTTATTTTTGGCAAATATTTTGCTTTATTTTTATAGCTTTCTGAAACAGTGAAAGAGCATAAGATCAAAAGTTAGCAACTCAAGGATTATTAAAAGGATTTTATATATAATAGTGTTATAACCTACCAAGAATTGTAAACAGCTTACAATTTCATGACTGTAAATATGATGAACTAAATACTTTTTTCTGAGCTGCTCTGTTCCAGTTAGAGTGCTTATAAGCAGATGGATTTGCATGAGAATTTAAAGTCCATTCTGTACAGGTACAAAAGAAAGGTGATTTTTCCATAATTGGTCTTTGGATTAAAATGACTACAAGACATTACTCCAAAAATACAGTCTAGGGCCAGCCAAATAGCTCAGCAGACTACAGCACCTGCTGAGGCAGACAAAGGGACTGGGTTTGATCCCTGGCATGCTATGCCAGGCCTGCCCTGGGGGCACGCTGAGACAGTGATTGACACTGGGCATGGTGGAGCATATCTGTAATCCCAGCTCTTGGGAGACTGAACACAGGAGGATCACTACAAGTCCTACCATGTACTCAGACCCTGTAGACCCTGTACAAAATACATTTTTAAAAAATTAAAAAACAAAAATGCAGCCCATACATTTATCAGTACATGAAGCATATGATGACAATAATTCCTTTGCGTGTCAACCAGGAAATAGGCAATCTGGTTCCAGTGTCCCTCACCATATAAATAATGACTATGTGAGTGTTTTGGCTAAGTTATTCTTTCTCCTCTCTTAAATAACAAGATAAATAGAATGACTGATCTGGCTCTTCCTGATAATCAGATGGCTTCCAGTTCAACATTTTAGAATATTTGTGCTATAAAACCTACAAAATATTCAATCTATGGCTTTAGAAAATACCATGACACTGAAAAGTCAGAACTAAGTGGAACTTTTAGACACCTTGTAGTTCATTAATTTCATTTTAACAGTGTAAATGCTGAGGCCCAGAAAGATAAAGAACTTGCTCAACTTCTCAAATCTAACAGTAACAAACACTAAACAGGACATTATCCTAATCTGTTGACTCCAAAACCAAGGCTTTTCTCTCTGTCACGTTAGTAAGGAATGAATTGAGATGTAATATGGAAGAAACATAAAATATTTGAAGTTTTAAATTTAGTAGCAGAGCCAGTGAGACAGCTCAGTGGACTAAGCATCTGCTTAGGCAAGCACAGGGACCGGGTGTGAGCCCCAGTACTGCATGCTGCACAGGTCCCACCCCCAGATACACTAAGCTTGCTACCAAGTTGGAGCATGGTGGTACAGGCCTGTAATCCCAGGACTCGGGAGCCTGAAAACAAGAGTATCATTGTAAGTCTGAGCTGCATAGTGAGGCCCTGTACCAAATACATAAAAAAATAAATAAATCAAAAAATAAATAAATCTAGTAGCAGGCCAGGGAGATAGCTTGGCAGTGCTGCCTGACAAGCATAAGGACAGGGGTTCGATCCCTGGTACTGCATACCATGCTGACCCTTCACTAAGCTGGAAAACAGGCATAGTAGTGCATTCCTGTAATAACGTGTTGGCGAGGCTGAGACAGGAGGATGACTACGAGTCTGAGCTGCATAGCAAGACTCTGTACCAAATAATTGAAAAAGTTAATTAATAGATTTTTAAAAAAGAAAGGAAAATAAATCTAGTAGCAATAATAAAAATGAAATTACACTAAAAAGAATCAAAGTATATTCCTTTTTTCTTCTCCAGATTGTGAGAGGAAAGTGTTATTACTCACAGGTCAAACCACCAAGAGAACTTTATAAATTCTTATCAAAATAGCCTTGCATTGGGCTGGAGAGATGACTCAGTGGTCTAAGCATCTGTCTGGAAAGATCAAGGACCTAAGTTCAATCCCTAGACCCCTTATCAGCCCTGGAACTTGAGGTCCATCGTACCAGCCCCTGAAATGGCATGGTAGAGCTCACCTGTAATCCCACTGCTGGAGAGGCTGAAACGGGAGGATCACTAGGAGTCCAAGCTGCATAAACAAGACCTGGTAGCTAATTAATTAATTAATTTTAAAAATAACCTTGCATTATTCTCACCTATTCTAAACATTCTTCAAAAATGAAAGACTCTAAAGGACACACAAAGGAAGTAACATGGCTTTATAGTAACATTATCTCTACACCAGAAATGCTGACTTCTTTTGGCTTTCCTTTCTTGGACTCAATTTTAATACATGTACCTTTCAATCGTTAAATTGCTGGAATTATTATGTAGTATTTATTATGCAGTACATATAAATATATACCATGTGACTATAAGTTACAAACTGAATCTTGTAAACATATTTTAAAGAATTCAGACATACAAAGAAGAGCACTGTTAGATCAAGTGGTCACTGCTATAGACCACAGACTCAGTGCTAGCACACTTGCATGCAATGGTTGCTGTTTTATGAAGCAATGAGTTTATGGGGTTAGATTTAATCTCATTGCTACAGCCTATTCTGTAGAAAGAGCCTTAGCCCATTTTTCTACCATTATTTTATTTTATTTTATTTTGGATTTAGCTCATGATTACTTCTTCCTAATAAAAAACTGAAATTCAGACTGGGTGTTGTGGCATGCAGCTGTAATCCCAGCTCTTGGGAGGTTGAAAACAGGAGGATCACTATGAGTCCAATCTGTATAGTGAGATCCTATAAGTCCTGTACTAAATACATTTTTAAAAAACCCTGAAATTTGCTTTAAAAGGAGAGCTATATGTTAGTAATGAAGACCATGAGGAAAGAACACTAATCAAGCTCCAGAAAACATTTTAAAGAAAATTTGATTTGCTATGACAAAAATACTACAAGAAGCACATGGTCTTTAGGATTTTACCACAGAAGTGGCAGTTCTCGGCAGCGTAAAAGCGCACCAGCGTATGTCTACCACCTAGACCTTTATGACTCGAATGGCCTCACATCACGTCCCTGCTGCTAGCGTGGGTTCAGTTTCAAAATTTTTCCTGTAGGGCGGATTGAAGCCCAAGCTGAAAGAATTCCTGTTCCATGTCCTGGAGCACGACTTTCCTCCCTGTGCTCAAAGGGCAGAAACACCTCAGCTGCCATGGGTGTCATCTATGCAGTGCAACCACAGCGACAGCAAATCTCAGTTTCTTAATACCCAGAACTGAGATGTGCATAAACTTAAGGAGAAAGACAAGAGCAGTCACCTGCGGTTTCATTATTCTTAGTCAAAATGTTTCTTCACCTCGCTCCAGGATGGCCCTTCCTTCCAAACTGCTCAGGGTTCTTGGTGCACTTGAGGACAAGAGACAGACTCTCCTATTCCTTTTTTTAAAATTATTATTATTTTTATTGAAGAACAAATAGCAATGAGACAGTCTCAAGACAAATTAACAATAAATCAATACACTGCAAAATGTTCTTGTAATGTTTTGGTGTCGTACAAGGTGCATATATGATATTATACTTACAGCCATGAGAAGCAAGATTTGCACCAATAGTGGTTGGACAAGATATTATGTTGGCTTCTAGTACTATGGACAAACACTAGGGAGGTAACAAGGTAGAGAGTATTAATTATTGAATCTCCTATTCCTTTTTGCCCTCGGTGACAGCATCCTAACCTCCTTGGAATAATGGGCCCCATCCTCTGGCCTAGACATCAAGACCTCCCTGGTGAGTGAGTTGCCCTTTGACCCAGAGCTATAGCTGCTATCTGCACCTGAGATGAAAAGCTGTGAAGATCACATGAGAAAGGAGGTTTCTTTTTTTTTTTTTTTTTTTTTCTGAAACAGCCTGGGGTTGGAGACTTCTGTAAACAGCCTGGTGGAGGGACACAGAAAAAGCCTCAAGTTGTTGGCCAGCCAATGGAGTTTTGAGAGACTTATCCAGTGGTATTCTGATTCTGTGAGACTGGATTTGAATTCTGATTTAGGATGACTTTACAAATTAAGACAATATCTATAAACCGGCCTCCATTTCATCCGTAAAATGGAAATTATAATGCCTCCATTATGTCATGCAATTTTATGCCACACACATAAAGGAACAATGTCTGGTGCACAGTGAATACCCAGACATTAAAACTGGCTGTTCTTTATTAAGAGGCCACTGCGTCTCTGAGGGCCCAGTGAATGGAGCACCCACTTACTTCCCTTTGAAGTATTCCTGTGAGCTTCTACATCCCAGAGTGAAGTCAACTCTGAATAACCATGAAGAATTTCTTTATGCTCCTACCCTCATTTTAAGTTTTTTAAATTAGTACTCATCTACAGTGCATAATGCTTACAGACCCTGTGTGGACATAGTGCAGGTATAAGATGTATCTTAATTCCTTTCTTCTTTTCCCCTTCCCCCACTTCCCTACTCTCTTGATTCCTGCCCCATTTAAAAAAGATGTTTCCCTACTGCCACTTGTCTATTTTGCTCTTTATCTGTGTTTTGGGTTTCCCATGTGAAAGAAACCATGCTGTATTTAAGCTTGTGTGATTTATTTCATTTCACTTAGGGGCTCAAGGTGCATCCATTCTCCTACAAATGACCTAAGTGCATCCTTATGGCAGGGCGGGCCGCACTCCACTGTGTGTAAATACCACATTTCCTTTATCCGTTCATCTGTTGATGGACATACAGGCTGCTTCCAAGATTTGGTTACCATAAGCTGTGCTGTTATAAACTGAGTGTGCATGGGTCACTATGATACAATGTCTTCAACTCTTCAGGGAGGATACCTAGAGCGGAAGAGCTGGGGTCAAGTGGAATTTCCAGTTTCAGTTTTACTATGTCTTTCTTTGGTTAGCATAATCATTAGTTGATAGTACACACGAATAAACGTATAATTTTGAAAGAGTTTTCTACATTCTTAGGTACACATGAAAGTTCCTCAAACATATAATGAAAATTTAAGAACCTTAAAAATTATTTATTAACCTGTCTTCCTCTCACTCACTGTACCTACCTCCTATTCATTCTTCCGTGTCACCCAAAATAACTTCCATCCAAAGAGAAAAGACAGGATAGAAACCAAGGCATGACAATCTGCTTGGCCCAATTCAGGCACAGTTTCTGAGCTAGGTATACCCATGCTCCAAGGCAGTGAGTGGGATCCTGCACCCTTCCTGGGGAGGCAACATCATGACAGCTACGGGAAAACGCTGGTGACCTCCCAATAAGTGCAGAGTGACACCAAGCACTAGACACTTCCTGAGCTGCCACAGAAGAAGAGAGGGCCTATTTAAAGACTGTGGCTTGGACTGAGATGCTTCACCCTTCTGCAAATGAAAAGGCAGCAGTTGATTTCCCAACCCCTTTGTTGATTTCTCCAAGCTGTCTCAACTTGGAAGCCCCAATCTAATTCCAGATATTTTTTGTGTGTACTGCAAACCACAACAGGACAACAGGAATCCAGGCCCAGGAACAAATGCAAAGTTATGACAATAACCAAATTATCCACTTTACTGGAAAGCTCACTTGAAACCAGACTCATAAAGCAAGGAGAATGTTGGAAGACTTCACAATCCTCTTTTGCATCACCAGGAAAACAGCTGTCTGTAAATCCCTTAATAAAGAAAAGGTCTCATGAATTACCTTCTCTTAGGCAAGCACCATTACTGGTATTTCAACTTCATAAGCAATTCAACTACAAAATATAAACTAAAATAATGATAATAATGGCATTATACCAACCACAGACTCTTGTACTATCAATGCCCTTCTTTCATGCAGTACTTTAATAATGTTTTCTTATACAGAAAATCTCGAGCTACCCATCTCTGTTTTTACTTCTCACCTACTCTGATAAGAAATCACTCTCAGTAACTCTGAGAAATGTCCAGTGGGCTTATTTTGAAGGATATAATTGCAGCTACTGTGAAAGAGACTCAGAGTAATTGAGACTAACTTAGGATAAAATTGTTTTCAGGAGATTGATAATTGTACCTTGAGCTTTAAAATAACCAGACGCATGCCAGTAACTTCACCCTGACCAAGGGCAGGTGCACTGATCAAGCCCTGCCACAGTGCTCTGGTGTGTCTTGGAGTGTATCCAATCCCATTTTCCCCACCCACATGGGCACACAATTATATTCACTTAAGACAGTTGGTGTACTTGCACAGGACAGCAAACATCTCTTGAGAAAATGAACTTGCGTGCTATTGTAGGAAATGCTGCCTTCTCCAGGAAGTATCCTCTTGGCTGTACTCTTCGCTAAAGTCCTTTATCCTCCCCTGTTCTCTTGCAGTGCAGCCTCAGCTAGACTGCTTGTGCTTATCCATGCCCATGTGCTCCTCTCCTCCCCAGGGAACAGAGCTAGAAGACAGCTTTCAGCCTCTTAAGTCCAGGTGGTACCTGTGACTGAGGTCCTGCCAACAGACACTGGGCAAAGGTGATGCTTCCTGTGTCCAGTTCTGAGTCATGAGAAGCTTCCACCTTAGACTCTTGTTCTTTTTCCCAGATGAATGGAGACACCAAGGAAGTGGCAGAGCCAGTAGACAGAAGAAGGTGGGTCCCTGAAAAACTATGGAGCCGGCTTTTCTTCTCTACTTCGCCATTCCACTTTGAACTATGGCATGAGCAAGAAGTAAATCTCTGTTGTGTTAACACATTGAGTTTGGGAGATTTATTCATTATAGTAACCACAGTATTCACTTGATTGAGTATGGTTCTTTTCCTATTTGCTTATATCCCTATGTTTTTACAGCCATATCTCATGATTTTCTTTTCTTTCCTTTCATTCACTTCCTCTGCAAAGAATTATTGTATACCCAACATATGTGCTCAGAACACAGCATTCTTTAGCCATCTTCAAAGCAATACAAATACACAACCAACCACATTACAATTTGAAAAGCACAACAACAGTACACATAGTTTTAGGAGAAGTGCCGTCAAACAAAATCTGTCCTGTTTTGTAAATTAAATGTTCTGAGAACGTAGCCATGTGAATCCTTGGCCTCTTACTTATGGGAGCCTCCACAATACACCAGCCTATCGACTCTGGATCTAGTTCTTTACAGAAAAAGTGGGTTGGCCTGGGGCATTTATAAGGATTCTCAAAAGAAATGCCACATGAGGTGAGTTTGGTGGAATGCATTTGGGTAAAAAAAGAAAAAAAGCAAATAGAAAGGACACATTCTGAGGAGGGAAAACAATAGACCACAAGTAAAGACTGTGTGATCAGCTTGTTCAGGCAGCATTGAGAAAACAGAGGAAGCAATGAGCCGTTCCCTCGGGTCACTGTGGCTGGGAAGGATCAACTGGGAGACCATACAGATGGGAGACGCTTTGAAACCAGCAAGTCTGTTGACCTCAGATCCTTAGTTTTGTTTGGGTGCCAAATTTTAATGAATAATATTACATCTACACTAAATAGATTCAAATTCATCCGTAGATGAATGAGGGTGCAGCCTCATCCATCACATCCTGGCATAGACTAATAAGATTTCCTGGAAAATGAGGCGTAAGTAACCATGACCCTGGGAGGGACTTCACTCATCAATTCTATAAAATTCCCTCTGACAAATTAGAAGAGTAATTATCTTACAAAAGAGAGAGAGAGAAAAAAGATGAAGGCTCCAATAACAAAAGAAAAGGAAAATATACATGCTTCTGTGTTCCTTGTCTCATTGTGCTTGAGCTGCTGTAGCAAAATACTGCAGAAAAGGTAACTTGAACAACAGACATTTGTTTTCTCTGTTTCGGAAGTAGAAGCATGAGTGTGGAGTGCCAGCATGGTCAGTGCCTGGAGGGCATTCCCCTCATAGAGTGAAGATGGCTCCATTCCCACGATGTTCTCACATGAGCTTAAAGGAAGGAACACTAGCTTCTGTCTGGTGTCTTCTTCCTATAAGGACAACAGTCCCATTGTTAGGCCTCATCCTCAATGAAATATAGTTATTTCTCCAAAGTCTCACCAACAATACTGCTGCACTAGGGTCTCACCATGTGGATTTTGAGGGCAGACAATTTAGTCCAAAGCATTCTTCAAAAGTAGCAAAACTTGTAATAAACATAGTCATTTACTCATTGAATGTATTCTTTGACCACCTATATTATGTGTCAGGAACTCTTCTAGATTTGAAAATATAGGAGAGAAAAAAAAGAGACAAGACTTCTGTCAGAAAAGACAAACATGAGCGTAATAATTGCAACTTTTCACAAGTGACATAAAGAAAGAGACTACGCTGCATTAGCACAGAAACTCGGGGAATACCTCATGAGTAGGCAACATAAGAACCCACAATGTATCCTTAATAAGGCACCAACAAAGACTTTTGGGTAGAACATTGTAGGCAGAGGAAAGAACACAGGTAAGGTTTTCAAAGCAGAAGAGATTTTACACCTGAAAAATAAAATAAAGTCCATATTCTGCAGTACTGAGAGGATAGGGAAAGTGGAGCATGAAGAGATTAGGAGGTGAGGAGAGAGAAATCCTCTCACTGAGGGACATTAAATATGAACATGGCACTGAGCCTCTCTAGTCAGAAGAAGGACGCATTCCAGAAATCACTCAACTCATTGCACATACTTTGAAGTGATTTAGTTAACTGGGTATCGTTGGAAGAACAGTGCTGCTCAGTATGCACGTCCATACAGCTTTTCTAGAGGATAAATCAGTCATATACTTGTCAAGACTTTAGAATGTGATCTTGACACAGCAATTCTTGTTTTAAGAAATCATTGTAAAGACATTATAAGTAATCCTTTTCATTCAGCGATGTTCTTTTTGTGATAGTGTTGTGAGGGTTTGGGTCTAAATTTCCCCTCAAAGCCTCAAGAGTTCATAGGGCTTTTTTTGAGGAGGCTGAATTTAGAGGGTGTGATGCTGGGAGCAAGGGTGTGTGATTGCTAAATCAGGCCACTGAGTAGTTTGGCATTGACCTGATCCTAGCAGTCTGTATTACGTGAAAGAGATCCAAAAAACTTCATTTTGATCTCTCTCTTCCTCACTTTTTGCTTTTGCTGTTTTCAGTTGCCAGGAATGGTTACCCTCTGCTATATGCTGAACTAAACCAGAGCCTGGAACAAATGGACTTGGTGGACACATATAGAGTGTTCCACCCAACCACAGCTAAATATACATTTTTGTCAGCTGCACATAGCTCATTTTATAAAGTAGACCACATACTGGTCTATAGGTCATGCTTAAGTATATGCAAAAAAACACAAATCATCCCATGCATATTATCTGACCACAGTGCAATGAAGCTGGAAATAAATGACAAAAGAAACCAGAAAAACCACCTAAATACATGGAAATTAAAAAACACCTTAATCAGCAATCAATAGGTTGCAGATAAAATTAAACAAGAAATTTAACAATATCTACGGTTCAATGAAAATACAACCAAAACTTATTGGAATTTACGGGGTGCAATGAAAGCAGTTCTCCAAGGGATATTCATAGCTATGCACTCACACACTAGGACTACAGAACTAGAACAAATAAACACACTAATGTGGCACCTCCAACATCTAGAAAAGGAAGAACAAACCAAACCCAGAGCCAAAAGATGGGAAGAAATCATAAAGATTAGAGCACAAATTAATTGACGAGAAGAAGGAAATAGTTTGAACAATAACTGAACAAAAAAGCTGGTTCTTTGAAAGACTAAACAAAATCGATAACCCCTAGCTAACCTCATCAAAGAGAGGAAGGAAAAAATTCAAATACAAGTATAAGGAATGAAAAGAGTATAATCACCACAGACCCAGTAGAAATTCAGAAGATTATCGATAGCTACTTTGAGAATCTTTATGCTCACAGAACAGAAGACAAACATGAAATGGACAGATTCCTAGAAAGGAACAAATTACCAAAACTGAATCAAGAAGATATAACAACTCTCAATAAACCAATAATAGCCAGTGAAATACGAAATGTAATAAAAAGCCTGCCAACAAAGAAAAGTCCAGGTCCTGATGGATTCACAGTTGAATTCTACAAGAAATTTACAGAAGATATAATCCCTACACTTCACAAACTCTTCAATGAAATTGAAAAGGACACAGTTCTCCTAAAACCAATTCTGGAAGTAAATATTATACTGACACCAAAACCAGGGAAAGTCACAAGTAAAAAAGAGAACTATAGGCCAATCTCCCTCATGAACATAGATGCAAAAGTCCTCAATAAAATCCTAGCAAATAGAATACAGAAAATGATCAAAAAGATCATACACCATGACCAGATAGGATTCATTCCAGGGATGCAAAGATGGTTCAATATTTGAAAATCTATAAATGTAATACACTATATCAGTAGAGCCAAAACTAAAAACCACATGATCATCTCAATTGATGCAGAAGAGGCTTTTGACAAAGTCCAATACTCATTCATGTTCAAAGTCCTACACAAAATTGAGAAAGCTTGTACTTCAATCTGATAAAAGCAATCTATGACAACCAAATGGCTAATATAATTCTTAATGGGGAAAACTTAAATCTTTTACTCTCAGATCTGGTACAAAATAAAGATGTGCTCTATCATCGCTCCTAATCAATATACTTCTGGAATCATTAGCTATAGCCATTAGACAAGAGGGAGAAATGAAAGGTAAAGAAGTTAAATTATCATTATTTGCAGATGACATGCTACTTTACTTGGAAGACCCAAAAAACTCCTCCAAGAAGCTACTAAAATTGATACACAAATTCAGTAGCATAACAGGATACAAAGTCAATACTCAAAAGTCAAATTATACTACAAAGCTACTGTGATAAAATCAGCATGGTATTGACCTGAGAATCAATGGAATAGACTAGAAGATGCAGAGGTCTCTATGAACTCAAGAGACCTTGTTGATCTTCAACAAAGGGGCCAAACATGCTTACTGGAAGAAAGATAGCCTCTTTAACAAATGGTGCTGGAAAAACTGGCACTCCACATGCCGAAAACTAAAACCTGACCCAGGTCCATCACTGTGCACAAAGCTAAAGTCGAAATGGATTAAAGATCTAAACATTAAAACAGAAATACTCAACCTCCTGGAAGAGAAAGTAGGAGGAACTCTTAAAGACATAGGGGCAGGCAAAGTGTTCATGAACAAAAATCAAATTGAATGGTTAATATTTGAAAGAATTAACAACTGGGACCACCTCTTATTGAGAATTTTTGCATGTCAAAAGAAATTACCAACAAAGTAAAAAGACAACTCACAAATTTTGAAAACGTCCTAACTCTTAAGCACTCAAAGGACTGCTCTCTAGAATTTACAAAGAACTAAAAAACATCAAAGCCCCTAAATTTAAAGACCCAGTCCAGAAATGTGCATCCAAAATGAACACACTTCTCAGAGGATGAAATTAACGAAGTGAATAAATGTATGAAAAAATGCTCCACATCACTAGCCATTTGAGAAATGCAAATTAAAACATCACTGAGATATCTTCTCACTCCAGAAAGAATGGCTATCATAAGCACGTCAACCACCAACAAATGTTGGAGAGGTTGTGGGAAAAAGGGAACACTTCTCCACTGCTGATGGGAATGTAGACTGCTGCAATCATTATGGAAATCAGTGTGCAATCTCCTTAGAAAACTAGGACTGGAAATC
Source organism: Ctenomys sociabilis (assembly GCA_004027165.1). Taxonomy (NCBI): domain Eukaryota; kingdom Metazoa; phylum Chordata; class Mammalia; order Rodentia; family Ctenomyidae; genus Ctenomys; species Ctenomys sociabilis. Next base: position 80,063 of record PVKA01000469.1, on the reverse strand, counting down.
CCATTCAAGCCAGCAATCCCCAGCCTGGGAATTTTCCCAGAGGAACTGAAAATGTCATATCATAGCGATATATGTGTATGTGTACCTGTGTTTATAGCAGCACGATTTGTGATAGCCAAATCTTAGAGACAACCATGATGCCTGACACATGAGAAATGGTTGAAAAAATGTGGTATTTCTATACAATGGAGTATTACTCAGCTATAAAGAATGATAAACTTGAAGCCTACATATTTAAGTGGATGTCAATTGAAGATATACTTATAAGTGAAATAAACCAAACCCACATGTGTAAATATTGTATAGTCTCCCTAGTATAAGTACTTAAAAGAAGAATTACAAATAGAAAGGTATAATGAAAAATACAAGTAAAAGGAAAGTGAGAACTTGGGATTCAACAATGAGGAGAGGGCAAGAAGAAAATTTGGGAAACATGAAAGGAGGAAAGCCATACATTTATACGTACTAGATGGGTAAGGCAATGATCCTGAGAATCATCAGCAGGTTTTTGAAACCAGCAGTGAAGTGGTAGGATTGTCACCTTGACTAACTATATATGCTGATACCTGTGAACCAAGCAATTGCATTGAAGATAGCAATGTATAACAGAAGGGTCACTCTTGGAATGCCTGTGATTCTGGTCTGCTAAATATGTACTTCTTGTCATGACATACAAAGTATTACTATACTGTCTTTCAAAAAAAAGATTTTTTTGTTTTTTTTTAAATAAAGGGTAATAAATGAAAAAAGATTTTTTTGTCTTTTTTTTAAATAAAGGGTAATGAATGAAAAATAAGACACAAGAAAAAAAGTCACAGGACAGTCCTGCTACTATGCTGTATATGGATAGATTTCTAAATATCTATGTAAATACATGTAAGTGTTCATTCCTATTTTTAAAAAAATTTTTATTCATATTCCGTAAGGACTTAAAGTTTAATACCTCAATACTTGATGAAAAATATCTGTTCCATTTTTTTGCCTACATTGTCTGATATTTAGACAGATAGTGAGGGTAAACCAAACTACATATGTTGCAGGGTAATAATAATCTTCTCTTCTAGATGGTTAACAACTTACATTTGCAGATCAAAAATTGGAGAAAAGGAAAGGCTGCCAGGTCAACCAACATTTTGGCCCTAGCCTTTCAAGGTCAGTGAAGACTCAGGACATAGGAGAACCTGTACTGTAACATCATGGAACTCAGTAGTGCCCATAATTTTCTGATCAAGGAGATTATGGGGCCACAGAAGAATGTGGTCAATGATGTATAGTGTACCTAGGGAGAGTCACATGGAGAGAAAACTTTCTCTCAGGCTTTCACAGAGAGAAAATTGGTTAAGCAATGACCGTGATTCATCCACATTGCTGACATTGACACAGGTTCTACAAACTGCAGTACAGTGTTATAGGATAAAGTCTGAGAGTACTAGACTGACCTTATCAGATGCAAAAGTTACATTTCTTGTTATGTGGTTCTTGCTATATCTTGGTCTTAACCATCCAGGAGAAAAGTATAAAAACGAGGTATATAAAGTTAAGCCATATTAATATACTGAACTGTGAAGGGCTCAAGTCAACAACTTCTGCAGATAACCCACTACTATTGTGGACTGCTGGACTGTGTTGGATTGTTTTGCTGAATTCATGTACCTATAGTATTTAGATGCCAAAGGAATACCCATGTCTGACAGGACTAAACAAAAAAGTGGCTACAAAGGAAGGACCATTTTGTATCTGTATATACAGAATAGTTAAGATAGATATACAGTTACTATCACTTAACTCAATTAGAAGATTTGTCCTGATAGTGTTTGGACAGGATATCCTGTCTGCTTCTTGTACTATGGATAACCACTAAGAGGATAACAATGTACAATGTATTAATTATTGAAATTGTCCTATTAATCAGCTTGGAAACTAAAAAAATGAAAAAGAAAGAAAAATATGTAAAAAAGAAAATAAAATTTATCTTAGTTATTTCATTGATTTGTACCAAAAAATTTCACAGAGATGTTATGCTCATTTTACAAATGAAGAAACAGGCTTGGAAAATTTAATTATATTTTTATGTCATAAGGCCAGTAAGCAGAAAGGGGAAATTTTCCTTCCAGATACAAATAAGAAAAGGTAATGGCTCCCTAAAGAAATTAAAAACATCATACCATGGCACTATATGCACACCCGTGTTTATAGCAGCAAAGTTTTTAATATTAAATCTTGGAAATAAGCAAAATGCCCATCAATAGATGAATGGACAAAATAGATTTAGTGACGACTCTGCTATCCAGAAGGACAACCTTGAGACATTATCCCTTATGCACCTTGAGACCACACTTTTAAGTGACATAAATCAGACACACACCAAATGTGTAAATAAGGACCAAAATGTATAAATAGATATTGTTAAATAGAAAGAGAATATTCAAATGGGAAAGAAAACTTAGGAGACAGGAGGGAGAGAAGAAGAAAAGGAAAAGAAAAAAATGAGAAATGAAAACAAACTTCTTATAAATAAGGATAAGAGGGGTTGGAGAAAGGGTAGGGGAGTGGGATATTAAAAAATCAAATTATATCATCTCAAGTACAAATTCCCTATGATGAATGTGATCATTACATATATTGCAAATATACCAATAAACTTCATTAAAACAAAGGATAACTTGTAATTTCACAAATATACTGTAAGTCTGGGGTCCTGGATATCACAGATAGGTGTGTGCATCTCCACATACTTTTCTTGGAATAGAAGACTGATTTTCGGCCATGTATGTGGTACTGGGTTATAATCCCACCACTCCAAGTGGCTAAGACAGAAGATTCTAGTTCAAGCCTATCCGGGGAAACTCTATGATTTAGTGAGATCCTATCTTGAATTAAAATTTTTCTAAATGTTGGAAGATATACTTTAATATGAAGCGACTGGGTTCTATCCCCAATAAAAATGCTCAGAGAAATTTAATTCCATCTTTAACCTGAAATAGACTAAAGAATCATGGCACTGCACTGTTCCTCTGTAATTCCCCACACTTTCTTTTGTTTTTCATACCGTAAAATGTGTTTCCAGGGCCTGGGTAGACACTTATAAAAACTTCAGTCACTTGACCATGATAGAATTCTGACCTTCAGAGTTTCATGTCCTGTACTTTATTTTGTATATGTTCTTGGTGGGTGGGTGGCAATTGTAATCTACAAAACACATAAATGAGAAACTTTCTGAGACTACTTTTCAGTTTTAAGAATCGGAAACCTATAATTTTAATCAAGGGCTCAGTCACCTGCTGTGCTGTAACTAAATCACAAGATCGGCAGCTGTCCAAATTGCACAGAAACACATGCGAGGACAGGATCGTATCGTTTCTCTGTTAGTCTCTCCTGAAGTTGTGTAAGACCTAAGGTTAATTAGGATCTTTTGCACAGTTGAACCATATCCCTCTTATTTTATTATCTGTCATGAAGATAGAATAATCTAGCCTTCCTTAGGATAATCATTTTTCAGACACTTGTATATTTTAAGAAAACTTTATTCACAGTGGAGCTTGTTCCCCTGCAGACTAAATAAATACAACCCCCCTAATCTTCTCCTATTGGATTGATTTTCTCCATAATCGTTTTCAGGAGCCCCTCTCTAGTTTCACTGCATACATTTCTGAGGATGGGGTTAGTCTCCCAAGAGACTAGCCAATGCCAAGGGTGCCAGATAATCTGAGACTCTTGTCTTTTACCCTTTTTTGGCAGTGCACAGAGTGTACTGTTGACCTTTCTAAAAGTATTACTGACAGCGTTCTGGACTGTCATCAGCCAAAGTCGAATATCAGACTCCAAGAGCCAGGAGCCAACTGGACCAACATGATCATGCTCTGTTTTACAATCTCTCCTCCTATGCTTTTAAGGCACTTGGATTTCTTTCTTTCTTATGTCTTACATTTTAGTCCTCATTATTTTGGGGGTTTTATGTTAATGTTTCTCTATTATGACTCAATCAGTTTAACTGATTTTAAGAATTTCCTTTACATTAACTGCTTTGTCTGTTAGGTGTGTATGTGATCTTTTTTCTAAGTTTTTGTGCAATCAAACACATTGCCAAAGGTTTTATTTCTTCTGTTGCTTCTATGGAAAGTGTTTTTTAGTCTCAAAATCAGCTAATAATTTCCTCATGTATTTTAACTGCCTTAGGATTTTAGTTTTTCAATTGACTTCTTCAGTAGACAGCATTAATTTTGGTAGATATTCCAACATAAAATATGATAAAAATCCCACATATGTGCATGTAAGAGAAAAAAATTTACCAACTTCCACTTCATACCTTTTCCATTGGCTTATGCTACTTGCTTTGCTATATTCTGTAGCATAAAATTTATATGTGATTATATATGCTTAAGGTTATTACATATCAAAATATTAATGTACATTATACAGATCAAAAGTTCTTGAGAGTAAATATAGACTGAAAGGTACAGTAGATACTGTGGAAGAGAAAGAATTTGTTCAGTGGAAAGGAAAAACTGGTATGAGGACAAGGACAAAAGAAAGAAGGTAAATAGATGTATTTATGTATATATGTAGGATAATTTGGATAATTGTACTGAGGATTTCTGTTGGTCTTTTGAAAGGAGCAGCTAATGCTTGAAATGTTTTCCTTTTTATTCTTTTTAACTTCTTCTAACATTTTTGTTTTAAACCATTTTTGCACCTTTATGTCTGATAACCTAAACAACTACTTTGAAGAGAACTTCTTGCAATACGGCAACCATTGTCAAATTCTTATTACATTGTTTAATGAAATTTTGCATTTCCTAGTGCTGGGGTTTTTTAATTGCTATTCTGCATTCTTTAAAAATAAAAATAAATAAATAGTTCTTGGGAAATGAACCCTCCAATTAAGACATGGGTAAGGATAACTGATAAAAGAAGGAAATTTCCTACAAGCCATATGAAAAGACTTGTGATTTGCAACTTGATGTCTCCCCAAAGCTTCATTAAGTCTTTGGGTTCCAGAGGTGGCTGAATCTAGAGGGTGTGATACTGGGATTGAGGGTATGTGATTACCAAATCAGTTTGACTGACACTGGCCTTGTGCCAGCATTTCAGGCATGACTAAGAGCACAGAAAGACACTGTTAGGCTCCCTCAGTGCTTTCGCCATCTTGTGGGTGACATTAATGGCTCCCCTCCTCGATGATCTTCTGCCAAGCCTCCCTGCCCTGAAACCAGCAGATTATGGACTGAACCTCTACAAGCTGTGAGCTAAAATAAACCTTTCCTCTTTAACTTTGAATGTTGGGTTTTTTGTCTCAGCATTGAGAAAAGTAACTAGGACAAGATCTCAACTTTATATATATGGAAATAGAAAACAAAATGTTATGCAGATGTTTCTATTAAACCGTCTAAGATTTTCCAAAATTATTGTAACATTAGGGTCATAAGGATTACTCTAAAATGCTCAATCAATAAGATGTTTGATTTCAAACATTACCAGCTGTATTCTTTTCTTCATATTTTTTGATAATTTTAACACATTTAGGAAATATGAGTATAGTACAATGATGTAATTCATGTTCAATACCCCTATAATCCTTACCTATTATTATCATCAATTGTATATATTAACTTGATTGCACCAAGTTATTGTTAGGATAAAATTTACTCCAAAGTGTATTTGTCAACTTGCTTCCAGGTAAGATTAGAATTGGAGTCAGTAGACACAATAAGCAATGCTGCCCTGTGCATGGTGTGTGGGCCCCTTTTAACCCATCAAGAGTGTAAATAAAACAATAGGTGAAGGAAAGATTGAACCTTTTCTGCTTCCTGCCTACATGCTTGGGCTGGACTCTTACTTGCCTTTGGGCTGGACCTTGCACCATTGGCCCTTCTGGCCCTGAGGTCTTCAGACTTGGACTGTAATGATACCACAGATTTCCACGGTATCGTTGGGAATTGCAAATCATGGGACTTCCCAGCCTTCATAACTGCATGAAAGAGTTCTTCATTATAAATCTTTCCTAGACGTATATGTGTGTGTGTGTGTGTAGAGAGAGAGAGAGAGTAGAATCTATTGATTGTACTTCTCTGAAGAACTCAATGTAGTTATAATACACCTATAGTAAACATTGTTTGCATTTGGGCTGACACTTTCCCTCTTTCTCTTTCTCCATTCCTGCTTGTGTTTATGCACATACATGTAATACTTTCTGTTACACCTCTTGAAGGGTAGTTGAAAATTTCGCTATGCTTCCTGCTTAAAGATTTTAATCTAAAGCTCTACGTGCTTTTAAAATAGAAAGCATCTTTCCAGAGTATTTAAGAAATACGCATCAGAATGTTCAAGATATAAAACTGGCATATTGCTATATTTTACTTCTAAAAATTTGTTTAAAGTATGTTAGTCTTTTTCTTCAATTTTAAATCTGCATTTTTACAGAATCCAATATAATTCTAATTTATGATTCAATAGTAAAGTACTCAATGAATGTGAAGGAGACATGGAAAATTAATTTTAACCTTTTGACAAAATGGAAATACGTACATTTAATGGCTTTTTTGAAAAGTTTTTTTCACTTATTTATTGCACTTATATATGGAGCACTTGAGCAAAATAAGTAAGCTATGAACTTGATCTCAATGAGTTTGTCCTCATGAAGGATTTTTTTCAGGCATGTGGAATTTAACTTTTTCATAGAAAGATATTGAAAGATTTTAGAAACATACTTAATTTGATTTGAATTTCAGAATAATTCTCATTTATTTATTTATTTATTTGGTATAAGGTCTCACTACACAGCTTGGTCTTGCAGTGATCCTCTTGTCTCAGCATCCCCAGTGCTGAGTTTTTAGGCATGTGCCGCCACACCCAGGATTCTGGGGCCAGTAGGGCAGGGGGTTTCTGGGATCAAACCTGGGTCCTTGGGCATGCCAGGCAGGCTCTTAGACCACCAAGCTATCTCCCCAGACCCAGAATAATTCTAAAGGTAACTTAGGAGACAGACTGAATGGGAAAAAAACATAAACAAAAGAGCTGGGAGACTAATGCAGCAATATAGTTGGCTGGATTGGGAACAGAGGTCAGGGCATTTTCAAGAAAAACTATTAAGAAAAACTAATAAAAGATAAAATTTTGTTCAGGGACCAGAGTGTCCCCTCAAAGTTTCTAGATTTGGACTGCTGGATCAGTGCTGGTGCTACGCATCACTTGAGAGCTAGGAGCCTGAAGATGGTGAGAAAACCATTAGAGGGATAGGTCACATATTTACATCTAAAAATTATACCAACGAGATGGACAAATGGCAGAACGGACAGAGGATGGACAGAGGATGCTGAATGATAGACAGGAAGGGTGTACAGAAAGCAGCAGTGATAGAGAGGAGAGCACAGAGTCATGATGGTGCTCCACAATTCAGAGTGTCCAAGAAGATGAAAAGTAGAACTTTTTTTATCCTAGCAACAGGGAAATCACTGGTGGCTTTTGTTTAGGGCAAAAATTCTTCACAGCGGTACTACTGATATTTGTGACCAAAAAGTACTTTGGCAGAGGGGCTACACTGTGTGTTACACTATGACAAGCAAAATTTCTAATCTCTGCCAACTGGATGGCAGTGCCAAGCTCCATCTCCCTCTCTCTCCTGCAGTGTTGACCACGTAAAATGTCTCCATACTTTGACAAAAAGAAGTAAAAGACATCCACTGGCCCACTGTATTTTCAGAGTGAACATTAGGAATAGGCACAAATGGCGCTGAGTTATGAATGAACAGGTAGAAAGAAGAGTTTGTAGCTCAGCTGGAAAAACAGAGAGAAAAAGACAGCTAGTAGAGGAGAGTATTTTTTGTTCTGTTTTTGTACTGAGATGAAACTAAGATCCATGTGGGTGTTAAACATTCATTCTACCACTGAGCTACCCCCAGACAGGAAGCGTGTGATTAATGGAAGATCAAGGGGGTTGTTTCTGAGATAAAAGAGACTTGGACATGCTGAAAGGATGACAACGAGCTCCACTGGATGCTGCATACAGAATCTGATTTGAAAGTGACTGCATAGGCAAGGACCCTGGGAGAAACAGGGTGTGGAGAGTTTAGGGCTCCTTCCTGAGGGAAAGTTATGTAGTGGAGAAGATGGAGCGAGTGCCGGGGGTGCAAGGCTTTAAAGGAATTTCCAAGTTTGCCTTTATTGTTTCTGTGAAACAAGGAGCAACGAATGGAGAGTGAGAAGAAAGAGGAGGCCCTCTGGCAGTGTGTGCTCCTACATGCCTCTCACTTCGATCCGCATGGTGCTTTTCAGGCCCCACTGAGAACACAGCTGAGGTCAGAGGCCATGAACTCTCCATGATATAAATGCTCGTGACCCATTGTGCCTGTTTGTCCAACAGTTGTACAGTCCTAGAATAGAAATGATGAATAATAGAATTGATCGAGATATCGACTTCTGCGAAGTCAATGTGATCAGCAAGGGAGGGAATTTATGGATTGTTTCAATACCTTGGTTCCAGATGCTTATCTGGAGGAATAAAGCTATGCCCTGACCTCACACAGTATATAAAATATCACATAAAATGTTTAAATATAGAAAATGTCTAATATATTTTAAATGTGTGATATAAATGTACAATATTATTTAACAAAATACAATGTAGATATAATGTAATAAGTACACTTAAACATATTTTATAAAATATCGTTCATAAAGACTACATAATATTTTCATGTGCGTGTATAGATATGTATGCATTCCTCACAGTTTGAAGATTTAAAAGCAAAGATGTAAAACAAAAGAAATAGAAAAGTTAGGAAACAATTTATGTAACCTATAAAAGGAATGTCTGCCTAAAAGCAAAACAGAATACCAGAAATCATAGTGAAGAGCTATATTTACACACATTCTTTTAAAAAAATTATGACTAATAAATGACACCAGTAAATAAAGTTAAAACCACACAATGTAGAGCACATGCTAAACAGTTCTCACAGATCAATGAATAAAGAGATAACATTCTGATAGAAAAATGAGCAAGTATATAAACAACATAACCAGAAAGGGAAATTCAGAGAACAATGCACTCAGGAAAACACACACAAGCTAACCTAGTTGGTGAAATGATGGTTAAAATTAAGATGAGTTTCTATTTTTCATTCATCACATTGACAGAAATGAAAGAAAATGTTCTGTGTAGAAAGGAGATAAGAAAAATGGATGTGTGTATTCAGTAGGGCATATGGAGTGGTAGATCGCCATGTCTCCTGAAAAGTCAGGATAGATGATAGATAGATAGATAGATAGATAGATAGATAGATAGATAGATAGATAGATAGATAGATGATTGATTGATTGATTGATTTTATCCATTCACCCATTGATAGACACATAGCCCAGTTCCATATCTTGACCATTATAAATTCTACCATATGTATCACAAGAAACACAGGCATGCACATATTCCTAAAGTGTGCTGTCCTTCATTCCATTTGATATATACCAAGGTATACAGTAGACAGGTCACGTGGTAACTCTATAATTTTGAGGAACCTCCACACTGAGTGGCATAGTGGCTGTCCTAACTCACTTTCCTAACTGTAAGGTATTCCTTTTCCCCCATATCTGCCCCAGTACATATTATGTTTTATATCCTTCATGATAACTGCTCTGACTGAGACGCAAGGGCATCTCAGGATAGTGCTGTTGTGATTTCCCTAATAACTAAAGATGCTGACCATGTTTTTGTGTGCTTCCTAGCCACTTGCACTTTTGAAAGCAGTCTGTTCATTTGCCCATTATTGGTTGAGCCATTTGGTTTTTCAGCTATTAGTTTTCTCAGTTCTTTGTATTTTCCAGGTGTTAATCCTGGCAAAGAGTAGCTGGAAGCTTTTTCCTATTTGTAGGCTGTTTCTTGCTCATTGATTGCTTCCTTGCTGCTCAGAAACTGTTAATTTCATATAGCCTCACCTGCTGACCCTTCATTCGATTTTCTTTGTGCCACCCGAGTCCTGCTGTGGAGATCTTTGGCTGAGCCTATGACTTTAATTGTTTTCTCTCTCTGTCTTCTAGTAATTTCAACATTTCGGGTTTTATGCTTCAAGCTTTGATTCATTTTGAATTGACTTCTGTCCAAGGTGAGAGATGGGAATCTAGTGTCACCCCCTACATATGGTGATAGAATTTTTCCAGTGTCATTTGTTAAAGAGTCTATCTTTTCCCATTGTATGTCTTTGGCCTCTTTGTCAGGAATCAGCAGCTAGAGTTGCTCTAATCTCTTCCACTGGTTTGTGTGTCTATTTTGAGTCATGCTGTTTTGTTAGTATGACTTTTAAAATAGTGATGGAGCCAGTATTGCTTTTCCTGCTCAGGACTGCTTTGTGTTTCCACGTGAATTTTAAGATTGCAGTTTCTGGTTCTGTGCAGAACGCCATCAGAATGTCGATAGTAATTGCACTGCATCTGTACACAACCTTCAATAACTTGACCGTTTCCACAATAGTAATTCTGTTAACCCATGAAAAGAGAAGGCTTTCCATCTTCTACTCTGTTCTGCAATCTCTTTCTTCAGAGTCCTATAATTTTCCATGTAGAGGTCTTTCACCTTCCTGGCTGGATTGATCCACATGTATGTTGTTGAAGCTATTGTAACTGGAATTATTTTCCTGATTTCTTTCTCAGCTACAACATGATCAATGTATGGAAAAGCTGTTTATTTTGTGTCCTATTACAATGTGAAATTTAATTATTAGAATGAAAGCCTTTCAGTCTTCTGAGTATAGAATCATACTGTTTGCAAATAGGGTTAGTTGGGACTGAGGAGATAGCTCAGCACTCTAAGCACCTGCCTGCCAAATGCAAGAGCCTGGGTTCTATCCCTGATACCACATGCAGCACCATGCTGGCCTCCTAAACAGGGCATGGTGGTGTACGCCTGTAATCCCAGTGGCGGGGAGGCTGAGGCAAAAGGATCAATATGCATTTGAGCTATATAACAAGGCTCTGTACCAAATGAAAATATAAATAAATAAAAGATTTTTTTAAAAACCTAGAGATAGTTGGATTTCTTTTCCTTTCATTTCTTTCTTTGTCTTAAAATATGTAGTAATGTATAAAATGCACAAGGAAAATAGGTATAATATGACATTTGGAAGTAAAAGAGCACCAAAACATATGCATAGATAAATGTACATCTACATTTGCCTATATTGTGCACACTTATACAGAAGAATCTTTATTGCAGCATTTTTAAATAATCACAGATATGAGTCAGTGGTGCAAAAGGAAGAAGACAGTTGAAGTAGCTACAAAACATTTGTATTACAGAATATTGCATGACTATAAAAACAATTTTTATGCTCTCCCATGGTGCATCTGGAGAGATGGCCAGACAAAACATATTGAAAAAATAAGTTTCAAAGTTATAGGACAATTCTGATAGATAGATAGATGATAGACAGATAGATAGATAGATAGATAGATAGATAGATAGATAGATAGATAGATAGATAGATAGATCGATAGATAACATGCTTATGTCTATTTTTGTGAGCATGTGGAACACTAAAAATGTGAAGAGGCTCACACACCAAGCTACTGACATGTTTTCAGGTGAATGAAAGTGGACTGAACAGGAAGGTCATCCCTATTTTCCTTCTAAGTTTTGGGATGTTTTCAAAGTATGCATCATATTAGTATTTTTAAATTAAATTAAAAACTACAAATAACTCAAGAGGTATCTAAGAAATTAGCAGATATCAATGATATCTGATATTTTATTTTTCTATGTAAGTATGTAATAAAGAAACATTGTTAAAATCAAAGCACATATCACATCTCATCATGTAACAAAAAATGATTTTCATGACAGAGGTTCCAATTTGCACCTCTATAGTTTCTATCACCATAGAATTCAGACATGCCCAGGCCTGGGCTGGAAAAGGCTAATTTCCATGAGAGAGAGAGAGAGAGAGAGAGACTGAAAGACCCCCTGAAAAAAAATCTCTTCTGAAACCATTTAGTGCTGGACACATACGATTGATCAATGTTGGAAAGGCTTTGAGTACATTGTAAAAAACGTTGAACACCCTGGTATCTAATGTTTTCCCCTCAGGTTTCCTTGGTCTAGACCATGGGCAGTCAATTCATTAAACTGATCCACTCCATGCAGATTCTCTTTGAGATGCAAAGAAGGCAACAAACAAGTAAGGTAGATGTTGGCATGATGGAGATTCGGAGTCTGAACAGGGTACACCTTGTGTCAGCAACAGCAGCGGGATCACACACATGGCAATGGGGCATCGTGCCAGCCCTGGTAGCTGCACAAAGTATCTACAGCTCCTCATGGAAGTAAGATGCAAAACAGCAGAAGGGATCACTTCAGTAAAGGGCGTTGGAGGAGTCAGAGAAGCCAGTTGTGTTCTGCCTTATTTACTTCCTATTGCTGAAAATGTTTCTCCACATTTCTGTGGTCATTTCAGCAATCATTTAAGTAATAAGCACCAGTTCATTACCACATGTCACATCATAAAATAGTATACAGCATGCAGTTTACTAAGCTTTTTGTTGTTGTTGTGTTTTGTTTTTTTACTGATCTTTTAGTCCATTCAGACTGCTGTAATAGAATTAATGGAAGGACATAGGGGGAGTGGCTTCTGCACACTAGAAACGTATTTCTCACAGGTCTAGAGACAGACAATATAGAGCAAGATCAAGACTTCCACAGGTTCAGTGCCCTCTTCTTTCCCTCTATGGTAGAAAGCCGAAGCTTTGGGCCTTCCATCCCACCCATGAGGGCTGTAATCATTGTCTGATCACCTCCTGCAGATGACCATGTCCTAATACCACACACTTGGGAGTTATAATTTCAATATACTGACATGGAAGTTGGACCAAAAACTTTAAGATCATAGATAGTATCTACCATTACATGAATTCATATGAACAGTTTTATTTTAACATCCAATTACTTTCTGAGAATAAATTTTCAAAGGCATATGGTGGATGGTTCTAAAGATCTGAGCATTTGCATGGGCATAAAGATACATCACCATATTATTTTGTCAGAATAATAAAGGAATTTACTTCGCCATCAGCAACATTTGAGTTATCAAACACTTATCACAAAATGAACTGCTGGATGATATCTTTTACAGCGAACAATATTTACTGAGTATACTCTCATGAGCCAGTCTTGTGAATATAGGTACATAATCAACAAGACTGACAAAATTCTCTGCAAGCATGAAGCTCACAGGCAGGGGAAGAGGCTTGTCTGCTACCTACAAAGCCCTCCTCTCCCAGTGCTGCTCCAGCTGTGTGGCCTTGGCTACCTGGGAAGGTGATTCCTCCCCTCTGTTCTTTTGCTATTTGCATCCTGGCTGTGTGAATTGCTTGTTTCCATCTCCCCCCCCCGCATGTAATAAGTGAATACTTAATGTAAGGGTTTGTGAAAGCATCAGATATTTTGCCCTCTGAGTTTCCAAGTTCCCTCCTTTATTATCCACATTCAAAGAGTTCACAGCTAAGAAGAATTCAGCTGGCCACTGGGGCTTGTTTCCCTGTGTGGACCAGGGGCCCTCTGGGAGAACCTGTCTTTCTCTTCTTTGCCAATTAAGGCAGGTCCTGTCACAGTGGTTGATTTTCTAGGACGGTGTCCTCTCTTGGTGCCTCTTTAGTCTCTACCTTCTGGAGGATAGGCATCTTTTGGGTCACCTCACTCTGCCAGGCCCCATGACCTTCTCAATTCTCCAGTCCCCAGCATCTTAGCAGAACCGAATGTGTGTCAGGCCAAGCCTTTCTCTCTCAGCACATGCAGGTCCCCAAGATTGCAGGCCTGTTTTCACCTGTCTCTCTGTCCTCTGTCCTCACAGCCCAGACATGGGGAGGAAGAGGCCCATTGTGAGCTGCTCTCTTGGAGTTTCCCAGAGACGAGTCATTTGTCATGTGGGGCATAATTCTTTCCCATCTGCTGACCTATGTTATTTTGTTACTGCTGTTGTACACGTATTTACATTTCATTATGTAGTTAAATCTACTACTCATTTCCTTTTTTGTCTTCTGTCACTCAAGAGTAAAAAACAGGCATAATAACAGGTTTTAAAAATGTGAATTATGCAAAGATTTGATGGGCACTAACACATTGTGTTGTGCTTTCTGTTATCTAAAACTTTTAGTATAATCATGAGGTATTAAGTACAGTATTGATTGTTTCAAAAAAATCTAGCTGAGAATACTGAGCAATATCTACTCAATAATTGTTGTTTCTAAAGAACATCTCTTGTCTACAATCTTTCTACAGTCATCCTACAGTTTCCATGGAGACTTGGAAAGAGGATCCCCTTCAGACACTGAAATCCAGATGCTCAAATCCCTTGGATAGCATGACATAGTTTTCACACATAACCTATGCAATCAGTTATGTAGCTGCATGGTAGCCAACAAAGCCACAGATTTCTGGGTCTATCAGTCACAGCGAAATAAATCTTAGACACCCAGCTATCTCTCTGTGAATCCCATAGCTTTCCCCATCACAGTGACACACGCCACTTGACAGATTTGAAATATCCACACTCTGCCTAATAAGTGCAAACTTCAACAGAGAATGACTCCCCCTGAGAGAGAGGAGAGGAGAAACAAGGGTAAGGGTGGAGGAGGGTAGACAGGAAAATGTGAATAATGAGGACTGGTACTTGGGTGATGGCTTCATAAGTGATCATATTACTATATTTTTAGTATACGTTTATATTATTATCTTCTTTAGTAAGTTTCAAATCTAATTTAAAAATGTTAAACCAAAATAATCTTCTGGCACGTTTCAAAGAACATGAGCATTCAATTAACAATTTCTTTTCCTTCTTTGTAGAAGGAAAATGTGTTGTGTGTTTCTTTTGTATCTCTGTGACTGATAGACCCAGAAATCTGTGGCTTTCTTGATCTACAGTGAGCAAAAACTTACCAAAATCAGTTCACCCCCCCCCAATAATCCTCTTGTACTTTGCAGAAGGACTGGGAGATATCAGGCCTAGATTTCAGAATCAATTTGCTCAGGAAAGTAAAGCAAACTATCTTTCATTTAAGGCTAGCTCGCTTATGTCCAAGCTCCCAGAGGCAAAGAAAGAAAAGCAGTTAAAAGCAGCCTGTCACATTGCTAACCAACTCACAATCCTGCTCTCAAGGGCCAAAACCACGTTCTGTTTACCTTGCAATCTTGCACTTAGTAGGCAGACAATGGTGTTTGTAAATCTGTGTGTGAATGGCTAAGTCAGGCCTCACAATTTCCATGGAGACTCTTAAATGTCACTCCTCTTGAAAAGCAACCATGCTCTCAACCTACTAGTGAGTTCATAATGAACCAATCACCCACAAAAACAATCTTGCATGAATATCCCCTGTGTTCCCCCAATCCTTTGTGACCTATGGACACAATTGCTAAATATGAGTCATCGCTTGACCACGGCTCCCACACAACGGGTATTTTTAATGCTCCAGCATTTCCTGAAGTCGAGCTCTCAGGAAATGGTTTTTTGCAATAATGACCTCACCCTCCCTGTATTCTCTTACCCTTTGCAGAACCCCAGAATAGCTAAACAGGTGTCCAAATACCTAAAATTTCCCAAGAAGCTTCATAACCTGGCTTCTGTTTCCTATTGGAGTCATGAGGTTAACTTCTTATCCTTTGCAGCTCAAAGGAATGTCTGTAAACCTGACCCACCCATATTTGTTCTTTATTTATATCAAGAGAGTTTATCCTCAAGGCCAGCAATAGGCCCCAGATACCAGATCTAAACCAATATAACACAATGTTTAAAGCTTTAGACTCTGGGGGTCCATAGCCCAGGAGACCGAATGCTGATTCTGCCAGTGAGTTTGTAGCTTCATGTCAGTCATTTAATCTTTCAGAGCCCCAGTATGTTCATTTGTGAAATGGAAATGCTGGGGGCAAAACCTATGTCTTGGAATGTAGTGAAAATCAAAGAATATAGTTTGTGTAGACTGTTCATCTTCAGGCCTGATGCAGAGTAACTGTGCAAACACTCACTGAGACTTACTGTCTTGTTTCCTGTTTCCTCAAGCCTGGGCAGTCTTGCTGGACATTGTTAACCATGTATGGGTCATTGCTACTACTTAGAATCTTTAAATGCCCAAGTGTCATCCATCAGAAACTCGCCAAGCCGCATGCAATCCAAGAAACAGAGACAGCATCGGAAACCAGAGGTGAAAGTGGGGTGGATGAGAGTCAGAGAGCAGCAGGACTCCATTAGCTCCAGAGCAAAGAGGCCACCCAGCAGCATGGCTTCCCACTCTGAGCCCTCATGGTAGAATTCCTGTCTTAAGAGACTTCTTCAAGTAGAATCCCAACAGCAAAACAGGATTGTAAAAATGACAACTCAACTATGAAAAATGGTCCCCCGACAGTCTCATCAGACCATCTGACAAGCTTTCCAGAGGATTTTATGCGAGTCCCTCCTAACAAACACAGCACAAACAGAGACCACTCAGGAGGATGTCCCTGGTGCCGCCGCCCTGGAATTGCCTTGGAAATCAGTTTGGAAGAGGCCCAGGCACCAGGCAAAGGATGAGACACAGGTATCCCTGAGCCACCAACAATTAGCCGGGTAGAGGGACATAAACAATGCTGCCCAGAAGGTGGCTCAGAGGCATAGACAGGAAGAAAAGGTCCCACTGGCAGTGCTGGGAAACATAACAGCGCTCAGCACATGTAGGCCCTGGCAAACAGCAACCAGTTGGCCCAGGCAGAGCAAAAGAGCTTTCTGCAAACACAACGTAAGAGCCAGGCCCTCAGAGGCTCATGTTCCATGCAGGTTAAAGATCAGCAACAAAAGGACACGAATCCCTCTGCTAAATGGTATTTCACGGCTATCAAACGACCATCAGTCCCATCAAAGGAGCAGCCCATCTACGTCAGCTGGTGGGAGATGTCCCTGGTATTTTAGACATGCTGTCTGTCCCTTGGAGGGGACATAGTCTCTAGAGTCTTTATATTTATGAAAGCGACACTCTGCATAATAAATGTTCCATGCATAATCTTTACGTGGTATAATTCTTCTGGACCCAATAATGATATTACCCTTTCAATAATTAAGGGGAAGATAAAGGAGCTAATGCTTCTATAAATCAACAAGCAGAATTCATATGTTGTGCAAAAAGTCCTGCAATTTCCCTAGGGACACCTGCTCCGAGTGACTGCAGTGTGTCATGTCAACCCTCAGGGATTTAGTTTATTCATCTATAATCCTTTCTTTAAGGGGATACTCTGTGTGTTCCTTTGAACACTCCCACTCTAACTCATTATTCACTTCTCTTAAATTTTTTTAATCAAGTCTTAGTATGCATGTAATAAAGAATATAACTCAGTGTACTGTTTATACTCAGAAGTTTATGCTTGTCACGGAGTAGAAGGTGGATGTGTGGTGACCTTGATTTTTGTTTCCTTCTGGCATCAAAGGTCCTGTTAGAGATGCAAATGCCCTAGCCAAAGTCACCGAGCTGCATAAGTCAGATCACTCAGATCAGAGCCGAGTCCTGTCTCAAGGTGTTTATATGGTAAGCAAGGTTTCGGCAGATTCAGAGAACTCAAAGAACAGCTCTACATGGGGAGTGTCATGACACTCGAGCCAAAGGCTGGAGAAGGAGGAGGAAGTGATTTCAGAAGAGCAGGTCACCAGAAAATGCATAGAAAAGATGAGTATGTACATGTTTGGAAAAACATAATTCCCTTTGAGCATGCAAGAGCTGCCATAATTTAATACCTACTGTCTTTCAGGGGCTTTGCTGTGCCTAACTATTGCATAGAAAGCTTAACATGGATTATTTCTTTTAATCCTCAGAAGAACTCAAGCATCAAACAGTTTTATTGCCCCATTTATAGGAAAGTAAATTAATTCTCCAGGAGAACTACTCTCCCTAAGTTACAGATAGGAAGTGGCAGACCTGGGATTTGAACCTAAGACCACAGACTCTACCATGATATGATTCAGTTTCCCACATGTAATTCTACTGGGCCCTGCCACTGAGCCCCACCATACCCTGAGGAATCCCACACCCAAGCAGACATGGCCTTCCCAACCTCTGTTAGCTCAGCCATGAACTTGATGTGGGCTTCACCTCACTATTTTCAGGTTGGTTCTTTCTGACCTGAGTCAAATATGACCTCTTCCAGGCTGTTGCATCCCTCGCCAGGGAGACTCCTCTAAAATCATGTAAAGGTGGTCTTTGTCACATTCCACCAAGGTCTTCTCTGTTCTCTCAGGTGTATGCCTCAATCATTCAGTCATTCAATAATATTCACATCTGTTGTCTTTTCTCTCCAAATACTAGAGGACAAGAAATGTGTTGTGTGTTTCTTTTGTATCTCCCAAATTACCATAATAAAGATTAGAAATGAAATACTGTAGCTCTGTACTACAGACATAAAACTGATACCATATAAATTACAGTCTCACCCCATCTTTGTTGGCTAAGTTATTGTTCTCATTTGTCTCCCAAGAATTGACTCCATTTTTCCTGACAATGAATTAATTGCCTTTGGAAAGATTTTTTTTCAGGGATGGGTATATAGCTCAGCAGGACCAGTGCCTGCCTGGCAAGACAGGGTCCCGAGTTCAATTTCTGGCACCAATAAAATAAAATGAACAAAATAAAAGATTTTTCCCCTCATACAACCATAACATTCTCTTTCCACTATGTCTATACTAAACAGTAAACACTGTGTGTCTACACAGATATATGTATGTACATGTGTAGGAAAACACAGGTTCTGACAAAGCAAATTACATTAAATAAAACCCTGCTGCATCTTGCATAAGCAAGCTCTACGGATGGAGTTAGCCAGCAAGCCCTCCTGGGAAATGAGCAACACTCTCAGGCCACTGTGCAGCCTGATGTGTTGACAACCTTGGGAGAGAAGACTTTAATTGCAGTCATAAGGTAACACCCACCCCTATTCCCTCCGGATTGCTTGTTTGTAGTCTGAAATGGCTGAACGAGTTCTGCAGGCTTTTCTTGTCCCTTTTGAGCATGAAGCCAGAAGAGAAAGTCCCAGGTTCACTGAGCTGTAAACAAGACCCTCCCAGAGGTCAGAGAGTGACTGCCCTGTCATGTGAGGTGGGGAGGGAGGGTTTCTGGATGTGACAAATGAAAGGGACAGACTGCATCTGTGCCACGCTGCACACTTGGATAGGAGAAAAAGAGAGGAGAAAATAGCAGTGTAGGAAACTGGGCTCAACTTGATCTCTCACAAGTCTTTGTCAAAACACAAAAGCCCACTTTTAAAAAATAATTAGACTTCTGACCTTTGTTTTATCCAACAGCCAGCTGGCTAGATATTAACAAGAGATATTTGAGAAACTCAGTGAGCCAGGCAGACCCAGGTCATCTTGAGATAAGCATGTGACAGTTGGCTCCGAAGGCACAGTCTGCACACGCTCGGCCCACTGGGGGCCTCGGGCACCACTCTGCCATGCCACGCAGGGCTGCACCACTGAAGAATCTCCAGGAATTTCCCAGATTCCACCAGTCTGGAAGAATGATAAACATAGACCCAGCGCACCACCACCCAGTAAGGCCAGGCAGACAAGACTGTAGCACCAGAAGACTGTCTCAGCCTGACATCTCCAGGCTTGACAGGTTCAAGAGTAGACTGTCTAACATGATGAAATAAACATAAAAACAAGCATATTTTATAAAAGAGACTGCTTTAGCTTCTTAAACAAAAAGTACCAATTCTCATAGTCCTCCTTCAATATATCTGATGAGACTCTCCAACCCTGGGACTCCCAAGCCTGTACACGCAGTAAGTTCTCAGGGCCATTCGGCAGCCCAGTCTGTGGGGGGCTACACTGCAGAACTAAGGTTAGTACAGAGGTTCCAACAAGCAGTGATGCATGGACTCGGAGTCAGAGAACTGTGGCAGTCAGTTCTCTAGCCCCTTTGTTTTTGATTCTCTAAAGCCAACCTTTAGTGGGCATTTGTTAAATGTCAATGAACAGAATTTAAATTTACAGTGTGACCATCCAATGTCCACCTGGACAGCAACAATCTCAGGAGGATTTGTTGGGTTAAGTTTTACATTGGTCACATCCACTGCAACCTACCTATCCCTGCTGCGCATTCAAAATTGACTACTATTGTTATTTCAGAGTTTCTGAGGTTACCTCTGGCCTCCCTTAGCCTGACTGGAGTTCACATGATCACTTAACCACTTTTCCTCCTAGAGAAGAGATCTTCTATGTCAAGTAGCAGGGCCTCTGCCTGATCAGCCTATTGTTTGTCTTTAGGTTTGGCTGTTGACACTTGCAGGCACTACATAGGCCAAGAAAGGGTATTTTTGCAATCCGTGCAGAAAAGCATGGAATATAAACATTGCATCTCATTACAAAGTCCTGAATGAGCAGAACATACTGGTCCAAACGCTGTGATTAGATAAGTACCTGCAATGCCCATTAACTTCTAAAGGAAATTGAAGGCAAACGTGGGCCCATATGCCACCTGTTCTTACACTTCAGCAAGCCCAGTGACCTCTATTTCTGCATTAAGTTAATTTCTGAAACAGCTTACATGATAGCTATTGCTTCAGACTTTTAATAATTACCTTAGGTTGGCCACTGTCCAACATGCTATGAAGTCCTCTCTACCTGCAATTTTTCTAAGGTTTCGGGTGAACCTTTAACTATAGCCTGAATGTCCTTCTGAAAGATAGGTCACTTTGAATGGCTTTCAGGGAGAACCTCATTCCCCCCTCTCATGAAAGAGAGTGAGGTGTGACATTAACCCATCCTGTCACAAACAGAAAATGTATGCTTGAGGACAATAGGGGAGCAAAGTACCAAGACGGACCCTGGAGGATTGAGAAGAAGCAAACAGTCTGTGAGAAGAGAATATTAATTCTCCCTTTGTCCCCATCCATGACAATCCACTGGCACAGTATGTCCCATAATTCATCACTTAGAGCTCAAAAAGTCTGTGGTTCAAGGCAGAGTTCTAAGGAGCGTGGGAAAGAACTACATCCAGAAACACTGCTGTGCCTACAGGAGGCCTCATGGGGCTATGGTGACAACATAGCTCCTGAAGCCACAATGTATTCAGGCAGACGGCCCCATCTGATCAGGGGGCAACAAGGCAAGCAGAAGTGACTGGATATTCAGGAGGGGCCCAGGGGCCTGTAGCGAACACTCTGTGCAAGTGCATCTTTACCACCTAAGTTCGAGAGATCCCAGAGGCCCTTCATGAGAGTCTAGTTCCTTTGTGTATCTGGACTGTGACAGAACAGTGCTACAGAGAAGATCAGAGGGTGAAGAACTAAGTAGACAGGGGGCAGGGAGATGACTCAGTAGAATAAGCATACGGGCCTGAGTTCAATCCCCAGTTCCGCAAAAAAAAAAAAAAAAAAAAAAAAAAAAAAACTAAGTAGACAGAGAGATGGCTGGCTGTAAAAAGATCCCATTAGGCCTAAAAGATCTCTCCAGAAAGCTATAGTGCAGATGAGAAAGAAAATTTAAATAAGTGGCCCTTTGCACCAAATGAAAAATTTTCTCCTTTTCTACCCAACAATGTTAGAATTAGTCGATACAGGCTGTGTGCCCAGAGTCAGCTACGCAATGACAACAGCATTCACCAACCCTCAGCGGCAGCTACCTCAGGAGACCATAGCCAGGCCCCAGCAAAGCACAGGAGGGGCAGGTATGACAAGTCTCTTGGAAAGGAGTAGGAAGGACTTTTTCTTTTTCCAAAATTGATACCATCTTGTAACACCAGGCACATCTAGGGGAGCACTAGAGTCAGAATATTCACAGAAGTCCTGGGACAAGGAGGAAAAGGTAAGCCTGAACCAAAGTGCCATCCCACCTTATGTTATCAGATGGGTGAAGTGGTTAATCAGAAGCCAAGGCAGCTAAGGAATTATATAAGTGTATACAACTCTGATATCTCCATAATAAAGATATTTAGATATGAAACTTCTAAGTAGTGTAATTCTCTTTTGATTCAGATATACCCAGGCCAGCTTTGCCACTCAGCAAGGTGGCAGGGTAGGAGCTTCCAGGGAAGCATGAAAAGCACTTCAGAGACTAGCGTGGGACACATGCCCAAGACTGACCTCACCTCTCAAGTGCTCTTGTTTCCACGCAAATATTCTTGAGATGGATGGCATTTAAAATCATCAACATTTTAGAACAAAGGAGACTCCTTCATTGGCAGATGAGATCAAGGTTGGAGGTGTCATGTGTTAGTGGTGGCAAGAGGCAAGGCTAGTAGAAAAAAAACAAAGAACAAGTCAAATCTGTACCTGAGTCCAGTCTTACCAAAGTAAGATTCCATAGATATTTCCTGGTCATCAAGAAGATGCAAGAGAGTGTGCCAGGCCTTTGGGGAAGGTGAAATGGTGTGCAAGTGTGCGGACACTGCCCTTAACTAGCTCAAGACTAGCGCAAGGCACAGCACCAATCTAACTGGCACCCAGGATAAAATGAGCTAAGGGTCACAGATGTGCACAAGGACCTACAGCATGGACACCATACAGCAGCTCCTTATACATGTACACCTCCAAGATGATAGCATGGATTTTACCATGATTTCTTCAGTGACTCATCAAAACAAAAACATCTAAGAGGCGTTCAGAGGCATAAGACACCACTCAGTGTTTCAAATCCAACGGCATATTCACAGAGACATAGTAAGTGCAAGAGAGCTTTAGAGATGGGTAAAGTTGCACTGGGAAATACATGGGGGTGGAGGACATATGCACATTCTCAGAAGAGAAAAATACAGATTCTGCCAAATAATTTTGTCAGATGGCAGCTGGACCAGTGTTGAAAGTATCCCAGGTCCTGCAATGATGGTTATGGAACAAAAGAATTCAGAAACAAGAGATGTAGTCTAATTGTAGCATTGTACAATAACCCTGATTTCTGATTTCATAATTATACAAAGAGGTACAATCCAAGGAATAATGGCAAAATTTTAAATGGCAATAAAAGCGCTCTTTGCCTGGGTACAGTTGGGAGGATTTCAGGGCCAGCTCAAGCTCCATCTTTTCCATTGCCAGAGCTCTCAGAAGCTTCTACCACATGTAGTCATAATCAGATAGGAAAGTAGGCAGCAGTGGGGTAGGGAGTCCAACCAAGATTCCAGCCCTGTGAAAGAAGGGTAAGAATGTTCCTCAGAAAGCAGGTTGGCTTTCAAGAGCAGGGAATATAAAGATTGGTGGTAGTCTTAGTTCAGAGGATATGCACGTGTGCAGGGCCCTCATGCTCCGCTATAGACAACTGCCTCCTTTTCCAAAAGTAAGAATTGATGTCTGATGTACACTACTCTATTTCTGGAAAAAAAAAAAAAAAAAAAAAAAAAAAAAAAAAAAAAAAAAAAAACATGCTTCCGCTCATGTGTAACACTACTTGAAGTCTGGAGCTTTTATCCCCAGTTCCATTTTTGTCCTGTAATCATATTCTCCTGCTCTGTGATTGTATTCCATTCTGTAACTGGCAGACAGACGATAATAACACTTAGGATGTTCCAGACACATGTCTAAGTACTGCCTGTACCAGTTCGCATTAAGCACAAATATTACCATCAGTTCACAGATAAGAAACCATGGTACAGGACTGGGGAAGTGGTTCAGTGGTAGAGCACTTGCCTAATAGGCATGAGGCCATGAGCTTGATCTCCAGAGGTGAAAAAGGAAATAAAGCCACACCATAGGCTACCAAGAATTGTAACTGAGGTTGTTCCACTAGAAAACAATAATGCTAGGATTTGAATTCATGAAGCTGGGTCCAGAGTCCACACTGTAAATCAGATATTTCCTTCTCCAAAGTGCTTCATGAATAGTGATCTCTGCAGCTGGATAAAGTAGATCTAGGAAACAGGATGATGAAGTGTCCATTCTCCATCTGAGGCACTTGCTTGGTTGATTAGTGGGAACCATTTCACTAGTGGACCATGGCTACAGTGTTTTAAGAGTAGCTTGATATCAGGTAATGCTTCCAGCCTTTATTATTTTTGATAATTAAATTTATTTAAAAAGCTACATTCTAGAAAGCATTGGAAGTTAGAAAAAGTACATTATGGATTTTGAGAGGAGATGATGGCTGTGTCATTAAAGGAACATTCTCAGAAATGGGAAGAACTGTGATGACAGAGAACAAACAAAAGAAAAAGAGCATGTCCCCATACCACATCAAGAAATAGAACCACCCAACAAGGAGGGGCGTTTCAATTGGTTTTCCTCACTTACACAAAAAGAGTGGTCCATTTCCCCAGGGCTGGGAAGTCTGGTCAACCTGGGAGGCTGACGTTTCTCAAAGAAGAACACAGGGATACTGAGCCTAAATCCTGCAGATGAAGCACAAGGGAGCACTTTGCATGGGACAGGAAGAAAAGGCACCAGAGAAGGATGCCCAGCCTCTGAGTTTTGAGGAGAGGGCAGGGTGGCACAAAGTTCCAGATGTCATCCATCTCCTCATCTCCTCCCCCATACAGCAATGACACAGAATCTACCAAGCAGAGCCTTCTGTGACAGATGGTGATTCTATCCTCCTGAGAAAATTCTATTCTGAAGCAAATTGTATTGCATTTTTCACTGAGTCTCACTATGCAGTCCAGGCTGGCCTGGAGCTCACTTTGTAGCCCAGGCTAGTTTGAACTGACAAAGATCTTCCTGTCTCAGCCTCCTGAGTGCTGGGAGTATAGTGTACCACAATACCTGACTGGTAGTTCTGTGCTCATGGAGCTGACACACTAGAAGGTAAAAGACCCAAGAAATGAGTAACACAGCCCTGTATTTCCTCTTTCTGGTGAGTGTGTTGTAAGAATACAGGGCTAGAAGGGACTATATGATCAAGAAAACCCCAATTTATGACCTTTAAAATGCCACCTTACAAAATGAGAGAAATCTGCCCTCTACAATGGTGATGTCATGGAGTGAGGAAGAAGAAAGTTTCAGGAAGGAATCTAGAGATTCAGTTCTCTAGAAGTTAGAACTGAAAGGTGGCCGCAGACCTCTGGGTGGCCTGGGTGACATGAGGGAACTGCATCAGCAGCCAGCAGGAGGATGAGGCTGCACAGGGTGCAAGGTGAGAGCTGGTGGTCAGAAGTACGCGTGGGCTGTTGGCCCAGCACAGCGGAGGAGGCTGAGTCTGGCCGGGTTATTTCAAGCCATGGCTCACCAAAGATTTTCCGTTTCTATCTGTCCTCCAGCCCAAGGCAGGTACATCCAGCTATGTGGAAATCACAACCATGGGTGACTCACTTCCAGGCATCTCCCTCACAAAATCCTCCCACTTGCCCCTCAACACTTCTCCCTTAGGCCTCTGCTTTTCCTTCCTCTCGCTACTTCATGATGCTCCTCATTCTTCACTGAGATGCGGGCCACCAAATAAAGATGTCTTCATCTTCTCTCTTCTCCACCTTGCTATTTCTTCCCATCACTCTCCCTTCTGAGGATTGTCTTCTGCATTCCAAAAGCAACTCCATCCTCTTAGCCCTGGGCTCATTCTCCCTCTTTCCTTTGGAGTCTCTTCCACCAATTATGTTCTCTCTTGTTTATTAGATTTCTCCCTCACTCCTGCCATCCATTCCAAAACCAACCTTTCACTCAAGGCTTTCACTCTAAAGAGCTCTCCCTCAGTCATCTTTATATTTTCAACCAACTTAGCTCTTTGTAATTTTACCCCAGAACTTCTTAGAGAGGGCTACATAGCTGGTTTCACCTTCTAGGGACCCCCTTCTCCTGAGCCCTCACCATTTCCCTTGAATCTCAATCCTGTGCGCATCCATAGAATCAACCCCTCTTGTCAGGCAGAAGTGACAGCGAGGTAATCACTCTGAGATCTTGCATTGGACATTCCACAGCCAAGATGGCTCTGCTGTGGAACCATCTGCTTCTCCTATGCAAGCCAATCTTGGGATCTGTCACTGGTCTTCTGGTTTCAGTTTCTTTCAGCTTGGTTAGTGAATGTGTGTTATGTGCCAGGCTGTGTGGCACACACCTCCTCCATAAATCATCCTTTCCTCCTCACTCCACCAGTATGGTGAGCACAACACAATCCATGGCTCTATGGTACAGAAGGATTGGAAAACTTGCGTAAGGTCGTACAGATGTGAGATGAGGGAAGTAGGACTCAAGCCAGGCATTCTAATTCCAGAGATTTCTTTCCTTGATAAATAGCTAGAGGGGTGTGTGTGTGTGTGTGTGTGTGTGTGTGTGTGTGTGTGTGTGTGTGTGTGTTTAGAGGCAGGGAGTAAGGGTGAGAAAGCTTTCTGAGGTCTTATTACTCATGCTAAAATTTCTGGTCCTGATAAGTTGCAGCTTGGCCTTCAAGAGCAGTGATTATCCAATTATTATCACTTTCTCAAGGCCTGTGAGGACTTGCCCTTCCTTCCTGTTCTCAGTCCTCTGATGGTGACAGCGGTGCTCAAAAGTCACATGATGGCTGCTGCTGTGCTCTCCAGACACATACTATACGTGCCGATCTGGACTTCCGGCCGGCGCCACATCCGCCACAGGGATCGGCCACCACTTCCGGGCGTCTGCATCAGCCTCATCACTGTGAAGTAACGAGCTCTCCTCTGAGCTGGCACTTCTCCTCAGTGTTTCCTGGCTCTCCTGAAAGAATTTATCCTTCCCACTCTACTCTACTCTATTCCTTCAATCCTGGGTTTATGGTCTTTCTGGCTCTTTTCATCCATCAGTGGTAGATTAAGTATAATGGCACACCTGATTTATTATTGGCCTCTTCTATAGATAATTTCTTTTATGTTTAAATTTTTAATGTGCTGAATTGAGCAATTAAAACAAACTGCTTTTAACTAAGGATGACCAAAAACAAGAATGTTTGTTGAAGAGAATGAGTCCAGAGAAGAGAAACCACAGAAGTAGAAACAAGGGTTGTCAGAATGAAATAAATAATTCTTTTTACGTGTTTTATAAATACCAAACATCAGACTCATGGAACCCTTGTTGTCCTGCAAGATGACTCTGTGACTTACTAGAGCCACACAGCATGAAGGATAACAGGTCTTCTCAGCTCCCAGTCCATGACTTCAAGCCCATCTTCTTCTTTCTCCAAGTGTTCTCTAAAGACAAGATTTCTATCTCTCTACCAGTTGGGTCATTTGCAAACCTCTAGAAAAAATTCCCCTGCTCAGCATTATGCATTCTCCAAGAATCAGCATCTTCAAATAGAAACCAAAAACAGTGAAAAGCAAAAACCAGTGACTTCGGGCTTCTCTTCCGTGGTAACAAGTCTTAGTTCTTCATGCTTATTTCATATGAAAAGCTGTAATCCCCAAGGAGAATTTGGGGATTTCCAAGGCACAAAAAAAAGGAAATGCAATCTTGCTAAGCACTCTTCGGGTGTGACACGTCCCATCCTCTATCAAGGACAACATGACACACGCTCGTTTTCTCACCTCATTATTAAGCAGAAGGACTCAACTTCATATTTAGTCCCTTGCTTCTTCTATAGAAAAGGTAAATACACTGCACACAAACTGTTTATGAATCTTGTCTCCAGCAAATGAACTGACTATGCACTTTCTAGGGACATTCTTTTGGACATTACTCATCTTTGGAGGATGATAAGGAAAGTTAGGGGGAAAGTTCCTTTTGTAAGAAATCTAGAGAAGCCTGGACTTCTCTTTCTGACCTAAAGGCCATGTTTGTGAAAATGATGTTGTATACAAAGCAAAGCAGGTGAGTGAGGCATTTTCCCTCTGCTGAAAAAGCCACACTTCTGGCCAACTGCCCTGTCACCTCTTGGCAGTGAAGAAGCACCTCATTCTCAGATCCTGGGAACAATGGGCCATGTCCACAGAAGGTTCAGGATAGCATTGTTCTTAGGGGATGAGACACAATCTCTTGAAAGGCCAGAATGGTCCCACCATGTTTTCCAGGGGGTTGTTCTGTCCTGTTCTTCTTTGTTGAAGTACTGGGGACTGAGTTACATCTCCACCTTCACCTCCCTGTTTTGAGACAGCATCTCTTCATTCCCTAAGTTTCCCAGATTGGCCTCAAACCTTTGGTCTCTCTCCTTCAGACCCCCAAGTGATGGCATTACAGGTGTACCACTGTGCCTGGCTCACAGCTTTTAATGTCTTATAAGCTCATGCTCTCTTTCAAAAAGAAAAAAAAAAAAAAAAAAAAAAAAAAAGCTGTCTCTGCTTTTCTACACATCAGGATCTAGATCAACATACACCTTTGTACTGGGTGTTGTGATCCATGCCTGAAATCCCAGCCACTCAGGAAACTGCAGCAGGAAGGTTCCACATTCAAGGCCAGCCTGGGCAACATTACAGGACCCTGAGAACATAAATATCCCTGCTTCTGTTATCTGCATTACAATCAGTGAGCTTGCTGAAAGCTTAACTGCCTCCCACCATGTCACTGCCCTTCTCAGGCACTCATCCACACACAGAGCAAACTCAGCTCCTCCCTGTGGGATGCAGGGTCTGCCTGTGCTCTCTGCTGGCCTCACAGTGCTCCACTCTGGTCACATCAGCCTTCCTTGCATCCACTGAGGATACGGGGCTCCTTTCTGTCCCAGTGTCCTTGGCCTGCTATAGACTTCTCCCCTCAATTTCTCTCTGATAACATGTGTCTTCCTGTCTTTCAGGCCTTCCTCTTCTCCAGGACACCTGGTTATTCCCAAGTCAGAATTCTTCCATCACTTTCCACCCTGTTAACTTCTTTATTTTATTGATAATAATTCTTATTGTTAGACATTATGTTGTTGTTTATCGGTCTGTGTCATTTGTTTTCCCCTGCTGGAAGATAAGATTTCTCATGTGAACTTGTCTTATATTTCTAGAACCCAATATCCTAATCCAGTTCCATGTGAAATATGGGGGTGTCACTTATAGGACAATGTTGTCTTATTCTCCCCTCATACTTTGCTGGAGGGGTGGGACTGGAGGGTGCTGCTAATGATCATCAGGAAAGCAGTTTTCCTGTCGCTAAGGATTCTGCCCTTCAGATGCGGAGTGGTCTTCTTACTCAAAAGTTTTAACATAAACACAATATTTGGAGCAAAAGAGCAGTTCAATAAGTTTGCACCTCATCTAAAATGTTGAAGAAAGTGACAGAAACATTTCTTCCAGATGTGTTGGGGAAATTCTGATAAACTCTGGGCCTCACACCCACTCTGCAGATTCTTTTGAATGGTCCAATTTTGCTATTAAACTCTTTTTTCCAGAAAGAGAGAGACAGACAGACAGACAGACAGACAGACGGAGAGCCTCATTCATTCAGCAACAGCTTGAATAATACATCCGTGAGACGTTTCCCTCATCAGATGTCTGGGCCCCCACACCCTCCTATCATCTTCTAATTCGTTGCATTCTATTAATTCCTTGGCATTATTTATCTCCATCTAAAAATATATTTCTACTACTGTTTTCTATGGCTACTGTCTGGTTGATCCTGTGCTCCATGACAGCAAAAGTCCTGTCTCTCAGCCACTGATGTTTCTCCAGAACTGAGGTTTTGTGGCCCAGAGGAAATCTCAGCCAGCACCTCCTGAGTAGGCACAATGGTTGGGCTCCTTCCCAGGTCCGAGGCTTGCTTCCCTGAGCACACTGTGCACCTCCCTGCGCTGCTGCGTCACCAACGCCAGACCCTCCACAGTTCTCTCCTGCGCAGGCTGTGCCTTTAATGCTGCCGTGCCTTCTGCTGCTTCCTTGCTCCAGGCTGACATCGACAACACAGGCTTTGGGCCAGGACTTCAAAAAAAAAAAAAAAAACCCATATTTTGTTGCCCCTGCCAGTACTGTAAGCTTCCTTTAAGAAAGATGTATGTGTGAGGCCAGGGGAAGAAAAAATTTTGGAGGGGATAAAAATGAAGAAAGATTTTAATATACTGAGTTTTACAGAGCTGTGGTATATGTTGGTAGAGACATTCAATAAGCGACTATTACACATCTGGATATCAAAAGAGGCATCTAAACTGAACCCACTGGTTGGCACTCATCAGCCTTCTGTAGTTCAGTGCCAGGTGGAAACGTGAGCTCCCACGGTGGCAATGGAAAGCGAGGGGTGGAGCAGAAAGGCAGATGCACAGGAGCACTGCCAGGAAAGGGGCCGGAGGAGGAGGAAGCATGCGGTGGTATGAGGGACACCAGGGACCGTGCAGAGAAGTTGGAATTTGGGGTGAGAAAAAGATAAAAAAAAGTTTGAATTTTGAATTTTGACGAGAAGAGAGAATAACCTCTGGTGACAAAAGCCACAAAGAAGACAAGTAAGAAAAGACTAGAAAAATGCCCACTGGGCCTGACTACAATTGACCTGGAATAGAGATTTCCCATGAGTAATGAGAAATCTTCCCGTGAGTACCTGAGGATGGACTCCACAGCAAAGGGAGTAATTAAGGAAGTGAATTAAGACCATGCCCTGCAGAAGTTTAGTTTGGAGATGAAAGATGGGCTAATGCCCAGTAGGAGTCTCTGTGGGAAGTGAACTGAGGGTTACTACTCAGAATTAGGTCCTAGGTCATATATGGGAAACACATCGCTGTGGTATGCCAGCTATCCTTCAGTAAAGTAGTGTGTTTTAAAAGTATTTTCAGAATTTTACAAAAAAACTAGTACTTTCTTCACATGAGAATCCAATTTCAAATTTATGGCATCATATTAAGCTATCTATCACAGGAGTGAGAAAAAAATTGACAAAGCAAACAGGAATATGTAAACCTGTACTTCTGGTTTACAAATAATAAGTCAAATACTAACAAAAGCACTCATTTCCTAAAGTAGTGAGCAGGCCAGCAGGGAAAAACAGCTGGAATGATGATGGTAGTTTGTAGATTTTTGTACATTTGTCTAAAAACCTAGATTCTGGGCTAAATGATGACCCAGAATTAAGGCAATAAAAATCAAACTAAGACCTCCAGGGAACATTCGCACAGTTTCCTGAACAGGCAATCAGGCTTTATGTCATCAAAATTTTGCTAAGAGTCATATGGGAAAGATGTGTTGGAAGACAGTAAGTGGAGAATGAAGAGTAAGATTTACATTAAATATTTATCTGTTCTTTTTCCAAGGCTCAGTTATTGTCCTGCCAGTGTTTTAAATTTAAAGTGAGTAAATGCCAGTTTAAATAATTACCCAAAAGTTGGTAAAGTCAAAAGGTTTCTGTTACTTGAAACAGCTAACAAAAGAGAAATATTCTTTCTTTCTTTCTTTTTTATTTTCTTTTAGTACCAGGGATCAAACTCAGGACTTTACACTTGCCAGGATTGTGCTTATTCTGCCGAGCTATCTCCAGGACCCCAAGAGAAAGATTAACTCAGTTCATCTTGTTTGTTCAGAATGTAGCCATCTAGAATCTTCTTTCTGGTGTACTTAATGGAATATAGAAAGTCCATAGCCTAAATACTAACTTGCAATATGCTTTACATTTTCCCAAAGCATACTTCCTTCACTACATCCTCACAGTAATTCAGAGAAGTAAATAGGGGCCAAATCTGCCTCCCACCCCCATCCCAGGGCGACATTCATCTCTGTGTTTTTACACAAATATAAAGCCTGAGAGGTAACAAGTTTTTCCTTTGTCCTGCCTGGCTTTCCACAACACTATCCAGATACAAGCAGATTTATAGGTGATGGAAATGCAAAAGAGTGATCAGGGGAATGTGGACATGAGTTATTTTATACTTACTAAAAGGCATAGTTACCTTACTAGTTATTTTTGAAAAATCCAAGCGCAAGTGATACATGCCAAGGTTGCTAAGTTAAAGTTAGAGAAAAATACAGAGAGGCTAAGTGAGATGATTATCTCAATCCAGATCCCCACGTCCAGTTCCTGCCACAGAATGAGTAATCAATGTTCTACCTGCTCTGATCTAATGTTCTACAGCTGAATTGATCATCAAGAAGTACGATGATTCACCAAGACCCACGCGATTCACAGGTCAGCCTGGCATGAAATGTACTAGCATCTCCGGTTATTTGTCACCTTTCTCCAAGCTCAACCCTGTTTCCCTCCCCTAACATTATCGATAATATTTACAGAGGCCATGCTATATACCAAGGAAGCATTATTCCAGGCACCTTTCAAGTCCTGAATCACTTAATTATCACCACAACCCTAGTGTTCAGATAGTATTTTTCTCATTTCTATTTGCAGATGAAATGGCAATGACACAAATAGATGGAGAAATTTATGTAGTGTCACACAGCTGGAGACTGGAAGAGCACAATTCAGGCCTATGCAATCAGGCATCAAAGACTTTGTTCTCAACTACTGGGCCATGCTGCCCCATTTTTCTGTCAAGTAAGAAATTCTGCCCTTGAATATATACCACAACAGATGTTTAGTTTCCATTAAAAGTGCCTCTTCCTATGCTATTATTTATTATATGGGTTCATTGTCTAGTTAAAATATTATCGCTGCACAAATTAAATAAAAATACCATCTGACCACCAGCTACAGCACCAGATTCCTCCTTAGAGTCTGGCTTATCTCTCTCTCTTTTTTTTTTCCTGTATTTTAGGGAAAGGTTTACAAGGTGTTCAGGATCTCAGTACTAGATCAGATTCATAGTGATCTGCCTGTTTACAGCCTCCAAAGAGCTGGAATTACAGGCACGTGCCACCACGCCCAGTCCCAATTGTCCTCTCAGTGCACCCCAGGGGTAGGGCCAGCACAGCAGGTCTGGGAATCAAACCCCTGGCCTCTCATCTGTTTGCAGGCACTTTAATCCTCTGAGCTATTTGGTGGCTTATCTCTTAGATCTTTTCCTGTGTGTGTGTGCACCTATAAAATTTTATACCATTATTTCATACATTTCTTTTTAAATAAGTGTCACTATATTAATCATTGACAAATTTCAATCTAATTCTACCTGTATATCTTTGAGAACACTCTGAATCAAAGCGCTATGGGCTTCTTACAAAAAAAATCATGCTCTTTCTTGAAAAACACCCACATCCCAAAATACAGATGGCACAACCCTACTAAAGTGTTCTAATACTGCCCTCTTGGTACCAATGAATTCTAGTAATGTTCTCCAAAGATTAGAAAAAAAACTATAGGAGCAAAAAATCCAAGTACTCTATACACATAAGGTTTAGAAACATCATTGTCTGGTGACAGATCCACCATGAACATACCTGTCTTGAGATTCTTGGCCCACTGCTTAGCAAGCCCTGCAGAAAACCAAATTATTTAGTTAACCTGTATATCACACTCTTTCTGAAATTTTTATTAGTTTATGTTTGAACTACATGATGTTTACATTCCTTGTGATACATAACAAGTCATAATTCCTTTTTCCATTCCCTCTCTCTTCTTCTGGCCCCTCCATCTAGCCCCCAGTCTCCTCCTGTTTTGCATGCCTGCAGGACATCACACTTACATTCCCCATGTGGAGTCAGTGTGTGAACATAACACACCTTCATCCCTTAGTTCGCCCACTCTCCCTCCCCTTCACTCCCCTTCTCTCTAGTTCTTGTCCCTCTTCTCATTTGAGAAAGACCTATCTCACTACTTCCTGTTGTCTTTCATTGTGCTCTTCACTTTAGGTTTCTCCAAACTGTGTCATATTTAAGCTTCTATATCTCATTCTCGTGGCAACCCGACTGCGGGATTACACTGTGATCCCACTCACTAATCCCTCTTGAATTTAGCATCCCCTACCTCTTGCTTACGATGTTTAAAGTGCATGCTCATGAAGACAGGCATGCATTCCTCGTTTCCTGCTGTAGTGACATAGCTTAGCTCAATGCCTAGCATGTGACAAGTGTTTATTGGAATGAACCCCAAGCACTTAACTAATTCTGATTGCTAAGATTGGCAACCAATTCTCATTGCCTGCAAATTCTGTGTCTTGACATTTTAGAACCCTTCAAAACAGGGGAAGTCAATTGCCCAAAACCATTGTACAGTTAGGGTGACTTCCCAGTTATAGATCCATAGAATTCCTTAGTAAGTCATCAAATGAAGGTTTAAGTGTGGCTTATTTTTTGTAACATTTTAGAAAAACATAACTTTGAGTGTTTAGATACTCTGAAGTGCATACATTTGAGCATCTTAGGGCAATTTTTAACCTCTCCTGTTTCCTTATTATAACAATGAAGATAATAAAACATTTAGATTTAGTGATGGTAAGATGAAATAATGTACAAAAGCAATTAATAATATGTGAGACATTGAACAGGAGTTCAGTAAATGCTGTCCTGAGCCTGCTTTCCTGCCACCTCTTATTTAAAATAAAACTCAGCTTATTTATACTGGCAATGCTGTCTCATCTCATTTCCAATCGCAGCAAGCCAGGCAACAGCTTCTTTCTCATCCAGTCCTGACCTATTGCTTCTCTGGACTTGGTACCAGGTCTCTGGGCCCTGAAGAATAGTGCTGGCCCTAGGAGGTATCATGAATCAAAACATAATAGTTCTGTGCTTTTTATAAAAATCCACACTATTTGTAGCTTTTTTTATAGATCACAATGTCTAAAAGTTTATAATAAGATTATCAAATATGGTGTTCTAATCATCAAAAACCATTCAAAATTGACTCCTCTGTTTATAAAAATGATTTGCTACATTGGGCAGTACACATCGCTCTTAAGTCTAATGGTCCCACAGCTCTAATCTCAAGCCAGTGAAAGTGATTAAAAACAGGAAAAAGCAGAATAGTTAACTAGAATAGTTACTTTTTCCAGGTTTAGATTTTCTTCCTGTAATGCTCTTTATGCAGCTCTTCTCACTGTCTGGTTCTGCAAGCTCTTAGATCTATACCCAAAGACATTATTTAGAAAGTCTTAAAGTCTCAGAAATATTTGCATTTGCTTTGTAATGTACTCACCTTAATAAGTTATCCTAGAGCTTTAAAAAGAATTGAAGAAGACACAGCTAAATCCTTTATTATGAGCTTCCCTCTTCCCAGTATTTAAGAATGATTTCCCACAGATCTTTGGAGTAGATCTACTAGATTGCTACTGGAATGATCTCCTAAAACACTAAGCATAGGTTTTTAATGCTTGTGCATTCTCTTCATCCTGCAATACAAATTTGATAATGCCCAGCTTAATTAAAGCAGTATTTCTAGGCTGTTGGTTAAGATCCAACTGCAATGTTTGAGTAGAGATTGGTCTGGCCAGGTTGCGATTCTTGTATAGAAAAGTAAATCTACTCTTTGTTTTGAGACTTGGGGAGTGTCAAGAATAATTGGAATGTTTTCTTCATGTGCCCTTGGTCTACAGATCACATCCTCTGCTTAAAGATTTAGCAAGAGGTATCCATTGTAGTTGATATCATTAACTAAACATACTGCACCCAAAAGACAAACAGCTGCTGTAGAATCCCCATTTGTATAATGCTCAAAACCTGGAAAAATTCACATACCAGCGCACGCAGCACTCCAAAGAATCCTAAAGTAGAAATTAGCAGTTAAATGGTTCAGAACAGGCCTGGAAACAATTATGTTTGCTTGATTTTTTTATTTCAAGATTATTTTTTGGTCTAAACAAGTAAGACCCAGCCAAAAGACACACCTGAACTACCCACAGCTTGCCATGATCTTTTGCTGTGTTCAGTAAACAACAAGAAAGTGTCATTGGAACTACCATAGGAGAAAAACATAAAGGAGTTTCCTTAAGAGATTTTAATCAAACCCATCTGAGGAATCTAGTTCCACACGAATATCTCCTTGGGGATTGGAGGCAGGGAAATGTCTAGCTAAGCACTGAGGCCATAGACCAAGGGTATGCAGGCAGATGGGTGGAGAGACCCATCCAGGAGGGTCATGTCTTGGTCTCAATCATCCTTAATAGATCATATTTCCTTCCTTCCAAGGTTTAGCATCTATACTCAAAGATGCCCAATAATCTAAAGGCACAGTAGGATTTAGGGTATTAGCAGCTCCTTAAAGCTGTTTATTGAAGTACCATAAGTCCATAAAGTTGGAAAAAACACAATGAGAGACACAAAGTATAAATTTTATCTTCAGAGAATTTCATCTGTGACTAGTTAGTACAATATTCCATTAGCAGTGAGAGGACTCCATTCAAACTATAAATTAAAACTTAGAGGACTCTCCTGGCCTGCCTTCTAAAAGGCAATTTTGTAGGAACTCCAATACCATTTAAACCACAAGACCACTTAATTAATAGGAAGTAAATCAAACTTTGGCCCTGGATGTTTAGCAGTCAGATCTATTTTGCGTATCTCGTAGTCATCCACCATTCTAGGACATTTTCAACAGTCTGTTGTTTTCTTACATCCTTTTTCTGGTAGCGAGGACAAAAGTGGGATG
The DNA here is from genome assembly GCA_004027165.1 of Ctenomys sociabilis. Classification (NCBI taxonomy): domain Eukaryota; kingdom Metazoa; phylum Chordata; class Mammalia; order Rodentia; family Ctenomyidae; genus Ctenomys; species Ctenomys sociabilis. Next base: position 43,840 of record PVKA01000469.1, on the reverse strand, counting down.
CAATGGAGCAAAGGTTGGAAAATTTGTAAGTGGAATATTTTTAATACTACAGTTTAAATCGTTAATTAGGCATGGCAGAGATTCCATGAATGCTAAAAAATGTTCTCAAATCTTTCTACCCAACCCCATCATTTTGAGGGGAATTCAGACACCCATTTCAAATGGCGTATTTCAGATCTGGCATTTAGTAATGGTAAGACCAAAAATACAAAAGAAGAAACCACTGAAAGTTTGAACACATTGACACATTTCCAAGGGTACACAACTAAACAACTGCTTGGAGACAGAAGTCTCTCCAGAAAAAAAAAAAAAAAAAAAAAAAAAAACAGCATGAAACAACTGTGAGGGAGTGGGGAGAATTATCTTTCTATGCCATCAACCTCAGAAATGACCCTGTGACCATCTCTTTAGTACAGCTTCATGCCCCGACTTCTCATACACCAACAAGAACCAGCTGAGCAGCTGCCAGAGCTGACAAACTGCCCTACAACTTCCTCTAAGTGAAGCCACCAGGGAAGCAAGCAATGTCTCTGACCAAAGGAACTGGCTCAGAGCATGAGCGAAGCCCCTTGTCTTCAATATCAGAAACCCTCAAGTTTTAAGGAGACACAGTTCCCATAGGCCTAAGAGAGTTTCTTAAATGTGACCTACATTCAAACATAATTATCTTTCTTTCCCAAGTGGCAAACATTTACTGCATAATCTTGTCACAAAATCCCATAATTAATACACTTTTGAATCTTACAAGCCGCATTCTCTGACCTAAAATGTCGTGAGAAACATAACAGTAGAAAACAATGACAATAGTCTAATTATACCTTAGTCCTGCCCCTAATATTTTTGGAATTACAGTTTTTTCCTTTAGGCAACATGACTTGCTTTATAGGCAAGAATTATCCCTAGAGCTCTTTGGGAGGAGCAGTTAGAAATGTTGTACCCTTACCAAATATTCAAGACTAGTTTTAAGTATTATTTTAGAAGTACAGTGAAGCCTTAAACTAAAGCATCACACATGAAGCCCTTTGAAAGTAGGAATGTATTCTCTACACAGGTTTTTGTGTTGTTTACTTGGTTTTATCAGGTGCATCTCAGAGATGGTGCATTATGGATAAAAAGCACAGAAAGGTTGGCTCTATCTAACCAGGCCAACAGCCCAGCGCTATGCTCACAGGCTCGTTAGTCAATCATCTTGGAATCTCCATCTCTCCTCTGTAAAATGAGGTAGCGTCAATACCTACCATACAGCACTATTAGGAAGAATCAAATGTTATAATAATTGAAATAACTTAAACAAGATTTAACAAATGTTGGAATACCTTAAAATATCAAAACATTATTGGGAAAATAAAACATGTCAAAAGAAATATTAAACGTGTCCACCTAAACTACATTTTGACAAAGAATGTGGTCAATGGATGTCAAATATGCATGTAAGAATTCAGATCAATAAATGTGCATTTAAACATTAGCATGGACTTCCAGAGAAAGATGGCAGATTATGCATATGTACTTATATTCTCTTCCAAGAGAAAGTCTATTAAAATGATATTAAAAGAATACAAATAGGTTCAGAACTGCAGGGTAAAATGAAAATAAGAAGTGGCTATCAGCTTCTAGAATATTTCCACAAATTTTTGGAAGATGAAAAGTAAGTGAAGATAGGCTAGCAGATAAAAGCCATTCATCAAAGCTGGCTCAGAGTAGAGTGAGATTAAGGGAAAATGAAGATAGTAATAGGGATGGAGATTAGTTGCCTAGAAAAACTTCTGAGTTTCTGAGAATTCTGAAACTTCAGACATTATGAGGGTGAATATGAGGCATACATTAAAATATAGAAAGAAATCAATCAAAAGTCTGTTCAAGGAAAGCTGATTTTAACACTATGAAAATAACAATCACAAACATGGCATTGGCCTTGCTCTACAATGTAAGTAGAAAACCAAAGACACATCTGGGGAAAGTCCTTAATGGGAGAGATAACCAGGCAGCAAACGCTAATTCCTAAACAAAAATAACAATATGCAGGACACAAATGTTTGCAAAAATGCTAACACTCTTGAAAGATTAAGCATTCATTGTTTCTATTAGGCAAAAACAGGATACTCTGAAAAATAGTAAACTGAGTTCAGGAAGGAAGGTTCACACAATTTATACATACATGTAACACACACATACATAGCTCTTCTAAAATATTCAGAATATAGCACTTAGAAAATCTCACGGAAGATAAAATGAAAACAGACAAAAAAGATCAAACCAGGAAAGCTAACAGATAATTAATAGGAGTTAAATAAAGTGAATAATAAAATGGAAAGAAGAATGGATGGAAGTATCATTTTAATGATGTAAGACCAAATTGTACCTGAAAGAATTAAAATTTTCTTTTTTTTCTTTTTTTTTATTTATTTTTTATTTTATTGAAGTACAAATATCAATCAGATAGTTTCAAGGCTGGGGAAATGGCTCAGTGGAATATGCATTTCCCTGGCAAGCACAAGGGCCTGAGTTCAATCCCCTGTTCCGCCAAAAAGAAACCAGAAAAAAAAAAAAAAAAAAAAAAAAAACAGTAGCCAGCAGACTCTACAGTTGAGAAAGAATTAAAATTTTAGACGATAAGAACTCTCAAGTGGTTGTGCAAAGACTTCTATCTAAGATCATAAAGAAAAAGATGGGAAAACATTTTGAGAATTAAACTGGCATTGAACTTCATATCAGTAATACTAGATACTCAACAACAAGGAACATGCCTTTTCAATGTAGAGAAAAAGTTAGCTTCTAACTTTATTATCCATGCCTAATGAAGTTATTATCCAAATTTAAACCAAAATTGCACTTGCCAGTGCTGATTTTCATTCATTCAAAGAATCAGAAAATTTGTCTTATGTATAATTTCTTGAGAAAGTGTGAAGTACATCCTGACTTCAGCAAAAGAAGTCAGAAAAGGAAGCAAAAGCTTAAGTCCTACAAATGAGAAGGAATGTAGACAGATGACCAGTAAGTCTACAATTGCACAGTGGGCTCAGTAAACAAGCAGACAAGAGTGGAGGACAGGACTTTCTCTTGAAGTAGTTGCAGAAGGAGGCAGGTCCTGAAAAAGAATTAACAAAATCTCTCACTGAATGGACAAAGCATAGAGTACATGATGAAGATAAATAGCATTTTTTAAAGGCAATTAGAAACTCTAGAAAAGTTAAAAGCTGTACAAGGCAGGAAGTATAATAATAGCACACTGCTTGACACTGTGAGAAACGATCTTGAATTCCAAAGTAAATAGCATTTACTGATTTATAAAATTACAGGAAAAGATGGTAGGGTTATAATTAGAGAGCAGAAAGCAAATGGCAATAGTCTTGACAACACAGAACAAAAGATGACAAAAAATGGGAGATGGAAGTAAGTAAAAGTGAAAAGATGGGGATTACTGCTATTAAAGAAATAAGAATTTTACCAAAACTTTCACAAGTAATCAGTAAAGACACAGAAGTAAGATGAACAGGAGTTATTAAGAGGCTTAAGCTCCATTCCAATCTATCAGTACCATTTAGCACAACAGTATTTCATATTATATTAGTCTATTTTCCTCTGCTATAACAAAATACCTGCAGCTGGATAATATATAAAGAAGGAAGTCTATTTGGCTCACTTCTTTTCCCCCTAGGCTGAAAGGCAATGCTTGGGCAGCCCCATAGGTCTGACCTCTGGTGAGGGCTGCCTTCCCTGTGTCACCTCCTGGAAGATGGCATTGTGATGGGAACCCATGCAAAGAGGACAAAGGGCACGGTGAACCAGAAAGGATCCGTTTTGCTTTTTGGTAACAACCCATTCTTGTGAGAAGCAATTGGGTTCCCCAAATAGCTACATTAATCCCTTCCAGGAGTAGAGTCCCCAGTGACCTGCTTACCTGACACTAGGCCCCACCAATTAAAGGTGCCACTATACCCCAGTGTCCCCACACAGAGGACCAAGCTTAGCACATGAGAACCTGGGGGACACACACAAGCTATGTCCAAGCCATGGCAGATATCAAAGCCTAGCAACTCAATAAAGCAATACAAGCATGTTAGAAAGGGAGAGGTAGAGACAGAAAGTTAACTAAGAGCAAGTGCAAGGACTAGGGTTCCATCCCAAGTACCATATGCCACACCTGCCCCGCCTCTGGGTGCACTGAGCCAGCCACCAACTCTGGGCATGGGGGCGCACACCTGCAATTCCAGCACAGGGAGGCTGAAAACAGGAGGATCAATATGAGTCTGAGTCCGAGCTGTGTAGTGAGACCCTGTGCAAAATACATAAGTAAATTTAATAAAGGTAGCTAATAAAAAATGCTTTAAGTAAAAGTGACATCTGAACAGAGATGCTGAGGACACCAGGACCAAAATCTATTGTTTTTCTACCTCAGTGCTTCTGTCCCTTGTTGTTATCACATGCATTTCTAAAATTTTTTGATAAAAAATTTTTCAACGATTGAAAAAAATTCAAGGGTATAAGTTTTACTACAAAATGTACAATCAATCATTCCACACTACTGATCCAGTTTATGTAAAATTTGTGACAAAATATCCTGTCACAGTGTATTTAGTGTTAAAGATGATTTCAACATCGGCAGATATTGATTGTATTTTTTTTTTTTTTTTTTTTTTGCAGAACCAGGGATTGAACTGAGGCCCTTGCACTTGCCAGGAACACATTTATTCTACTGAGCCATCTCCCCAGCCCTTCTGATTGTATTGTAATAACCATCCAGCTAGCTTTTTCTCAAGCACTCAACATGTATTCTAGTGTCCCCATGCCTCTGAAGACATTTGTGCTCACACATCAACAAAGCACAGGGAAGGTCTGATTATTTTCATTATGTCACTTTACTACAGCAGGAATTATTCATGACTGTTCCCCAGCAAGATGAGATCATGAGGGATTGATATCTGTTTGGAACCTTAAACCTCCCTCGGTGTGAATACTCAGAACTCTAGATGTAGATTCCAGTCCGCCATCGTCCTTCATCTGTCTTCAAAACATACACATTTACCATGAAGGACTTTGGGGGCGTGCACAAAGGACGTCTTTCAGAGATGCAAAGAACAAAGGAAACTCTGTAAAATGATGCTTACATATGACCACTGATGCACACTGTCTTGCCAGCAACTTGCTTTTTGAATTGTGTTCCTGCCTATTATTTGGATATTGTTTTCTTTAGATGGGAGAGACAAAGATAAAAAGTCCACTTACGTGTTCAAACAGTACCCTCTGCTGGTACAGTTTGAGCTGAAGGTTTTAGTTGTAGGAGGGCTTAGTTGTGCTGAAAACAGCTGGAAAAGAGATAAGAAAAGAAATTGAGGTGATTATACACCCACAAGTAAAAAGCAAACATGAATGTAAAAACCTAACTTCAGTCTGACGTGAAACTGACACGTTAGGCATCCTACCATAGATATGTGCAAATGCATTTCATTAAATCCTTGTATGGTAGGGCGCTGTTGGAAAAATATATTAATAAATGATTCTGCATAAAACATTCAGTGTTTTTGCTTTAAGAAGTTATGCACTGCCAGTTCCCCAGGGTCCTCAAGTTCTCAGAACATGTGACATGATTTATACCCTGACTTTGGGAACATATTAATTGTGAAAACTAAACCAGCTCCTTAGGTCACAGGCCAGGGCTCCTACATGACACCAGAGAGGCCTATGCTACTTGACATGCTTGTAAATGTTTAGGAAAGGTTCACAATTAATTTTTGGTGTCTTACTAATATATAAAAAACAGTGGTTTGGAGATGGCAAAATGAATTTATCTGACGAAGAAAGGAATGAGTAACATATGCTCTCCAGAACGGGGGATCTGGAGATCTATTTTGCTTAATATAGTATAAATGCTTAATAAATTGAATTATGATTAAAACCAGGTGCAGCCCTACATTTAGAAGAAAACCAGGATTTTTTTTTGTAATGCCTTTGACTAAAAATCAACTGGATACTCAACTTTCTGGGCCTACCATGCTGGTGGCATTGAAAACATACATACCCCACTCTCTGAACATGTGCAGCTGGAAACTAAATCAGCATATTCAGGTATTCACAGGGCAGAAGGCCAACTGGTCTTTGGTCTCATTCCTCCAAAGTAAGGCAAGAGTGGGGCTTTCCATGTCCACAGGCACAGGGGCTGAGGTTTATGAGTGACACACACTGAAAGTGAAAAAAACACATGGCTCTCTGGGCTTATCTGTAATTGTCAGTGCAAACCAGAATTCAGAGGAGGGATTCTTAAGTATAGGAAGAGCAACAAAGCAGACCTCACAGTCAGTGCTGTGGAGGCCCCAGCAATGGGACCATAGCAAGTGGGCAGACTGCCGGACGCAGCACCGACACTCCCTAAAGTCCATGAGGCAGTGCAGGGCCTTGCCACTATGGTGCCCATGGGGCCAAGGGGTGCCAGGTCTTAGGACTCCTCCAGGGAAGCTGAGAGCCAGACTATTTGCACAGTATTTGCTCTTTGGGGCTCACATCTTTCTTTATGAAAAAATTCCAGTGAACCAAAAGAAGTACTTCCAGGTTAAGTTTGTCACATGGTGAATAATGATACAAACTTAAAGATCTTTCCTCCTCTCTTGGGGCCTCAGTGCACTGTGCTTCATTCTACCCAGCCCTTGTTATCTGCCCTACACTACACTCTTCTCTCTATCTGCCACTACCTTTGCATCGACTGCCACTGCCTCCACAAGCTCCCCCATCTGCTAGCTTGGCCACCCGCTGTGCCTGTGGCCCCCTTGGCAGATGTTCTCTCCTCTTTCTGTCCTCTTTCTCCATAGCACATTGTGTCATTTCTAAATGCATTTATTTGCTTTCATTTGATTTTCTTCTCCCCCGCTATGGGAGCAGAGGCTGTGTCTCATTTGCTAGGGAGCACATCACCCATCATGAAGCTGATATTCATTAATAAACATTGAATGAATAAGAAGAGCTTAAAAGGAGCTCCTCCTGGAAGTATTTGGAACTACTCAACTGAAATTGGGCTTGGAGGAAGGAAGTTCTGGGTTCGAATCTCACAGAGGCTACCTGCTGTCTAGGGTAAAGATTTGCTCGGAGTTTGTTTCCTTGATTAGAAAATCAGGAACTCATAGATCTGTGCAGAAGATACTTCTGACTACTTGTACAGTATTTAGCAGAGCAGATTCCTAATACATGTTTTTTGTTTTATTATTACTTTAATACAAGCGTTAGTCTGCTCACACTGGCCTGCCCATCTCTCCTCTGGGACTGATTATGGGGTCTGGCAGATGTGATCTATAGAGCCCCCTCTCAAGCTTTTGATCTTGAGCAATGTTCCCCAACTAACCACAGCCTCGTCCTAACAGCTAAGCTGAGGACATGCGCTAAGCTGCACTCTAAGCTGTATGCTGAGAACCTGGGTCCTTGCGGAGTCTTTTATGAAGTGTGGTCATTAAAAAATTAAAACAAAAAGAAAAGCACGTTCACCTCTGATACCCTTCCTGATGAGGTAATAGATCTTAATCTTTGCCGTAGAAATGCTCACACCCATTGAAGGCCCCCTAACCTGCCAGGAATGAGCTGACCTAAGAGGGAAGGGCGGAGGCCACCCATGTTGCAGAACTTGGGATTCCTTGACTCAGCTGTCTGGGGGAGGGACGAGGGCTGCTCCTGCGTGCTGCCAGCAAAGTAGGTGGGATTGTGGTCAAAGGTTGTGTCCTCAGCACTCTGTGGTTTTAGCCCCTCTGCCGGTCTTGCCTGAAGACTAAGCACATCTTCCCTGCTTAGAAGATCACTTTGAAGACAAAAGACGAAGAGCCCTGGCAGGGAAAGACATGCTCAATGAATGCTAGTTGTATAATAAGAGGAAACTAGATCACGGAATGCCTCCCTGCCCCCACTCTCCCCAACAACATTCTACTAAGCATGTACAATGCATCACGAACTGCAACCCTCCCAATGGTGGGCTGCAAATCACAAGACTTCAAACTTGTGATGGAAGAAATGAGACCATCTTAGGAAGTTCAGGATTCCTGGGCAAGCAGGGTCAGAAATCCAACCACCAAGTTCAGCTCACTGTGGTCTATTTCCACAGAGAGACAGGGAGAAATGTGACCACACTATCAGCTCTTCCTTAGCAGGCTGGCCCTGGGAAGCCCACGCTCCATGGTGCCCCCACCACACAGGCCAGGGAACTTGTTCCCAGCATTGGTACTGAAGGCCAGCTTGGCTCCAGATATATCCTGTGACTCATTTCTCATTTCTGGTCCACGGTTTAACAAAACTCCATGTGCCCCACCCTTCATCTTCTTTATTTGTCTTTAATGTCTACGTGATCTCAGTGTGTTTCAGATCAGCCTCTCTGTGTTCTGAGAAACAGCCTAAGCCTCCTGTATGAATAGAGCACAATGGAGCAATAATCACTCATGATTCACAGCATCCACCAGCCTTTACACCCCCGCTGCTGCTGCCCTCTCCAAGGTGAGTCCAGTTCCCTGTCTTTCTTTCTGAAAACGACACATAGGACTCTAGGATGATTTACCTATCTGTCCAGAAATTGGGACAGGGTAGATAATCATATCCACCCACAAAAGGAACTATTTGTGGTTGACTTAAGCAAGACAGGAATCAATTCAAAAGATATTGGGTGGTTATGCTGACAATTCAAAACAGAGTCTGAGATGGGCATTTGAGGGTGGGGGTAGTGCACTTAGGAGAAGCAGCATTGGGAAAAAAGAGTGCGGTGGGCAAGAAGCCCGAGCAGGGGGCCCCAGTGGGATGATTCCTTGAATATCCAGGCAGCCTGGAAATCCAGCCTATAAGTCATGTTGTTGGAAACCAGGCCCCATGTGGTCAGAAATCAGGCCTTATGTAGCACCCAATGGGGCCCCCACTGCAGAGCAGATATTGACTGAAGCCACTGCTCCTTAGGGACCTCTGCCACCTCAAGAATGGACCCTGCTACCATGACAAATGGAAATCACCCAGCTTCTGCCTCTCCTCCTTAATAGCTTGCTCCCAATTAGAAATGAGGGTGTGTGCCCAGACTACCTGGGGAGGAGCCTGGGACAGTGGACCTTTGACACTTTTGGCCCCCAACAGGAGAGATAGGCTCCTGCCCATTAAGATTTCCAAAATAAAGAATTCCTCTGCAGGACAAGGTTCAAATGCTGAGCACAGAAATTACACCACCACAAGTTGTTCCTGCACCTACCCTTCTAGTGCTGACCCTGGAGTCTGATGTGTGGATATCCTACTGCTCACCACACCCCTGACATTGCAGGGCTTGATAGCTAAACAAATAAATAGACATTAAATGGAGGAGGATTTTGCTCTGGGTTACAGTGACATTCACTTGGATTCCTCCTTTTGTCCTAAACTTTTACAGCAGCCAGACGCAAATTCCCTGTCTCCCGCAGCGTGGATGCTAAGCACAGCCAGCCACGTGGCTCCCCGTCCTTCAGCCCAGCTGGCACCAGCCCCAGAGCTGCCTGGCTTCCCTTGCTTTGGTCTGTCTTCTCTTTTTCATCACTCTTGCCCTTTGGACTTGCTGCCTGTCTTTGGCTCACTCACTTTTTGACCGTGGACACTTCGTAGTGTTTCTTAATAGGGACACTATTAACATTTGGTGCCAAACAATTTTTTGTGGAGCAGAACCACCCCGCGCATTGCAAGACTTTTTAACATCCCGGACTATGCTCATTAAATGTTAGAACAGTTCTACAGTCACAGTGACAACCAAAAACTGCATAGACATTTCTAAACCATCCCTAGCTTGCATTAGGGAGGGCATGACCGCCCGTCAGTGAGCACAGCTGTATAAAGACTCTATTCATATCTTCATCTGGCTTCTCATCTGTTGGCCCACCCCTTCCTACTCTGCATGTCAAACTGAGCCCGGCTGCCTGCCCATCCTGAAGGCTCCAATCCCGCATCCCCTAGGAGGGAGGAAATCTGCTTATCAAAATTAGCACTGGGTGATAATTCAATATGGAAGTGAAATGGAAGAGGACTTTGTATTCCTGTTCAGCTATGGGGTGTAGACCGTCACCCTGAGCTCTAATTTCTTCATTTGTAAAATTAAGCAGAGTCTGAGATGGGCACTTGAGGGTGGATGTAGTGCTCTTAGGAGAAGCAGCATGGGGGAAAAGGGTGCAATGGGCAAGAAGCCCAAGCACGGAGCCCCAAAGTGGTGATAATCCCTGAGTGAATCTAAGGAAGGATCTAGTCTCCTGTGCCCTCGGGTAGTCCAGCATCACGGAGGTCAGGGTGGGGTGGCATGGGCCCGTGTCTGAGGCAGTGTCCTCCCCCAGGCAATGATGTGGTGTGAGTTGCTCTTAACCAATGCAGATGTCGGCAGCATCTAGGGGAAGGGTGAGTAGAGAGGCCCTGGGCAGGGCACCAACAGGAAGTGACCTAGGCCAGGAAATGCAGTCAACACAGGCTTCACACGCAACAAGGCTCATTGAGTGGCATGAAGTGAGATTGTTGGGCCCTGCCCCCAGCAGGCAGAGGACTGGTACTGCAGGTGAAGTAGGCAGCCAGGGGCGCCCGCGTCTCTCCTCCTATCAGGAGCTTCCTCTTTCCTTGCCTCAGCCCTGCAAAGGCCGGAGTCTTAGAATACCCAAAACGTACATGAGATGTTGACAGAAAATGGTTGCCCAGGACCTAACCAGAGCTTCCAGAGGACAGATAAGTACATGTCACAAAAAGAGAGATGGATAATTTTACGTGTAGTGGGAGAGAGCAGAGGGGAACTGTAGGAGGGAATGAAGAAAGAAAAGGAGGAGGGAGGAAAGAAAGAAGGAAGGAAGGAGGAAAGAAGAAAGAAAGGAAGAAAGGAAGGAAGGAAGGAAGGAAGGAAGGAAGAAAGAAAGAAAGAAAGAAAGAAAGAAAGAAAGAAAGAAAGAAAGAAAGAAAGAAAGAAAGAAAGAAATGAGGAAAGGAGAGAGAAGAAGAGGGCCAAGGGGACTAAAAATTAGAGACACTGGCAGAACATTAGACAACTGTCATGAGTTTGATGGCACTGTGGCGGAAAGAGGACTCAGAAGTACTTGACAAGCACTAAGTACCTGAGGAGTGATTAAATTCTGCAGGTCGAGGACATTGTTTTCCTCTAGCACAGCAGCAAAATGCGTCTTCCAAGCAGGCCACATGTTGTGAGTGATGAGAAGGGAAGAAAGATAACAGAACTAACGGAAGATGAGACACAAGATGCACCTTTCTGAGAGCTGAAGAACTTTGTTGGCATGGAAGCATGCTATTTCTCACAGATAAAAAGAAAAGTACAGCAAGAAATGACCATTTACCTCCCTCTTCCCTTTATACACACAAGGCCTTGATATTTTGAACTTGTGGAACGAATATTAGAATCTGCGAGGGCCCCTCAAATGCTGCTATAAAGTTCCCCTCCGATTCCAGCCTCACTCACTTTTTCCACTGCAAGCACCTTGCTTGGAAGGGGAGTCGCAGTGCATGCTGGGCATGCAGAGCTCTGCCTGTCCTTACCAACCAGCTCCTGTGAACAATATTAAAAAATTATAGGCTATTTTTTTAAATCTTGATCTTTTTTGCTTTTCTTCCCTCCCCCTTCCTGCTCCTCACCCTGCCACCAAATCCTTTCTCACTGCCCCTACACCCATCTCCTGGTCTTCCGTGTAAGGGAAGCCACATTATGTCTCATGTTGTGTCTCATTTTTTCACTTAGCCTTAGGGACTCAAGGTGCATCCATTTTCCTAGAAATACTTCAGATGCGCCCTCCTTTGTGGCTTTCACTACAGTCACCGTTTTAGAAGTGCAATAGTGATGTGTTGGTGCCAGAAAATTGGAAAATCTATGCAGTAAGCAAAAAAGAAAACAACCCTACCTGCAAATGACCAGCCAATGCTTCCCACACGTGTGTACACACAGATATGAAACACATATGTGTGCAGGCACCACCCCTGCATTGTCATACAAGGCATTGCTTCATAATCTGTGCTTTTTGCTAAAAATATACATCCTCAGCATTTTATATCAATTAACGTGCACTAATATAGCCGTAGCACGGTGCGCTCTGCTGCACTAGTTTTCATTTTATTGGTACATTTTAGATGCACATGATGGTGATATTCAGCCTAGAAAATGTGTGCCTGCACATGATCGTGCTGCTTCTTTTGTTTCCACTCACCTCCCCTCCCTTCAACCCCTCTCCCACTCCTTATTCACTAAAACTTTGCTTCCATTTTTTTTCCTCTTATTCCTTTTCTCCTTCTTTACTTTTCTCCTTCTCAGTCTCTTGCTCGCCTTCCCTTTGAAACTTTTCCTTGACATTTCTCAGTATCTACTGTACACCTTGATCCTTATTTATACTTTCAGTTTTTCACATCACAGAACAAAGGCAATGTTTGCACATGTGTCTGATTTATTGGTCTTAAGTTTCATCCATTGACATATAAATGTCTGATTCATCCTTTTTAATGGCAGAGTAATACTCCATTGTATAAATACAGCAAATTAATCAGCTGATGGGTGTTTGAGCTGTTTCCAAGATTTGGCTATTACAAGTTGTGCTGCTAATAAGCACAGGTGTGGATATATAACTAGGCTACCATGCATTTAATTCTTGCAGGAACATAACAAGAAGGGAAACAACTGGGTCAAATGGAACCTCTAATTCTTGTTGTTTGAGGAATCTCCACACTGATTTCCACCAGTGGTCTCACCAGTCTAAACTCCCACAAACAGTGAAGGTGGGTTTGTTTTCCCTACAAATCCTCTAGCATTTGTTTTGGGTTGATTCCTTCTTTGTGGTGTGACCTGAAATTTCAGGATTGTTTCAATTTGCAACTTGTGGATGACCAGTAATGTTAATTTTTTTTCATATATTTATTTACCATTTTCACTGCTTCTTCTGAGAAGTATTTATTCATTTCAGATGCCCATTTTGCATTGAGTCTTTAAATTTGTGAGGGTCTGAAAGAACCATTTCTTTTGGTTCTTTTTTCCCACAGTCCACAGTGTTTACTTTTTGTTGAATTGGCTAATGTTAGAGAGGTCTTGCGCTACCAAACCATGCATGAGAATACAGAGAGAGAAATGGTACAACAGACTGTCTCCTCCACCCATCATACAGTATATTAAAACTTGATTCTTTCTTTGGGGCTGGTGAAATAGCTCAGCAGTCTAAAGCGTCTGCTTAGAAAAGCTTAGGCAGGTGCAGGGCACCGTGGTTCAATCCTCAGAACCACATGCCACCCCACCTCCGCCCTCAGGGCAAACTGAGCTGACAAAAAAAATACTTGATTCTCCTTTAAATAACTACAGGTAAAAAACTATCCAGTAGTATATAGTGGTCTACTGGTATTCGGGGAATTGTAGTCTTCATTACCTCTTTCAAAAATACCATTTAGAACATTTTGGAGAGCTGATCTGGGGATTATGAATTTCTTCAGGTATTCTTTGTCATGGAAGTATCTTATTTCTTCATCAATTTTAAAAGTTACTTTCATTTTGTAGGATACATCAGTGTACGCTGGAGGTTGTTTTCTTCTAGGACTTGCAATATTTTGCTCCAAACTCTGCATAACTCAAGGATTTACATGGAAACCTCTGTTGCCCTTCTAATAGGTTTTCCTTTATAGATGACCATTTTTCCCACTTATAGCTTTTAATATTCTGTTCTTGCACTTAATTTTTGAAATCTTGACTATTATATCTCTTGGTGCAGTTTTGTTCTGTTTTGGGTCATAAGCAATCAAAGGTCTATATGCATCACTTACCTGTATGTCACATTCTTTTTCCATTCTTGGGGACTTTTCTGCCATTACTTCTATGAACAGGTTTTGTTTTGTTTTACTTTTTGTCTTGTTTGTATGTTGTTTGTGCTGTTGTCTGATTTTTTTTCACTGGCTTAGATCAATCTTTTATTGTTCTTTGCATCATGTTGTTCAATTGATCTTTTGTGGTCCTTGCTATTTTATTTGTTTGTTTTTGAACTGTTGAACATATGTATTTTTTAACTGTTGAACATATGTCTTTTTTTATTAATTTTGTTGAGAAACACATGACAATGAGACAGTTTCAAAACCAGTTAGTAGGACAGTTTCAATAATTAATACATTGAATAATGTTGTCTTTGTAGTGGTTATACATAGTACAAGATGCAGACATGCTATCCTGTCCAAATACTATTAGTACAAGTCTTTCTTCTCATTGAATTAAGACAAAGTAGCTGTATATCTGTCCTAACTATTTTCTGTGTACAGATACAAAGTGGTCCTTCATTTATATCCTCTTTTTTGGTTTAGAGATGGGTATTCCATTGCTATTTAAATATTATAGATGTGTGAATTCAGCAAAATAATCCAATGTAGTTCAGTAGTCCATAATAGTAGTGGGTTATCCATAGGACTGGCAATGTCAGAAGTTGCTGACTTGATCCTTTTACAACTCAGCATATTAATATGGCTTTACTTTTTATACCTCATTTTTATACTTTTCTGCTGGATGGTTAAGACCAAGATAAAGCAGGACCTATGTAACAAGAAATGTCACTTTTGTATCTGACAAAGTCAGTCAGATCCCCTCAGGATTTACCCTGAAACCCTGTACCACAGTTTGTAGATCCTTTGTCAGTGTCATTCATGTGGATGAGTCATGGCCATTGCTTGACCAATTTGCTCTCTTTAAAAGCTGGTCCTTGCTCTTCTAAATAAATCTTTCTTTTCATGATTGCAATCCTGTCAGCTAGTTTTAATATTCTGTCTTCATATTGTTCATTTGGCTGAATATACTTTCAGTAGAATTTTTGAGCTTCTGAATGTCTACTTAAATCTGTTTCATGGATTCTGTTTCTTTCCAATGGTGGGCATTCATGATTTCCATCATTTTCCTGAGCTCCTTTATTTTCTGCATCTACTCTACATTCAGTAATGAAGTCCTTCATCCTGATCATAATCACTTTTTTTACCTGATAAATTATTTCTGGTCTGATTTTTTTCCACAGTGGCATTCATCGGTTTTGTTATTTCTGCTGCTGCTGCTTCAAAAATTCAGGTGAGTGGCTTCCTATTTCCTCTACCTCATTGCTTCCTGGATCTGCCCTGCGTGAGCTAGAGGTCTGAAGTTCCATCTTGCTTCTGTGTCCTATCATTTTCTACTTTTTAAATGTTTTCTGTGTTGGTGCTTATAAGCTGCTTATGGAAGTAGCATGACCACTAGTGCCAAGGCTAACCTAGGGAATAACTATTCTTCAGAGATGTCTTTTTGGTGTAGCTGGCTCTTGGCCTTTGAGTCTCTCTCAAGATCCTACCTTCCCACTTAGGTAAGGACGAGAAGTCACTGTCTATTTGCCCCAGTACCTGGTCCTCTGTTACTGAGTTGTAAATATGGTTACGACCCAGTCAGCCACAGAGCTGTCACACAAGGAAGTAGAAATGATCACAGCAAGTGTGGCACTGGCTTAAGTGGCATAATTAGCAATAACAGCATCAATCACCATCTAGAAACTGACAAATTGTAGTAATTATTAATTTGGTATCATTATCCATAGAAGCAAAATCTACATTCATATGGCAAAATGCAACACAAACTAAGAGTTTGCATTCCCCTTATTAGAGTGATTTTACCCTCAGAGGGTGGATAGGAGGAAAATAGAGAAATAAATGAAGAGAAAGGTACTAGAAGCAAAGCTGAAGGACAAAGAGAGCCATCCAAGCTGTGGGACACTAGAGAAGAAGACAGGCAAGGAGCAATGGGACAACAAAAGAAGACCAAACTGAACCAGCAAAATGAAAAATATGTTCACTCACATGAAAAAAATCAAAAGACAGCCAAGGAATGAAAAAATGGGCTGAGGAGACAGCTCAGCACCTTAAGCACCTGCCTGACAAGCACAAGGAATTGGGTTTGATGCCTAGTATCACGTGCCTTGCCAGCTCAGCGGGCCACTACTTTTTTTTTTTTTTTTTTTTTTTTTTTTGCCTAACTGGGGATTGAACTCAGGCCTTCACTGAGCAGTCTCCCTGGCCACCAAAATGAGTTGGCCACTGAAACCAGGTGTGGTGCCACATGCTTGCAAACCCAGCACTGGGGTGGCTGAGAGAGGAGGATCACCATGAGTCTGAGCTGTGTAGTGGACCCTGTACCAAATAAATACATAAAAATTTGGGGGTTTTAATTAAAAGAGTTTTTTAAAAGAGAGAGAGAAAACCTCCAGCAACAAGCAAAACAAATGACAGAGATAAAAATCTAAACAATCAAAAAAAAACAAGATTAAAGCACCTACAAGCAGTGGTTCAATCCCCAGGCCTGCTGTGCTGGCCCCACCCCCAGGGCTCACTGAGATGGCAACTGAGACTGGGCATGGTGGCACCTGCCTGTAATCCCAGTTCTTGGGAGGCTGTAAACAGGTGGATTACTTTGCACCCCATCTAATAGTGAGACCCTGAACACCCTGTCAACCCTTCCCTAAATTACAGAGAAAAAAAGAAAGAAAGGAAGGAAAGAAGGAAGGAAGAAAGGAAGGAAGGAAGGAAGGAAGGAAGGAAGGAAGGAAGGAAGGAAGGAAGGAAGGAAGAAAGAAAGAAAGAAAGAAAGAAAGAAAGAAAGAAAGAAAGAAAGAAAGAAAGAAAGAAAGAAAGAAAGAAAGAAAACAGATGACATTTCTCCGACCACAGGCCGGCAGCTATCCCCTGGTGTCTGCAGTTCCATGACAGTGTCTAGGTCAGGGCCCATAGGTTCTATGTTGAGGGTTCCCACCTGTCTTCAGGAGGGTTACTGGTGTGTGTAAGGTGCTCTTGGCTAGACTGCAGTAGGGTCAGCTTGCGACAACTCTGCTGCTTCACCTCCAAGGATTTGTAGGCTGATCTTGGCCTCTGGCCGGAGGCTCTGGGGCCTGAGATTCCAACTAACATCTTTCTGGGAGCCCCTTGGCAGCCTTCCCAGGTAGTCCCCTTACTTGATGTGCCTCGAGGGCCATTGCTCACCTAGTTCCTGCTGGCTTCAGCATCAGGAACCATGCGACAAAGACAACTCAAAGCTGGACCAAGACCCATGTTCAGCTGGCCCCTCCTTCTCCTTACACAACCTCCTCTTTTCCAATAGTTAACGTATCTCCTTCCTCTCTCCTGATGCCAGGAGCAGGGAGGAGTGGGAGTGCCCTGACTCCCAGGATCACTCCAGTACTATCATTTAGATAGCAGCATCAACCTCTACTGTATGATACCATAATAAATAACTGCATGTGTCACACAGGCTCCTTCCAGTTGTTCTGCTGTTGTAAATACCAGGATGCACATCCTTAGCTAGAACTTGTAGCACATTTATAATTAGTTACTTAAGACTGAGTTCTAGAAATGACATTACTAAGTCAAAGTATTTTTGTGCTTATAATTTTATGCACATTGCCAAATTACCTTCCAGAAAAGCTGGAAACATTTCACAACTTCTATATAAACACTATAAATCTGAAACCTTAGCCAATTTGGTAGCTGCTTTAGCTGGCTTTTGTTGCTATCACAGACTAGCACAGAGTGGGTAATCTCTAAAGTGTAAAGGTCTGTGTTTCCCCTGGTCCTAAAAGCTAGGAGACTCAAGATTGGTCAGCCATAGCTGGCACATACTTTCTTCCTGTTTTATCCCATGGCAGGAAAATGAAATCAAAATCTTTCCACCAAAGCTTGAAAATATGTCTCATTGAGAATGAGAGGAATCAAAACAATCTTAAATACCTGCTGCAATGGTTATTGTACTAACCTAGCAGACAAGAAATGCAGTAGAAAGCCAGCATTTCTTCCCAGCTTTGTTGCTGGGTTAGTGGCCTGTGCAGAGCTGCTTGTGTGTGCCTCCAAGCCAGCAGAACTCACTCCTGCCTTCTCTCTCTGTTGCATGCTTGGCCATTCTGCTCAGGAGTTTTTGAACTCATCAAAGAGGAATCCTTTTATAAATAAAACTTAAGCCTGCAGGTTCCAGTACTAGAGAATTAAATTTCATATGTTTTTAAAAATTGATTGCACAACTGACTCAACAGGAAAAGAAGAATGACTGCCCAGTTGCATAGTCTGCTACTTTCTGGAAAGCTCTCCCAAGAATATCTTCTTTGATGCATACTCCCAAGTACTTACATCTCTGTAATACTTTAAACATTTCTCTTTTTGTTTCCCCAATTAGGACTTGACCCTCCTTGAAGCGGTTTCACAAAACCTTGTAAAAGACCACCACTGCTTGTGTATTTCCAGTTCTAAGACCCTGGAGGTTCTAGAACTTACCTTCAGATGAATGACCATTTTACTGTGGGTGGAAAGCACATGTAGGAAACACTTGGGACACAGTTAGCAGAGCAGGTAAAGGGTTAACCTCCAAGCTCTATATGGAGCTCCTGTACATAGCCAGATTGGCTCAGCCCTGCTCACAGCGAGCATCTGGCTGCCAGGGCAGGGTCCCAGGCACTGGGCTCTGCCTCCCCAGCGCCTCTTGAACATTTCCATTCCCATGTTCTGCTGCTTCATCCGGGCCACCCGCAGGGAAAGAAGAACTTAAGGGACCAATAAGGCTTACCTCCCCCAGACAGGCCCCCCAGCCTGCTAGACCTCCTCTGCTCCCACTTTATGTTCTCTAAAACACTCATGAGACTTTCTTTCTGGTTAGGGGCAGGGCCCCTGTGAAATTACAGCTCCAGTGCACAGTGTTTGAAAGGGAATGTTCTCATAGTGTATTGCTGCAATGAATTTCAGATTAAAGAGACCACATCTATGATTCTGTTTGTTCATTGTGTTTATTTCTTCCTCCTCCTTCTATGAATTCGTATGCGTGTGTGTGTGTGTGTGTGTGTGTGTGTGTGTGTGTGTGTACACATACATGAAATCATTCGGCAAGTATTTGAGTTTACTGCGAGCTCCATGCTATTCTTACAGGCACTGGAGACACTGTTGTTTTGAGGAAATACTTCCCTAGCATCTAATGGAAGATTAGAAATTAAACAAATAATTACACTAACAAATCCACAAATGCAAATTACTGTCCTCTAAACAGCAACCACATAGGATTTTCAGTATATGACCAGGTATCTTCATCTTGTGCCCTGAACCAGTGGAAGTCTTCATGGAGTGAGAGGCATTTATGATCAGACCAGAAGATGGGTAGGGTGGCCCTAGCACAGAAGGTGGAGAAACAACCAGAGGAGGAGCAGAGAGGCTACAAACACTCAACAATGGCAGAGAAGTCAAATTTAAATGCTATGTGGCCTCCACGCTCAATGCACATGTCCCTTCAAATCCCAGAACTGTCTGTTAGATAGTTAGTTTCCCATCTCTTCCTTCCTGCAAAATCAGCTGGTAGGTCACCAACTCCTTTATAGTAACAATGAAAGGAGCACCGACATGTAGAGAAAGCTCACTAGATCCTGGACTCTGCTGTGAGTAATACACCTATTTTTCTCACTTATTCCTTACAATTCCAAGCTAGTTATTATTAGCCACAGTTTACAAAGACCACAAACTCAATTGCCCCCGGTAATAATTAGAGAAATCATACTAGTATATTTTTTAGTTCTGGAAGCTTAACCCTGGGTCTCTCACCTGCTAGTCAAGCACTGTACAGCTAAGCCACATTCCAGCTGTTTTTATTTTTTATTTTGTAAGTCTCCCAAGTTGCTCCGAAATTGAGACCCTCCTGCCTCAGCATCTTAAGTAATTGGGAGTGCAGACATCTGCTGCCACACCAGTGCTCCAAAAGACCTCCTTGTGATGCTGTCCTTCTTAATTTTGTATGTACCTTACCTCCTCCACCAGCTGACAAGCTCTGAGAGCAGGGGCCCAGGCAAGTGTCTCCTACTCACTCATCATGAAGCCTTCCATGAGTCCAGGAGTTCTCCCATGACTACCATTTGTCAGGCCCTGTGGGCCATCACATGCTCACCCCCTTGTACTGCAAAGTGGAAGAGCAAATAGTCATAGGGTGGAGCTCAGGGAGCCCACTACAGGAGGTGGGGGATACAGATCCACTGCACTGGGGGCCAGGGGCAACAGAGGTAACTTCACACTCGTCACCAAGTAGCAAGCACCTCAAGTAAGAAGGGGTCCTGAGCACAGCCATGCTTCTCCCCCTCAGGGTGGGAAAAAGTTGAGGGATCTGAACTTTAGGAATGGATGTATGTGATCTGCTCAAAAACAGATGGCCGGAAAACGATAGCGGGGGATCATTTGGCAGCCTCATCCAACACGGGAGCTTCATCCTGGACTTTCACCACAGAGTCTTTCCTTGGAAAACTAAACTAGCGTAAAAACATATAAAAAGTCTGTTTCCAAAATCTACTGTTTATTGGTAAAATGTCCTGGACACATGGGCCCTCCTGAGTATACATGTAGTGAAGTCTTGTGAGAAGGAGGTAGCTGGCCTGGAAAAGGATAGCGGGAACTTCAGAGGTGACATTCGTGTTCTTCTCTGTGTCTTCTCTGAGTGGCAATGACGAGAGCATTCAGTTGCTTGGCAGACTTCCTTGTGTGTGTTACATCACTACAAAAGGTTTTAAGTCTGGACGCTTCTGCTAGCACAAGACAGCCTGCCTCAGATTTCCAAGGCAGAAGGGACTGGTGACAGAGTTGTTTGTGTGATGAGTTTACTTTTCAGCAAGACTGAAGGAGCAATTTCTTGAGGTGGTGGCATTGCAGATACAAAGCCATCCTCTCCTGCCCTGGCTGCAAGTGCCAGGAAGGCTCACTTTTTCTGGTCTGTGTATAAGCTCAGGATACAAAAGCAAGACTTACAGGGGCTCAGTGATGTCCCTGCCAGGCTTACACAAGAGTTGGGGCTCCTCTGTTAGGGATTATTTATCCTCCTGGAAGTTCACCAAGAATGGCTAAAGGACACTGGGTAAAGTGAGAGTCTGCAGGCAGCTGCTTGCACAAGTAATGCCCTTCCTTTCTTCCTCATTTCCTGCCTGGCCAAGCCACTGCCCTGGGGAATGGAGGATGCAGGGGCCCCATGACTCCATTCATGTAGGAATGCAGAAGTTGGGTAGCCAAGAGGCTGGAAGGCCCTTTATTCTAGGAGAGGAGGCCCTGGGGAAAGCAGATAGGTCAGCCCAGAACATGGCCCAGAGAGGAAAATTTGGGAACCATCAAGCATAGAGCTCTAACTTGTGCTAAGTCTTCCTTTTCTATTTTTTTGCTCATATTTTTGGCTCATTACTTTAGATTCGTGGGTCTATTTTGGTTTCCCAAAAGCAGTGTTTTAGCAAAAGAGAATCCATCACCTTGAAAACCTGAGCGGAGCAATTCTTCATCATTTTATAACAGAATTTTAAGGCATCTGACAGCCGCTCTGTGCTAAGTACCAGAAATGTGCAGTGCACCAGATTCAAAAGACTGCAGCCCCCTGCACCAAACACACATGCACACGCACACACACACACACACAATCTGTTCCTCCTGTCACAGATGACATGTCCCCTGACATGTGCATCCCAGTGGGATGCATCAAATGTTTTATTTCTTTTCATAGTTTTCTTTTTGTCACTGAAACCCATTTTTGTAATTACTGATGATGTTCTCATCAAACAAGCAACACTGCACGTTTATTTTTAGAAAGACAATTTACAGGGAACTTCCATACTCGTTCGACTACCTTTAAAATCAAGTACATGGCCAGCTATACACAGGAATGCAGAGGGTTCAGCCACTTCAAAACTGTGAGACAAGACCAGCAAGTGAAGCCCTCCGAGCCTCAGTTTCCTCATCTGAGAAGAGGAGCCATGCTGCATTCCACACAGGACTACAGAGGAATGGAGTAGAGCAGGCATGACACACAAAAGATGGCTAATTCACTTCAGTCCTTGTTTCCCACCCCCAGGGTGTTGAGGTCCCTGTAGGATACAGAAAACAAAGCCAAATGACATCATGCCTCTTGTGAGGCTAAAAATTTGACTCTTAAAGGCACAGTGTATCTGAGTTTCTAAAATAGCCACTGCACATCCAAGAATAATTCTGTCTATGACTCCATGTTTTCAATCATCTGGGATCACTCAACCCACAATGCATCAGTCTTGCACATTAGCTTTAAATTTTATTTCCCCAAAGAAGTTTTCTGTAGAAAGTTCATCTCACAAAGGTCTTTCCCCCTTTATAAGGGCCCCAGGAATACATTAAACAAAAGCTTACATCCTTACATCTCTGCAGGTGTTGATGTGTGTGTGTGTGTGTGTGTGTGTGTGTAATTTTTCTTAGTCAAATTGTATACTCCTACAGCGAGGATTAGCACCAGTGCCCATTTGTCTTCCATAATCCATCACAATGCTCTGTATTCAAGCAGCACCTAGATGTATGCCTGCTGGTTACAGAATAGTTGATTGGTTGATAGGTAGGAGATAGGGACTTAATTCCTTTTTTGAAACCATGCAGCAAGAGGGTTCACCCTACAATCCCTACAATAGAGCAGCAATTTCTCAAGGAACCCAGCCATTCTTTCCCCAGCAGTCCCCTAAATGGCACTGCTTGCAGTAGTTGAGGAGAAATTATAGTGAATCTGTGCTTTGAGCAGGTCTGAGACCTACAATAAATCTATCAGCTTAATCCACTTTCCTCTAGCTAAGCAATGAGTAGTGTTTCTTCCCCACTAAAAACAAAAACATTTGTCCAACTTAGCAAATGTCAGCCCAGCAGCATGAAGACCAAAATATTGAGTGCTGTTTCCATGAGGCAAAGTTACTGGGCCAACAGCAGATGCCTCTACTGGCATCGAGGGAAGTCCATTATGTTAGCAGCCATAGCACCAGAGATCAACGGCACACAAAGCCCAGGCCTTCGGAGCTGGTCAAAAGGCCCATCTAACGTCTCTGGCAGACAGTGCTAGAGATAAAGTATCCCAGAGAGTCGATGTAAGGCAGACTGGAAATACATATGCCAAGCCCAAACGAAAGTCAGGCTGCACAATGATAACCAATGAAGGAGCAGCTGGTCCCAGTGGCGGCAGGCTGTCTTTCAGCCCGTGTCAGCAACACTTGTCCACATAGTAAACACTTTCTGAAGAAGAGCCTGTCAGTTTCCATTTATTTATAAATAAGTGACTGAATAGCATCCAACACACATTTTTCATGGTTCCATTTTTCCCCTTTAAAGTCTGAAACCAGATGAGAAAAGACGGCATATCACAAACTGATAGCGCAGGAAGAAGGCGGCCCACACTGCAAGGGTGGTAAACGAGCAACAGATGACAGCTGAGTCGGGGATGAGGCTGTTGTCCACCACTGCTGGAATAAAAAGAGGCCAACTTGCATTCTTTTCTCCTGCTGGGATGCAAAGGGTTAGTCACAACTTTCTTTCAAAAAGAAGAGGACAAAGAATACATTCCTCAGCCAAGGCTGCCAGGCAGCAAGTGCAGTGCCCAGGGGCCAAATCTTGACTGCCGCTTTGTTCTGTGCAGCTCCCAAATGAGAATGATTTTTCAACATTGGGAAGTCAGGTGATATAGTATTCAAGACATTCAAATTTAGTGCAGGCAGTTTTACTGGAAGATGGACATATTTGTTCACTTTGTGTGGTCTATAGATCCTTTCATGACACATCATAGTGTTGTGAGGACAGACCCTGGGGACCATATCTGCTCACTGATCCTTCAGAGAATGAGTAGTTGACCTCAGATTTATACTTTTAATTCTATGCTGTCATCAAAGCTGAGAAGAACTGTAGAGTGGCCTGGAAGGAGGTGCACTGTGTAAGTCAGTGTCCGTCACTGTGGTACTGCAGCCACTGGGAAATGATGCCTGAAACAGCAGTAGATGAGCAGAAAACATTTACTTGGCTCACACTTTCAGGAGACTCAGACCATGGTTCCTAGGCCTGGTCACTTTGGGTCTGTGGCGGGGAGAACAGACCCATTATCAGTATCCCTAGTTGTAGTTCTGTAAATACAAAACTAAAGAAGAGAAAAGAAGAAGCCAAAGTTCCAATGTTCCCTTCGAGGACACACCCTCAATGATGTCACATTGTTCTAGGTCCCACCTCCTCCCAAGAGAACTGAGGGATGGTGACCAAGAGTTAAACACAGGAGACTTAGAGGAACTTTCTGTATTCAGACTGTATTTTCCCACCATATCCCATGGTGAAAGAAACTAAACTGCACAGCACAAGGTACTGTTGAGGCCATTTATTAAACATACATGCTTAGCTGGATAGACAGGCATGGTGGCACATGCCTAACACCCCAACACTGGAAGGCTGAAGCAGGAGGGTCATCATGAATTCAAAGCCAGCCTAGGCTACATAAGAGATTTAAGGCCATCCTAAACTACATAGTAAAACCATGTCTCAAAAACAAAACAAAATAGCAAGACAAACCTCCAGATATACATAGATACATAGGAAGATATTTATATAGCTATCAAAAAATCTTCACCAAACAATGATAATAACTCAGTGAATGGAAAAGAATGAGGAAAGGATCAGAGGGGTTAGACATTTACCCCAGGCCCTGTACGTGGGTGGGTCCACCCGTCTAGTCCTGCTCGCTGCACCCAAGACCCCTCTCTAGCTAGACTTCAGGCCCAGCATGAATGTTGGAACTTCTACCTATTCTTAGTGCCCAAGGCGCCTCTTCAGCCAGACCCCAGGCCCTCCACCAGGCCTCCTGTGGAGCCTCACAGCAGAACTCTCTGCAGAGAGCTAGGAGCCAGACCCCCCCAGCTAATCCAGGAGCTGAACATCTTGCCAAGTGGCGCAATGGGTACACCTCTACAAGCTGCCACAGGAAGAAGCTGAGCACAGCAGCCAAACCAAAGGCAGGCACATCTGGATAGGTTCAAAGTTGGTAGATCCAGACCCAGTAAGCTGAAACACTTCACTGCACCCAGATCTATGAGAGTGTCCAATCCTTTTTACTCTTGACCTACACAGGGGTCAACAGGCAACCGGGTGAATGAGTCTGCCTGGAAGACCCCAGGTACATCAAGGAGAGGTGACAGAATTTAAGGGAGCTAATTTATTTATTTATTTATTTTTTATCATTCTTTTTTTAAATTTTATTGAAGTACAAATATCAATCAGACAGTTTTAAAACACCTTAACAAGGCAGATTTGATAAATTAATACATTGCAAACTGTTTTCATAATGTTTTGGTATCGTACAAGGTGCATACATGATATTATACTTACAGACATTATTATAGCAGATGTCTCTTATCAGTAAATTAAGAGTGTAGCTGTTTACTTATCTTATTTTTTATACCTGAATTATATAAAAAATTCAATAATTACTTTCCTAGTGGATGCTAATTTAAATACAAATTCCCAATTCAATATCTGCTTAGCTGCACAGACATAATGTTGGCTCTAACTGTCTAAAATATAAACCCATTAGTTACAAATGTTTGTCAATTGCTAAATATCACTACCCATTATTAGTGTCCCTAGTTGTAGTTCTGTAAATACAAAACTAAAACAGGCTTAACCATATAATCTCTTGGGTAAGAATTTCGGTAGGCACTAAGGTAATAACTGCATGTAAGTTCTACACCAAAGGTCAGAGGTCAGTGCTATACAAAATGACAAAGAGGTGGAGCAAAATGCAAGCTCAGGCCCCGAGCCTACCCAGAACAAGTGCAGAAGACACTAGTACAGAAGAAATTGGAAATTGCACAGCTGAAATGTCTAAACTAATAGATTATGAAGTAAAAAAACAACTACAGAAAGGTATAGAGGAACTCAGATCAGAAGTAACCTCTGAAACAAGAAAAGAAATCTCTGAATTTATAGCATCTGAAATTAAGAATCAACTGCAAGAAACATAGAAGAAATCAGATCAGAAATAATCACTGAAGTCATAAAAGAAAGGATAACTATAATGAAAGAATTAATAACTGCTTCTAAAGAAGACACTGATTAAAAATTAGACTACAGGAAAACGATGGAAGCCTTGAATGAGCAATACAGCAAAGAAATAGATCTCATGAAGCAGAGTGAAAGAGATGTAGAGGAACTTAAAATCTCAATCACAAGCTTGAAAAGTCATTTGTATTACTAAAAGATTTTTGTAACTACAATTATTATTGTTGTATACAAACGCACACACAGAATAAATAAAAATAAATATCGCATAAACTCTGAAATGGTTTATGCAGCAGTCAGGTCAAATGAAAATGAACTTGAAAATGATTTACAGATCATAATCACAGTATGCAAGGATATAGAAGCAAGCATTTGGTCTAAGACCTCATTCGATGCCTCACTGTATTCTACAGCCACCTCCCTCAAGCTTGAACAGGAACAGGAAATTTGCTGCTACCTATCTCTGGAGATTTATGGTCGGTAATAGAATACTTTCTGATACTGCATTGAAATTTGTTCATTTCAGCTTCTATTTCCTGTAGTGAATTTCTAACTGGTGGTCATAACACTTGTTGCATCCAGCTGAACTGAAATAGTGTGGTGCTGGGTGTGGGAGCCCCACCTGAGGGCTGTTGCCAGAAGCATAGGAGGCTGTTAGTGGGGCTGTCCGGTGAAGCTGTTAGAGCTGTTGGAAGCTGCTGGCTCTCTTGGGCTGTTCGTCCAGAGAACGACCCCAGTATTCAGTAGTGTGAACTGCATGATCTATTCATTCAGAAATAACAGGAAGGATGTGAAAAGTGCCACCTTTTTGCATTTGTAACAACATTCTGTATTTCTCACCACGTCTTGGTGGATTATTGGGAAATGACTGCAGGCATGAAATTGTGTTTGTCTTCACGCTAATCTTTGATTATCATTTTTTTAAATACATTTGTCAAAAGCAATTTATTTTTCTTCCTGCCTTCTCTAGAGGTGACATTACAGCAGGAAGGAAAGCCTAATTTAAAGAGTGAAGGTGAATTTATATTGGTTTATTGAAAAGCGTCAACGTTCAATTGCTTCATCAGTCTTGCATGCCTATATCTGGTAACCTGAGCAACAAATTTGATGATAACATTATGTAACATAACAGCCCTTGTTAATTTTCTATCCTTGAAATTTTGTATTTTATTGGTTTTTATTCTTTGTTTTTGTCTTTGTTCTTGTTTTTCTCTTTAAAAGTTTTTAAAAATAAGTAAAAGCCTTCAAATGTAAAATAAAAAATAAAAACCTGCTCTGATGCTACAGGAAATAAACTAAGCACAGGGAGAAATGGCACTGAGAGGGTTTAGGAGGCAGTTTATACACTGAAACTCTTAGGGCTCAAAGAGTCAGAGCCCCACCCCCTGGGGGGATTTGGGTTTTTATAGGGAGAACAAACAGGGAGCTACCAAAGCAGATGTGGTGCATTGTGATTGGAGGGCTGGATGATGTCATGGGTGCTAAGAGAGTTAAAATATGTCAAGTTACATTGCAAAGCCATCAATTAAACAAGCATGGGTTACACAAAGGAAGACATGTCCAGTTATCAGGCTTGTGTGGAAATATCCAACTGGTTTTGGCAGACATTCTTGGCAGGCTTTATTTAAAACCTTGATTTCCCTTTCAATGACACAGAAGGGCCTATTCTACCCTGCGGTCATCCTTTCTGATTGATTCTAGGTCTACTTCCTGGCCTCTTGGTTACTGTTCTAGTATTTTCCTGTCTCTTTATCTCACTTATTCTTCCAGCCATCTCATCCTGTTATCTGCATTTAAGCACCCAGTCCCACACCTGGACCTTTTTGGTGGCTGTGACCATTTGGTTAATCACTATAAAAGGCAAACTCAAAACTGAGAGATTCCATATACATGACAGCATGACAGTGCTCAGTGTACCACAGTAACTGTGACTGCCATCATCGAGCCATCTAGCAAGCCAGACATCTTCATCAAGGTTCCTGTACAAAGAAACCACACCTTTTCCCATCATGCAGTTGAGCAATCCTCCATCATGTGTTTTCTTGAGTCAACTCCTGTCATTTCTTCCCTCAGGCCCTTGACAGATTTGACTTTCACATCAACACCTTATAAGTGAGGTCCAAGAACAACTAAAACTAAACAAATAAAGCTATCACACTCTCTTTTTCCCCTTCCTCCAAACATTTGCTCATTAAGTGGCACCCAGCCAAGTACCACCAACTGAAGAGGAAGGAACCATGAAAAAGCATATTGGAAGAAGAGGGACTTTGCTATATGGACAGAATTTGGATCCTTATTTTGAATGAGAAGAGCAGAAAGAATAGCTTCAAATCAGCACTTCTCACCCTATTTTACGTGAATACAGCCTTTAAGTACACTAACTCTTTCTGATCTTATTGACGAAGTCAAGACCACCTGACAAAAGCTTCCCAGATTTTCTTTTCTCAGCATTATATGATAAGTTAAGCATAAATCCTTTGGGCTCAGACAGACAGACCATGAAGTAAATCCAAGCATTTTCTGTCACTTACAAGCTCTGAGACAAGTTCCTGGGTTTTTCCAAGCAAGTTCCTTCATTGAAAAAAATAAAGTAAAAATCATACTGGTCTTACAGAAATAATCTGAAATTTATTTAGATTGTGACTAAAAATACCCTAGCCCTTCCTTTATCTGAGCTTAAGATGCTCCCTAAACTTCCAGTTCTTGATCTGTGTTCAGTGATGCAGCCAAATTACATGTCATTGCAACCTTCCTGTTTTCTTTGACAGACATTTAAAAAAAAATGATAAGAAGAAATTCATCATGGAAGGAAGTCAAGGGTCTGAGTAGAACCTAGTAATGATTGACTGGCCTGAAACCTCAGGACCCACTCACCAACACCTCCCTGGATCCCCTTCCCTAACGCATGGTTAGAATGACTCCAGTCTCCTAACTAACTGGTCCTCTACTTATAAATTTCATCTGCATCCACATCAGTAGTTGTCAGCATGGAATATTTGGATTCCAGCAGGTGTCCTCAGAAATCAATAGGGGAGACAGGAGAAATATTAGAGTTACCATATCCATTTGTATCCATCAAAAAAAAAAAAACAAGCAATTAAGCTCTTCTGATACAGCACTCTCTAGCCATATGTTAGTGGTCACTCCTCATGCAGTCTGTGGAGAGTCCTGCATGAGAATGCGATGGAGCCCATACCCCAGATGGGTTCATGGGGGTCCCTTTATGATTTAAATTGTTTGGTTTCATTAATCACAATGTGCAACTGGTTAAGGGAACATGTGTAATTATCATCCAATTTTAATTATTAAAAAAATCCCCAAATGGGTGACAAACTTAAAAAGACTCCCCGGCAAATTCATGGGTCAAAGATAATCCGACAAAACAACCCATATGAGGAGCTCCCTTGCTTAACAGAATTGCCCTGTTGTGTTTAATTCTTAGCACAATTATACTAGAATTAGATCTGATAAGACATTAGCCCAGCCTACCCAAGAAGGTGATGCGGAATATGGACTTGTGTGTAATTTCCTCAGTAATGAATTTCATCCCCAGGGCATATTATATAGTAGCTATGCTACTTAAAAAGACGCTTACAAGCTAAGCAAACACAATACTGCTTTTAGTGAGGGGAGAACTGAAAGCAAATGCAAAGTGCTTTAACTATAGTTTATTTTACGTTTGTATGAATTTATATAATACACATATTTTATGCTGTAAAAAGTGATCGGCATGAGTGCACCTGTATCTAATTTACAAACACAGAGACATGCAGAAATAGCAGGATATGTTCACTGTGCAGCAGCACCGAAGCTGGGAGAACATGGTGAATGCTGACCCCGGATGTTCCGCCCCACCCTTGGGTTGCACAGAACACCTGCTGCCTTCATTCTGGTGCCTTGACATTGGATATTGAACACTGGATATTGAGCACGCATTTTATGTGTCACAGTTATGGAAAACTGTCATGCGCTCAGGTTCTAGTGAGGGTCTGCTTACTGATTCCTACAGGGCTGTCTTCTCACAGTGTGCTCGCTTAGTGAAAAACAGGCTAGCTTGTTCTCTGTGATTGATTCTTTTTCTAAGGACACTAATTCCACTCATGAGGGAGCCACTTTCAGAATCTCACTACCTCTCAAAATGGTCTCCTAATACTATCATATGATGGCTGATTTATTTTTCTTTTTTTTATACCCTAGAGATTGAACCCAGGACTTTCACACAGAGCTACACTTCCAAACCTTTTTTTTTTTTTTTTAAGACAGAGTCTTGCCCAGGCAGGACTGCAACTTGTAATCTTCCTACCTCAGCCTCCCAGAGTTTTGGGATTAGTGGAGTATGCCACCATGCCTGGTTTAGGATGGAACTTCAACCCCAGCACCTGCACACACATCCATCTTTAATGCTTCTCCATTGCCGAATGAATACTGTCTATGTTCCCTCCGTGCATATGAGGTTCTTTTGGATCTGATCCCAGCCTTCTCATATCTGTCTGGTTTCTGGCAGGAAGTAGATTGGCACAGGTAAGTCAAACAGAAGATCATTTACCTACAAAGCTGTAGGTCTAGAGAAACCGCTGCAAGGAATGGTGACATGGAAGATAGAAGACATCACCCCCACCCCCCAGGCCCAAAGTACTAAGAAGAGGGTCTGCATTGAGCTGGTCCTTGCATAGAACCTTACAAAGGGGGGTGGCCAGTTGGAGTCCCTCCAGTAGACACCACTTTCCTTTTACCAGCTCCTCATCAGTTGAATCTAGCACAATGGGAAGACGACAATGCGAGTCACATAGGCGAGCATTCCGTGACACACATTTGGATACCAAACAGCAGCAACTGAGCTTGGAGAAACCAGTGGAAGATACAATGTCTTCAAAACAATGTCTTCCTCAGTTTTTAATTTTGTTTGCTATCCTTATTTCTTTTTCTTTTTTTTTTTTTTTTTTTTTTTTGGAACTGGGGATTGAACTCAGGCCCTGGCTCTTGCCAGTCAGTGCTTATTCTACTGAGCTATCTCCCCAGCCCCTGATATTATTTCTTCACTCAACACTTTTAACTGGATACAGTAGCAGAGTCCCTGATGGGAGGGGGGACTATGGATACAACCGAAACAAGGCGATGTGTGATTAGGTGGTAAGTAGTGAACATGGAGACAAGAAAGGTAATTACCAGTCACAATGCCTTTCTTGTGATACATAGTGTGCTAGGAAACTGGAGGACCTGCTTCAGGGAAGATGGACATGGACAGTCTGGCTCAGGATCTAAGGTCAGAAGAATGAGAAGGATCCAGCCATGCAACAAAATAACAAAGAATGTTCCAGAAACAGAAGCAGTTAAGTACAGCTGCTCTGACCTAGAATCATGAGTGCATGAACCTGGGACAAAATGTAGCCAGTGCCGCAGGGTTTGGCAAGGTAGGCAGGCACAACCACACACAAAGCTGTATCCACTGGAGTGGAGAGGTTATCATGTGCCTTTGAACCTTCAGAGCCCTTTATGTTGACAGACATTGCTGGTTTCTGTGAGATGTGCCTCTGTGCCTTGGCACATGCTGTTGCCTCAGATACTCACCCCTCCCTTCCATCTGAGGAACAGTGAAACATCCTTTATGACCCAGCTTATCTGTCACCTCCTGTGTGGAGCTTCCCTCAGCTCTGCGGGCTCAGGCACTTCCTGTCTGTGCCATCTTAGCACCTTGTATATCTCCCACTGCTTTGTTTACTGATTGTCTCTTTCTCGATGCAGTGAACTCCTGGCCCCATCGTTCACACCCTTCAACTAGTGGCCTCCTCCTAGATAATATCAGCAAACTGTGAATCTATCACTAGATTAATCCACTGATGAAGTCAGAGCCTTTACAATCCAATTACCTTCCCCAACATGATCACCTAAAAGCCACGCCCCCAGTATAATGCTCTATCTTTCAAACAAATTAAGGAGTAGGGCCAGCAATGGATTTCAAGCAAAGAGAACCACATTCTCTCCTCAAAATAGCTGATTTAATAAAGACCCAGATCCACCCCTTGGAACTCTCAGCATCAGTTTCTTCACCTATAAGAGAAAAACTTAGATTGAGAAATTCTTTAAAATAGTAAGCAGCTCTAAGTCTCAGGGAAACATAGAACTACACATTCATATAAAACAGTTTTGTGCTTTGTAAGGATCTATTGACTGTACATTATTCAAAGTCCAGAAGGACAGGGTTTGAGCATTTATCACTTATTAAAGGCCAAGCACAATATCAATTCTGAGAAAGCAAAGCATAGTTCAGAATAACCTGATCCCTACAAGAAGTCTTATTCTTTCTACTACCCAGGGCCAAAGAAGATTAAAACACAAAAGGAGAAGACAGATCTTCCCAACATTGCTGATGGACTAGAACCCATCCTTACCAAGCATGTGCTAGAGCAGTGCCGCCTGTGGGTTTTCCCTGAGAAAGATGTGGCCAGCATCCTCATCTGGGATGTCCCTGGTATACGCAGGCAATGTGTCTTCCATTAACCTGTCTTGAAAACTGCAATGCTGGGAACAGAATGTATTGGATGACATGGGGAGTAGGTGATGCATAGGACCCTGATGACATGAGAAGTGCAAAGGTTTAGAGAGCAGCCAGGGAAGCAAGAGGCTGACCCCTCACTCATCAAGAAGAAAGAGCACTGTGTGGGGAGTCAATCAGGCACTACTTATGTGGTTCTGGACAAGTCCTCTCATCCCCTGCTTATAAAATGAGACTGAAAAATGAAATAAAATGAGGAGAATGGATTTTCTGAGTATTTAGAACACATATGAGTACATGAGATGGGTGGGAGGTCCAGGTTAGGCATATCATGGGCAGACCAGATGGATGGAAGGAAACACAAGCAAAGGAGGACAGGCTCTCTCCACCTCTTCTCCTACACTGGCCTCACTATTTCTAAGGGCTTTACAATGGAGCTAACATAAAATTTTCTCAGGAAAAATATGCTATTCTAAACATGAAAGGATTTGTGATTGCACAGATTACATGACCTCAAATATCTCCTCTGAACTCTCTGTGTCCAGAAAATACTAACAAACAAGTAGTTAAACACTTGTCACCTAGTTAATTTTCATACCCTTGGCAAGGATTGTAAGGTAGATTTAAAATAATTTAGTTGCATTTGAACCCTTATTCCTTTCTGTCTAGCAGTATATGCTTCTTGACCAAATGGTCTAAATCATAAAAATCATAAGTGGTCTGCTTTTTTCTAAAATTAAAAACTTGAGTTTGACTCTCCCCCAGATTTCCCCAAATCACTCCCTCACCACTGCTGCATTATGACAATTAATTTGGTTATTATTCATGGCAGAGTCTTTGGCTATTTGCTTCTAAAATCATACAAAGATGTTTGTGTTCTTCCACCTAAGCAGAGGTTGAGGGTAGCCTACCCACGGCTTAACAAACCTTCTCACACTAATGAATCCAAACTTCTGTGAAGTGCTTTACAAGATGACTAAATTTCCTCTAAGGTAAGAGGTAAAGGGTCTTATTTTCTGGGAAAATCTCAAAAGTGATTGAAAGGATGATGGAGTCTCACCAAGTTGAGATTCGTGAACAAAAGCAAGCAGTCTTTGTCTATTTAAGAAGGTAGAAGAAATTGAGAATGATCCCCTACATCACCTAAAACAGTCAAATGATCTACCTTCATGGCAACTGGCTCTGCCAGACCTATAAATTTGCCTAGTCCTAGTGGGCTTTTCTGTATCTAGTGGTTCCCAAGTCAAAATTGCACTGACATCTTGGAAGTCTTTATCAGCTAGCTTGGGATCAAATATCGTTGTCAAGAGAAGAAACAATGGCAGCATTGAATTGAGGCTCTTGGAATCTGGTCCCTGGTTTAATCACACAGATCGTTGCTTCAAAAGTCGGCTCTTGCTCTGCTTTTCAGGGTGTCAGCTGCTAATCCAAGTGCCACACATGTTGAAGCACATGTCCAATTCATGGAGCGCAGTCCACACCCAAAGGATGCAGCGAGCCAGCAAATACTTGCGTAGGCCACAGTTTCACCCTTCATCTATGGCACATGTGGAAACCTGATGGGTACCACAGTTTCACCAAATCTATGCACAGTCTATGTACAGCACCCTGAACAGCTGAAAAACATCACTGGAGTTCACATTGAGATGAGACCTACCTGCTCCCCACCATGAACATATTCTTGGTATGTGTGAACTTAACATTTATAATTCCAACCAGTCAGAAGCCCACATCAAGATCATGACAGTACTGTCACTGGGTTTAGTCACATAGCTGAATGAATCATGATGACATATCTCTCAGCTGGTAAGTGAGGTTAGCCCCTCCCCCCAACCGTAACTCATCGCACTTTGAGGGGTTTCTTTGAGTTTTTGTGTAGAAACTTTATGGCTAAAACTACAGAATAAAGTAGCTTGCTGTCTGAAAATCTCATTATAATAGGTTTATCCTATTAATATCTGTGAAACTCACATGCCCAAGCCTTAATCCAGTCATCTTCTGCTGTTACCATATCACTCAATGACAATGTGAAACCTCATTCACAGCAGAAGGGGTCGTTCACAGCAGAACCCTGCAGGACAAGCTTGAATTGCCCTCTGCATTCCCCAGTCTCGAGAAACATCATACAAATTCTGTCTTGAAAATATGTCATACCCTGTCTACTGATCTTTCATTGCTCTTGCCACCGTCCAGGCTTTTGTTATCTCTTCCATAGACCACTGGTCCTGACTGATCTTCCCTTCTGCTGTCCTTTTTCTACTCTGCTATTCTCTGTTCTGTAGCTATAGAAAAGTGCATTTGACCATGCCATGGCTGCCCCTCTTTCCCAACAGAAATGCACATTCCTGTTTATTGAAATGCTTTTAATATTTTTCTATTTTACCCTCAAAAACTGAGTCTTTAGGCTAGAAGCCAATAGTTGCAGACCAGAAACCTGGGTGCAGACAAGTCCCGCAGCTCCACAATTCCACATACTAGAATCTTGTCAGTCTCTCAAACCTTGTGTCTTCCCTGGCATCCTCTTCCTCAATCACAGTGGATTCTTTTGGGATCACAGAAAGAAGACGCTGTTGTAGAGACATGAGCACCTCCTATCTTAACTACTCTACCAGCTCTTCTCTCACTAATGAAAACCCAGCCCCTACCATTTTTACTTAATGATGTCTCTTTCTTGGACCACTCGTCATGTGTTCCCTCTTTACTTTCCATCACCTTTTGATCTCCAATTTGACACCAATTTTTTCAGGTGCAAATGAATAATTGTGGTCCGTGTTCATTTGCTGGGAGTCAAACTTCCTTGCCATCAAAGAAGACCCCATCAGGAGGACACAGCCCATGCTACCTTCTTTGGCTTTGCTGGCTGGAAAACTGCTGCTTTTGACCCAGCACAACTCTCCAGTTGTGTCGGGGAGGGGGGGTTACCGACACCAAGCACCACCATGCTGCCACTCCAAGACATTCCCAGACCTCTTCAAGTTGGTGTGGAGTCCTTGGTAAATTCTAGGAACTGGATTCTTTGACTCAGGTTACCAAATCTATTGAGCTGCATTGCCACCCTTTATTTTAGTTACAAGTCTCAGCCAGTCTGAGGTTAGGCAATTTAGCAAGGAGCAATGGGAATTACCTCAGGCGAGTAAACAATTCATCAGCCCTGTGGAGGGATTTCTCAGGCTGGATCTCTGCAGGGCCTTTATGTTTATATCACTGTCGTTTTCCTTTGAGATCACATCACACAAGAGCTACGCTTAGAAAATTATGTGCCACCCAACGGAGACCCCACAGAGCAAGATGAAGCACATTCCATCTTCACAGGGCTCACACCTAGGTGAGGCAAGCAGATGCTAGCTGAGGGAACGACCTGGAGGTCATGAGTGGGAGGAGCAGTGTTGTGGGACTGCATGGTCTCGCGAGTACAATCCTACAATGGGAAGGATTCGTTGGACAGAGACTTCTGAGACCACAGAGTAGAAGAAAGGAAATGGGATGGGGGTCAGAAAGGAAGAGGGTGGGATGGGGTTGTTTTTATTTAATTTTCATTCTTATATATTTATTTTGTTTTTATGATTATTATTACCAGTAAGCGCTATCTTGGACTGAACTGCCAGTGAAGCACACAATCACACTCCTTGAAAACTTTGCATTTTAATCTAACAGAAAGGAACAGAGGGAGGCAATCCTGTCCCTTGGGCTGCCTAGTGGATGGCTCTGTTGCTGTCTCCCTCCCTGTCCAGATTTCCCTCAGTTCCTGGTCCAGTCCTGTCTGCAGCAGGAAAAGAGTATCTTTGCCCTTCTGTTCTTCTGGAGGAGTCATGTGGGCTGCTGGGAGGGCTTGGATTTGCTGTACTCGGGACAGCCGGGAGTTGCAGGTGTCTGCTTAGGTTCTGAGTGCAGATCCGATCTGAGCACAGCGGGAAGAACCTGGGCCTCAGTGAGGCGGAGCAATGGGAGAGTCAGGCTTCGCAAAGAAAGCCGGACAACCCGGAAGCTTGAGCTCCATCCAGAATCACAGCACCCTCCCTCTCTGACGTGGCTCCCCATATCTTTGTGGGAACTGGGTTGCTCATTGTTGATAGATTCAGAGATGTCACCGCAAAGGGGTCCGGTGCTCGGCATCTCATGATTGCATCCGCCTGATGGAAATGTGTGGCCCTTGACCAGCACACGACACAAACTGTCTTTTACCAAGGATGAGCAGGTAATGAGAGACAGGTGATGTGGGAGCAATCTACTGAAGAGAAAAACCCGTCTGCGTGCATTTGTACGGACTTTGAATGGACCATTTTGGCTGACAGTGATGTCTGAGAATCATTCTTATTTATTATAGTCATTCCCCTAATTTTCCCTACCATGAAAGATTTTAATAAGCTATTTTCAGGATCTAAACACAGTTGAAAGCAAAAAAAAAAGTACTGAAATATTTTAGAAATGAGATTTTTTTTACTTCTTCAGAATAATTTTTTATATAATGAATTGCTCAAGTTTTATATAACATAACACAATTTCACCCCCCCCATAAAATGAATGAAGATGCATAAAGATATTTGTTTATGCTGAGTATAGGGTGCTTTGTTATTTGGTTTTTGTTTGTTGGTTTTACCTAAACACGGGTAGTTCTCAAAAGAAATGCCAGCTACTTCCTCATTATAGACTAAAACAATAACTTTCATGTAAGTATGTGTTCATTTTAAGTGTTATTAAGTACAAAAAGCATAACTAAAAATAGTTCAAAACTCTAGCTACATTTTGTCAACAATCTTGCTCTAGCCAAGTTCCTCATTAACTGCACAATCTATATTTTGGGAAAGGCAGAACTTAAAATGTTTCCAAACAAAATTTCAAGCCTGGGTACATTTCCTTCCCACAGTCAGCTTCAGTTAAGTGAATTATCCTTCAAAAAGGAGTGAATGAAGAAAGGAAGACTTCGCCAAAAACTCATTAAATATGTGTACTTCATCAAGGGCATTAATTATAAAGTTGTAATGAATGAATTCTGCTGTAACCATCACTGGAGAGATTTCAGATTTTTAGTTCATTGCTTTCATCTTTTGCCTTAACACACTTTGTACTGACAAATAGGAGACAAAAATACCAACTTGATGAAAAGATACTTAATCCTATAAAGGCATAAAAGCAAAGCCAAAAAAAAAAAAAATTCTAATGTACTTCAGGCCATGGTATATGAATTTTTTTATCAGATCATTCAGTTTCTTCCTCTAAAACTAAAGAACATGAGTAATTCATTTAGGGCATCAAATTAACTTCCTCTGCATTGGTGACTGTTACTAGATAGACCACTCAGGTCCTTTCTTGCCATCAAATTTTAAGATTCAAAGCCTAGCAGGTGGACATAAGCAAGTATAATTTACAGGTTTGCAGCAGATTTCTAACAGGTGGTCAGCTTCTTACACCCAGCTGGGTGTAGGAGGGCCACCTGAGGATCTCTGCCAGCAGCATAAAGGCAGAATAGGCCAAAATACTATTAGGGCTGCTGTTTGGAGAAGCTGTTGGATGTTGCCAGTTCTCTTGGGTTGTGCTTTCTCTGAGAACCTTGGAGGAGCTCTGGTCCTCATCTTGAGCATCGCTTCTGAGCTCTGGAGGGGAAGATGGTGCACAGCTCAGCCTCGTGAAGCTTGTCACATTGGCTGTCCTGATAGGAATTCAGCTTTCCTCAACTCTGGAGGAGCTTGGGACCTCACTGCTGCTGAGGATGGCTGTGGTGCCTTTGGGGGAGCTCTGGTGCTTACCTTGAGTACTGCTTCCAGGCTCTGGGGCAGATCCCTCAACACAGATCCTTCATCCTGCTGGCATGGACTTTCTAGCTTCCACCACCGACCTTTGGGCCTTTCCAGCCCAGACCCATGAAGCAGGACTGCATGAGACACTGTCATAGGCTCTAGACATCCAATTGGACTTGTGGAGGGCCTTGTTATGAATGCTTAAGTTTTCTTCTGCATTCATGCAGGATATTAAGACCCAAGCCCTCAGGTGGAGTCTTTAGTATTTAATGTATGAACAGATTTCCTGCACTTCTTGTATATGATTCTTGGGTGATTCCTTATAAAGTAATGTTATCAAATGTGTCTTATAGTATATTGTTTGCTTTGCAAAAACTCCAAACCAATGCAAGTTCTGACTTAACAATCCAAGGAAATCCTGTCCAGGAAAAGAATCTTTCTGCTGGTACATCTTGCCTCCATTGAACATGTCTGTTCAATACTAAGCCATCTATAGTTCAGAGGAATTTCAAAGCTTATCATGTGAAGAATTAAAAACATAATGAGTCCAAATGGCCAAGAATGCAGAGCTGTGTTGGGGATGAAGGCTGGCTCCACCTGCTGCTTCTCCGCTGATGAGGCCTTAACAGAGGACCCTTAGAAGACGATGCCTACACTCCACACCCTGCAGCGAAGATCATGCACTTTCTATAAATTCTCCCCCTTAGTCCTTGCCACATTTGGAGCTGACAAATACCAGAGGTCAGCAATACCAGTGAAGCTGTGTAGCTTATAGGATGGCAAGTCAAGAATTAAATCAAGAAATTATACAAAACTTCTATATTTTTAACACTACTTTGGTTTAGGTCTGATTATGTGTACATCATAGAGACAAATATTTGCACTGGAAAAAAAAACTCCCTCTATCTGTGTGTGTGTGTGTATGTGTGTGTGACTGTGGTACAGTATAGTACAGTGCTGTTAATAGTTACTGATGTCTTCTCTGGATTTTAAGATCTTGAATAATTTTTT
Organism: Ctenomys sociabilis; assembly: GCA_004027165.1. Taxonomy (NCBI): domain Eukaryota; kingdom Metazoa; phylum Chordata; class Mammalia; order Rodentia; family Ctenomyidae; genus Ctenomys; species Ctenomys sociabilis. The sequence continues at coordinate 4,822 of PVKA01000469.1, read as the reverse complement.
TTCCTTATTTGTATTTATAGTTTATAATGATCATATTTTGTTTATTTAATAAAATAAGTAAGAAATATTTTTAAGGATAAAGTTGAATGATAACCATCAGTTCATGTGTTTTGAATGACTAAAGCAGACAGTAGGTTTTATGCCTCTGCTGTTAGTGACAGAAATAGCGTTTGGGGGGCGTTTACTTGCAGGGAGGACACTAGGCCCAGCCTCTCCCCACACGACCTCATTTGACCCACCCGGTTTTCTTACAACAGAGACGTCTCTCATGACCCTCCCCTTGCAGAAGTGGAAGTGCGGCAGGCCTTGCACAACTTGCCCGGGTGCACGGTAGCGCGGCTCAGAAAGCACTCTTGCTGACCAACTTTCCAGAGTCTGAACTCCTGGTCACCCCGGGCTCAGCTGCCCTGCTTCCAGATTCCTCACTGGGAGCAGAGTGCTCCAGTGTGGACCTGTCCATGTGGATGCTTCCTCCTTAAGTGGAGTCAGTCTCGTGCCAGCGTAGGTAGCTGGAGCCCTTTTCCAACTCATGGCCCAAGTAGGAAAATATAAAACCATTTTGTAGCTTTCTCTATGTAGAACAAGGATTTTCATTGAGCTTTAGTTAATACATCATAGGCATAAAACACTTGCATAGTTAAAATATTTGACAGTATGCTGCACATTTTCCCTGCCTTCCATATAAATAAACTACAAAGTCCAAGGTTTTAAAAAAAAATCCATAATTTAAATTTTTCTAAATCCTAAATCATGACTTTTTTCATTTCACGCTAGAGCTCAGTTTAATATATGTTTAGGCCAAGTTTTTATATTTGGAACATCCATATGAGTTGCCTAAGCGCCCAGTAAGAAGATAAAAGATTCTGATCAAATAAAGGGAGAGCAATTTTTTATTATTATCCCAGAAGAGATAATTATGCAAATTTAGATGTGATTCCATATAGATTTTTAAATAAATTATTATAAGGCATTAATTAAGCCTCAAATGTAGGAAATTACTCATGAGACATGTTCACTGACTTTTCACAATATATCTATAAGAGTTTTGATGTTTTTCAATTAACGTGATGGTAACAGATTCTCATCTTCTGCTGATAACACTTGTCCATGATGTTGGCAGAAAGATTGCTTCATTTGTAGGGACCGTAGTATACTAGATTGTGGAATGAACATCAGTACATTTTGTTTGCTTTCTTATTTGTTTTGCTTGCAAGGTATTTATCTTCCAAAGCTAATAGTTAAGTATTGGGAGAACTCTCTGCCATAGTCACTGCCTAGTTCTTAAAACATGATGGAAAGGTAGTGTGAGGCTTTGGTTTCCAGGTGAGTGCTTTGTGTATAACCTAACACATCTTGTCCAAAGAGCAATTTAAAGTATTTCCAAGTTTGCTTATTAATGGTCTCCCACATTCTCTTACACAGCCTTAATTTCATTACGCTCTTCATTTCATGCTTATGTACCCTGGTGGGACACTGAGCCTAGGTTCTGTCCCAGTACACAAAGAGGATCGTTAATTCCATCTCTGCTGCATCAGTGTCAGGCAGCACTATGACACATCTCGATCCCTAGCCATACATGCATATTAAAAATCACTGCATGCTGCCCACCCACTTCTTGTCTGGTAGTAGGTCTCCCTGGTGCCACAGTCTCTCTAGCCTCCTGCTTCTCTCTGGCAGCATCTGAAAACCTTAACTGACATTTTTCTTTTTTATATTTTTCTCTTCTCATTCTCAATCATCTTTCCTACAGTTAGCTGAGTTCTTAATTCCTTTCGCTTCTCCAGAAGAAAAGGTAAAAGTGGCTGTCAGAGGCAAAAAAAAAAAATGTTCTTGCTTGCTTTTTCATCTCAAGGCAGATAAATCAATAAAAGATGAAGAGAAAAGTGCTCCATCTTCTGGTGAGGGGTGAGCGTGAAGTGGCCGACAGTTCCCATTGTCCGCAGAAGCATTTTGTCTCTGGGCAGGACCCTGAAGACAGCCATGGGTGAGGTCTCCAATGCCAGCCAGAAGAAAACATCCCTCTCCGAGGCTCCTGGGCTCACACGCTGGAAATAATTTTCTCCCACCTTCCCTCTCTTGATTTTCTCACTCATCCCTGCCAACCCGTCTGATAATAACACAAGATGGTGCAGGGTTCAGATTAGGTCCTTTCTGCCCTCTCCGTGTCTGGCGCAATACTTAATCCTCTGCTTTCTCTGCCCTTGCATCTACAACATATGCATGTTGTTTTATATGTGTGTATAAAGAATGATGCACATAAAATGACATCTAATGTATATAAAATAGTGATGTATTATTGGGAAGACTAAACAAAACAAGATTTGTAAAGCAAACCCATTGGGAACATAAAAAGCACCCAATAAATGTGAGTTATCCTGATGCCCTGATTATAACTATTGATACATCAGTTTTTCAGTGTAAAGCCAATGAAATTGTCCAGCCTTTACAATGACCAAGCAGAATTTTTTTCAATGTAAATTTTGTCTTCCCAAAATTAATTGTTTACTAACAGTGACAAAAGAAGTACTTAAGCTGCGCATGGTGGTCCATGACTGTAACCCTAGCACTCAGAGGCTGAGGCAGGAGGATCAGTGTTAGTGTGAGGCCGCTCTGGACTACAAAGTAGTTCTGGGCCCACCTGAACTGCATAGTGAAACCTTATCTCAAAAAGTAAAAAAGGGAGCTGGGGAGATGGCTCAGTAGGATAAGCGCTTCCCTGGTAAGCACAAGGGCCTGAGTTCAATCCCCAGTTCCTCAAAAAAAAGTACCAAATAAGTCCTTAATTATATTTATCACATGATACGGTGAACGACAGGAAGCTTTTTCCAGAAAATATTTTTATAGTCAAACTATGCAAATAAATCACTTGGTAATTGTGGTACAATGCAGATTTGAATTTAGTGAGGCTCTGAGACTCAGCCTTCTAATGAGCAGATGGTGCTGATACTCCTGACCTGAGGACTCTCCTGTAAGTCAGCAGGTCCTAGGATATTGTCATGTGATTGATATTTTGTGGCCGGCTCCACTCACCCCATGAGCAGGGCTGACACAGCATGTGGTGCTGGGGATCTAACCTCGGTCCCCTGCACACTTTCCCAAGCTTGCCTAAGGGGGCCCTTTAGACCATTGAGCTATCTTGCCAGCTCTTAACATGTGATATAAACAGGCCTTCTATTTGGCTGGTGTGTGCCGGCATGTCTGTACTGTTCCTTTAAAGGCCACAGCCAATGACAGTTATCCATGACAGCCTGTTCAAGTCTCCATCAAACAGCACTCTGAATGTCTTTGGTACAGCACTATGTGAGGCTGAGTTAGATGGCACAGGTGTGACATTTGGACCTAAATTCACTGAGTCAAGCCAGCCAGAGTGGTGCCGTGTGCCTGTCATCCAAGCAGTGTAGCAGGCTGAGTCGGCAGGATCGTAAGTTCAAGCCCAACCTGGGAAACTTAATGGCTTAACAAAACCCCACCTGAAAATTTAGAAAACATAAAGCACTAGAGATATAGCTCAGTATGAAGGGGCTGGCTTCAATCCCCAGTACCAAACAAAAAAGTTACTTCATGATAAAACAAGTAAGACTCAAGGACATCCATGAAAGATTAGTGGACTGTTATTCATTTCGTTTGCCAGTGTAGCAGGCTCTGTCCTTCCCTAAAGCCATTGTTTTGGTGCATCTGAATACAAAGTAGGCTCCTATGATTCCTGTCTAAACCTCTGTTCCATTTGACCCTTGAGGACAGATTTCTTTAGAAGAATTATATCTCATCAATTGTTTTCCTGCTGTCTGCTTTGTGTTGCTGTCCTTTCTGGTTTAGAATGAAATTATACCATAACAAAGGTAGTGGCACCCTCGATTTGAGGCCACAGCAGACTTTCTCAGCGAGACCCAGGGCCATGTGTGTTCTGATGGACAGATGCCAAGAGCTGAAGTGGACACTGAACTTTTATTGGAGGCCTTCCCATATAAATCTAGATGTCCTTGAAACATTGGGAAATCAGGTGGCCAGAACTCCAGTCCCCACCTGGAAGCAATAGGAGGTATGTGACACAGTCAGGCAGCCTCAGAGTAGGGTTTGTGCTCTAGGTGGGTCCACACGCCAGGATAAACTACACCACCCTTCATCCCTGACCCACTTCCCACTCTTGTCTAGCTCAAGCCCAGGGATCATTTTGTTTTGGAGAAAATACCATTACTAATTATATCTATAGTTTTTAGAATACAAAGAGACTTTTTCTCACTAAAGTTCACCTTACTAAGGTAACAAGAGCCAATTTACAGCTGTCACTCCTTCACTTTCTTGCCGCTGTCTCTCCTCACTCTACTTCAGCATTCAGTTCCGGTCGTTCATTCCTTCCCTTCCCTTCTATGCAAGTGAAAGGACATCTACTCTGGGAGAGAAAAAGGGTGAAGCAAAGAATCAATACTTCATTTCATGAGTGAGACGTCTCTAATAGCTCTGCTGGCAACTTTATGAACCAGGAGAGAATTCGATGAATTAAAGAAGCCAGAAAAAGGATGGTGTGAGTTTTCCCAGCCCACATTCTCTAGACGCAGAATTTTATGTCCAACTCTGTAAAATTTGGGTAAACCACTTAGGTTTCTAAAGGCTCATTTACTCTGCACAAGCACTCATAAAATAAGGGGAGACATATACAGAAATAGCCTTCCAGAGACCTTAAAAGCATTGCAATTTGCTCTCAATGTGTACTTTGAAAAGACCCTATTTACTCACTTAAAGTTTTATAAATTGTTTTTGTTTCCATTCATATTTAAAAGCAATACTAAACAATATTGATATCATGGTAAAAAAAAAAAAAAAA
>PVKA01000468.1:173776-201529 GCA_004027165.1 Ctenomys sociabilis | reverse complement strand
CAATAACAGTACCAATGTATAAAGCAAATCAGTCAAATTTTTAAGCCATATGATTGACTCAGAAAACTGTTTTAATATCCTGTGGGTTAGCTGTTCTGTTCTTTCATTTTCTTTTCTTTCTTTCTTTTTTTTAAAAAAATGTATTTAGTGTAGGGTCTACAGGTCTCCCTACAGAGATCTGACTCGTAGTGATCCTCCTGTTTTTAGCCTCCCACGCACTAGGACTACAGGCACGCCCACCATGCCCAATCTCAGTAGTCCTCTCAATGTGTCAGGAGGCGAGGCCAGCACTGCATACCTAGGATAGAACTCTTGTCCCCGTATCTGCCTAAGCAGGCACCTTAATCCTCTGAGATGTCTGGCTGGCCCTAGCTTTTCTATTTAACTGAAGAAACACGGACAGGCTGTCATAGCCAGAGAGAATGGAAATGCACAACATGTCTCTGCTCCTGGCAGCCATCCCTCGACCCGCAGTGCTCCCAAGCAGCTGTCCCTTACGTGAACAGCACGATCATGAAGTGCTACCTCGTCCTGCGCAGGGTGCGGGGCTGGGAGATTATTATGCAACATCTCTTTGTGTCTTTGGTGAAGGCATTTTTCCTGCTCCTTTAAGTCTTAATTCTTGGACAATGGTTTTCAAATTTTAATGTGCGAAATCTTATTCTGGTGAATGTGTAGAATTTCTCAGAATCTATCTCTCGGCATTGCAGTTCATGGTCACAAACGAGGCTTGTGGAGAGAGTAAATGGGGTCCTCAGCAATGAGCGCCCCCAGGAGTCCATTTATTGGTTGTTAAATGTGAATTTCACCATGGCATGTCATGAAATTATGTCCGACTGGAGTCATTCTTTTAGACCTGCAAAACTCCAAAGATAGAGGTATTTGAATTAAAAAACAAAATGAAATGAGTAACTCAAACTTTACAAGGGATGTCTGTGAACTGACAACCAGCATTATAGTGCTGCATTGTAAAATTATTTACTGAAAGATCACTAACTATCATGTTGTGGGTTACATGATACAGAGCACCACAAAGCCTCCAAGAATCATTTACTGTTGCTGAAGCCTGCTGCTGTCTACTTACTCCTCTCCACAGTACTACAGTGGAGCGCTCTGGTGTTGAGTGATTACATTGCCGTGTATGAATCCGGGTCCCACCACCTTCCAGCTACATAAAAATCAAGCATTAAACCTCTCTACCTCATTTCCCTTGTGTATAACACTGATAATATGTACTCACTGTGAGTATGAAGTGTTAACCAAGAAAAAATGTAAACCGTATCTGTTATGGAACAGATGCTCCATAATGGTTAGCTTTTAGTATTACTGAATGTCAGGCACTTTGCAATTTTACTGAATGCTACTTCTATGGTATGAAATTTATTACTTTTCCTTGATGCAATGAGGAAACTGAAAGAGGGGATTTAGGTCAAAATCACATGGTCTTGCTACTACACTGAATATAGAGCTGAAAAGAACAGCAAGGATTCTTAAGTTCATCCTCTGTCTTTCCCAAGGTCCCTTCTTATATTAGTATCAGTATGGGCAATGGATGGTATCAGGAGATGGATTCATGTATGTTTTGGATAAGCAAAAGTCCTCTCTACACGTACTTTTAGTTTGCTTTGTCAATAGTTAAGTTCTCTTAACCTTTTTGGTACTTTATATTTAAATATGTGAAAACTTTAGGGTGGTAATGTTTTTTCACTATATTCTGCAGACTAAAGGAGCATGTTTGAATTTTCTGATTAAATCAATATTAATCAATTTATACTTCCAATAGGATTAGAAAAAAGTATATATTCTGTGCATACTCGTATTCTTAGTAAAAAATATAAAAATAAAAGTAAAAAAAATATCACATATAAAAGATAGTGTTAAACACAGTTCTTGATTTAGCTCCAACATTTTGCATTGATAACAGGTGAACTGACTCTTGGTTTCTCCTGCAGTTCATATAAAGTATCCTCCCCTACTGGCCAGTGGATCAGGGCCAGGCAAAGTCCCAATGGAAGTGTATCAGATTCATTTCCCTGAAATGGTACATGGAAATCAATATATGGATTTTTAGGAGAAATTAATTATGAAATCTGCACCAGCTGTATGGATATAAAAACAGATAAGCGAGTACTATGAGTACAATAAAACTGAAGTAGGGAGAAGCAGATAGAGAAACTGTTGCAAAGTACGAGAAAGTGAATCTGAAAGTATCTCTTCAGTCTCCTGATAGCTTCCTGTTCCTCAGCCTTGTCTGATGGGAGACAGGGATGATGTTTTATTTAGATGTCTGATTTGTGAAATGTCTTTCCAATCACATTCATTTTATGTTTAAGTTTGTTTGAAGCAAGTGTCTGTACTTTAACACAAAATAACCTTGAAGAAGATACTAGAGTAGAGAGAGGGACTAATCGCACAGTACTTCATTTAACTTTGTTTATTAACTTTTTGCCGTACCAGGGATTGCACTCAGGTCCTTGAACTTGCCAGACAGGTGCTTATTCTATTGAGCTATCTCCTTAACCCCAAATGTGTATGTGTGTATATATTTTTTTTTCTATTTTGTGGTACCAGGGATTGAACTCAGGACCTTGTGCTTGGCAGGCAGGAGTTTATGCCACAGAGCTATCTCCCCAGCCTGATATAACTTTTTGTCATGAGGAAATAGAGATTGAGAACGTCTGACTTGTCTATTACTAAACGTATGTAGATGGCAGAAACACAAGTCTTTGTGACACAAGACACTATTTTCATTACCTCTTTAGCATGAAGATAAAAAATCTTTATACCACATAAAGGGTCATGCATTGCAATGAATAATTCCAGCTGTCAGGGGATCTGATGAGCTTCAGGGTGGTCAGCATTGATATTAAGGTGTTAATCAACAAATGATACTTTTTTTGTGAGGTTTCTGAGTTTTTAAAATTCTGAAGCTAAAAATAAATGTCCTGGAATTGTCAAGAGGCTGGGGCAAGAAAAATACAAATTCAAACGCTAATTGGACAGCTTAGTGAGACTCCATCTCAAAATAAAAATAAAAGAGGCTGAGCTGTAGCTGTGGGGCACAGTGTCCCCACCGGTCTGGTCCACAGTAGTACTAGTAAGATAAATAAAATTACCAAAACGTTTTGCAAAAGTACCAAGATAGCTTAGAGACATAGAAAGAAAAATTCCTGGTCTCCACTTTATTGTACTATTACTATGTTTTGTCTGTCAGAAATAATTATCTGTAGCTGTACATTTTACCAACTATACTGACAGTCATGTTACAATTCTTTTTTTTTTTTTTTTAAGTGTAAATAATTTAAGTGTACTACCTGGGCACTGTTTCATTTTTTAAAATTTGGACTGCATATTTAAAAAAATGACTACAATTTTAAAATGCTCTGGAACTCTAGGTTGATTTCAAGTATTTATTACCACATAATAATGATAAGTATGAACAATACTTGCTTGACAGCATGTTGCTTATCTGATGGGAGTTTTGCATATGATGCATAAGAAACAGCGGTGGGCTAGAGAGAGGACTCAAGGTCAGAAGTGAATGAAGGTCCAGGCCAAATCTTCCCTCGTTATTGAGTAGCTGCACTTCAATAAAAGTGAACCCTCTACATCTTCATCCATCTAATACTGATGTAGCTGTAGGTGCATCCACACCATACAGATGAGGTAGTAATTGTTCTTACCTCATGGAGAGTAGGATGGCTCCTTAGATTATCTTATACAGTAGTTGCTAGGCAATTCTGTAGCAGGGGAGCATCTATGCTTTTTAACCAGAGGCAATCCAGTCTGGCTGCATGCTTTTCCTAAAATGTGAGACCTTAAGCAGGAGATATAGCTTTGCAAGCTGCGGAACTCTGGCTGTGTGAAATGGTGATCTTTGTTCCTATATTAGAGGCTGGTTTTGAATATTAAATGATAATTATGCGTGTAGAGAATATAAGATAATGACTGACACGTAGTAAGTACTCAATAGGTACAGACCATTTCTATTAAAGTATGTGCAGACTCCATTGCAGAGTGAAATATGTATCTAGTCTAACATTTGGGTACAAAGGCATGTTATTAACTGTTTTTGAAATAATCCCTCACTTAGCGAGAGTTGGGGAGCAAAGGTGGGAGAATTTCTCAAGATTAAAACTGGTTAGCTTGTGTGTGTGTGTGTGTGTGTGTGTGTGTCTGGGTGTGTGTGTCTGTGTTTCTGTGCTGTACATGGGGTACACAGGTGGTCCCTGGAAACCGAAAGGCACAGGTGAAGGCAGATCTTTTTGCAGAAAGGCACATATAATAAAGTAAGAGCTCTTTTAATATTGAGCTTCTGCAAGGGTAATTATAACATTGAGGGTGAGTGCTCCTCAGACACAGGAAGTGAACATGCCAGGTTCCCTGCTGTTCTTCTGAACTTATGAAAAAATCCTAATGTCACTCAAGCTGTATTCTTGTTTCTAACTGCTTTCAATAGATGAATGGGTAAAGAAATATGCCATATCTACACAATGAATTGGTATTTAGTTATAAATTTTGGGCATTTGTAGGCAAATGGATGCACTTTGAGAAAATAATGCTCATAAACTAAACCAAAGAATGCTACATTTTGCATGGGTTCTCTTAAGAAATACAGAGCATGAATAATTTAATTAATTAATTAATTAATATTTATTTAGTACAGGGTCTTGCTACGCAGCTTGGACTCATAGTGATCCTCTTGTCTCAGCCTCCTTACCTATCGGATTATAGTGTGTACTGAGACACTTGATTTTAGGGCTAGTAAAGTGTGCTTGGGTTTCAGGGCTGGCACGGCATGCAGTACCAGGGATTGAACCTAGGTCCTTGAGCTTGCCAGGCAGGTGCTGAGACTGCCAGGCTTCCTCCTCAGCTCTACATTATGAGTAATTTAAAGATAGATGACAATTATATTTTACGGTTGTATGAAGAGGAAATGTTGAGAGGGGAAGAGAAGAGGAAATTTAAACATCAGTATTTGTTAGATATTAACATATCAAAAGCATACGTAAAGTAGTGCAAATATTTTCAAAATATTGAGTGTTAAATATGAACAGTTATTCAAGGTTATTTAGTTTTCATTTCTGTGAAAAGTAGGTCAAATAGGTAAAAACTGAAGAGAAAACAGAGTTGTGGACTAAAAGGTAAAAGGGATTCAATAGCATAAAAAAGTAAACAAATAGGCCAGGGCTCGATCCCGGGCCTTCCTTGTCAGCCTTGCCCCTTGTAGACCCTATAGACCCTGTACCAAATACATAAAAAAAAACCCAAATAATTAGGCAGAGTTCAGTTTTTTATCATAGTGCAGAGTAAAGCAAGGGAAAAATATAGAGTCAAACCAAGTAGCTCTTGTTCTATGTGTAATATCTGTGAACCTAGGTAAAGAAGGTTATTCTATTCTTTCTATCTCTGTCTCTGTCTGTGTCTGTGTCTCTGTCTCTCTCTGTCTTTCTGTCTCTGTCACTCTGTCTCCCTCTCTCTCTCTCTCTCTCTCTCTCTCTCTCTCTCTCTCTCTCTCTCTCTTTTTCTGAGGCAGACTTTCAATGTATCCAGGATGTCCTTGAACTCACAATGTTCCCCCTGCCCCAGATTCCTGAGTTCTAGGATGGCAGTCACAGGCCACCACACCCAGGTTAAATGTACATATATTTAGTCAATGAGTCAATGTGTAATTAAGTGGATTAATGAACATAAAATAGTGGGCCCAATTCCTAAGACATAGTACATATTGGTTCGCTCCTTCTCTATCCAGTGCTTTAGTCACTGAAATATTAAATTAGAGCAAGGGGAAAAATCCTTGAAATTGGAGAAGGAAAATTACCATCCTTTTGATTTTGCAGAGGTCCCCTCCCCGAGCCCCAGGAAGCAGGTATGCACAGTGTGCGTGCTTAGTGGAACCGATGATATGGTGGCCACTGCAGAGTCTGGCTGGGATTCCACAGCTTGTATGCCTACGGTCTTTTTTAGCCCTGGTTTTGCAGCAGGAAGTCTTTCTTATTTTTTGGCAGAACTGGGGATTGAACTTAGGCCCTTGCACTTGCCAGGGAAGCACATATTCTACTGAGCCATCTCCCCAGCCCCAACAAGAAGTCTTTTCTCCTTACTTGAGATAATGTGATCATGTATGTTAAGGGGAAAATTTCTTCTGCCTTTCCACTGTTGGACAGCAGGTATCATATTTGCTGTAACTGCTGCTTCTCACATTCCTACACAGACAGATAATAGCAAACCACACATAAAACATTTTGATATGCAGCCAAGTACATATGGTAATCTCCTTGAGTGACATTTTCAGAGCAGCGCTGTACTGCTGTTGATAAATAATACATCACCTTACATTTTATACATTGTGGCATAGAAATTAGAAGTGGAGAAAGAAAAAACCTATATTCAGTTATTTCTATTGCAATCATTGCTTCTTACAATGTGCTGCTGAGCATTGTATAAGTTTCAAGCAACACAAAACATTATGCTTTTGTATTTCTTCCAGGTCACTGTATAGAACGTGCTCATAGAAAGTCAATATCGGCTGCAGGGTACATCATGACACGAGGATGTGAGACAATGTGGTGATGAAAATGTTTCTCATGCAGTGTGTCTCCTCATCCTCACACATGACTGTCAGGTAGACGTACAGGTGTCATAGCTTTTCCTTCGCGCACCTGTGACAGCAGTGTGCACTGATCATAATGTTCTTCCAGACTGAATTGGAAGGATGTGGAGTAGAAGGATGGTTTGTTAATGCAGTGCCAACAATAGGACATTGTTGGAAGAGCTATATTTTGTGGTATTTGATCTGCACGATTGAATAATAGGAGAGAGCCACAGATCTGCATGGGTGACACATTCATGATTTCCTCTTTATAAAGACATTGTGCAGACATTTCAAATCCTTAATAAATTAATATTCCTATCTCCTCATGTTGGTGTATCATGATCAGTTTCCCAATGGTTGTCCTGTATGTCACCAAACACAGTTAATAACTTCGAGTTCTCATAAAATTATGTATGTCAGTCAAGCAGCTACTATACCTGCTACTCTTGACTACATTTCCAAACTCACTTTAATTCTGTATCAAATTATCCAGTAGGGATTATTTTCTATCGGGTGTGTACAGCACCTCAGATCTCTCAAGGCCCTGAGATTGTAATATATTGAAATACTTATCTAAATTTTTGTCAGAGTAAACAAATATGTACTTATTTTATAATTGTCCGATACACCTTTACAAAGGTATCTGGTGGTAGGAACACTGGTATTAGAGAGAAAAAGGTTGATATCAGTACTTTAGCAAATGAAATAATTTTAATTTTTGATTTAACCACTTTGTAAATATATTTCTATAGACAAAGATAAGACAGATTTTAAAGACCTCATTCTTTTTTTTTTTTTTTTTGGTCTTTTTGAGACAGGGTCTCACTATGCAGCTCAGGCTGGCCACCTTAAGCTCACTTTGTAGCTCAGGCTGGTCTTGAACTCACAATGATCCTCCTGCCTCAGCCTCCTGAGTGCTGGGATTATAGGTGTGCACCACCACGCCCTGTTAAAGACCTCATTCTTATGCAGTATGAGGACTAGCTTTGTGAGAAAGAAAAAAATACAGACACATAATTAAATTGTGGTATTTGGGAGAGAGGTATAAGTAGATAAACCACAGATTTTTGTATTTCTTTCTTAAATTTTGATTGTAGAAAACCAGAATCAATAGTAGTTTTTATATATTGTATGTTTCTTATATAGGAGACAACAGGTGACATTTAAGGAGGTGTGTCTGACTGACTTTATTAAACACTGTGGTGCCAAGGTGATCCGCAAGTGACTCAAGCTTGTCCTGCTTCGTGGCAGAGTAGTTCTCCACTGTGTGCACACAGCTCACTTTCTTTGCCCTATCACCTGTTTGATAAAAATATGGACTAATTATTATGTTTAGTTGTTGTAAATTGTGTTTTCTAAACATGACGATGCATCTGTCCCTATCTTGCACTCTTCCCAGCAGATACAGAACAGCTGATTTGAATGACATTTGCCAAATCTTTGGCAAAAGAAAAGAGGACCAAGAGATGGAGAGAGGAGAAGAAAAGTGAAAATAATTAAGATATATTATGTACACATGTCAACTCATATATATATATATATATATATATATATATATATATATATATATATATACTGAAGGAACATATTATCAAAATTCAAAACAATTGTATTCAATTCCATATGCATGTTTAATAAAAAGAGCAATTGAGTAAGCGATTGAGAATATTCCCGTGTTTTAACAGGGCATGATAGGAACTTCTCCATGGGAGAAATGATGAAAACAACAGAGTAAGCCCATGGGGGAGAATTCAGCTTCTTCTATCCATCCAATTAGAACAGAAGGGCATACAAATTAGCTTATCTTGAAGATGCAGCATAAGACACATAGAATCTGTGCACTTCTCTTCCCTTAATGAAAAGATATGGTTTTCCTTCTCTCAGATCAACTGATTAGAATGAAAAGAGGACAAATTCCTAGTAGAGATAGGAGTAACTATCAAAATGGAGACCATTGCCTGGCAGAGTTCAGTGAATTGCTAACACTGTTTCTACCAGGGATAAATATAAGAAAATCCTAGAGGCTCACGTAGGAATATATTTTCTTGCTTGAAATAGTCTAAAGAAATTAATGGGAAGTTGATATGTTTGATGATGGAGGAGGAAGAGGAGATGACAGCAACAAACACTTTATCTCTGGGATCCAACACAAGGATGGTGCCACATGTGTGCTTTGTTATTCTTTTCTGGAACCGGGGATTGAACTCAGGCCCTTGCACTTGCCAGGAAAGCACTTATAGCACTGAGCCATCTCCCCGACCCCCCACATGTGTGCTTGAATACATGTTCTTTAGCATCGGAGTCTTAGTACATGAGTGAAATATACTGAAAGAATTCTGAGGCAGTACCAGAATATTGAGGGCAGTACCAGAAAAGAGGAAACTGGACTTTAGAATGTGACAAAATCTATGTGAGAAAAGTGTGATGTCAATCAGCTTGTCAATAATTTCTAAAAGCCCTCCAGCACAAATCTAAGAGCATTAGAATCTCTGATTCAACAGCTACTCAATGGTTGCAATCAATGCCACATAAACAGGTTTTCCCTTCTTTTATCATATTCTTCTCTCTTTTCGATGCCTATGAAGCAGAGAAAGATCATCTTTGAAACATTCAGCCAAGGGCTGGCCAAATAGCTCAGTGGATTAAAACACCTGCAGACAGGCACATGGGCTGTGGAGGTTCCATCCCTGGAACTGCAGTGCTGGCCCTGCCCCCTAGGCATGCTGAGATGGTGCTTGAGACTAGGCATGGTGGTGCACTCCTGTAATCCCAGCTCTTGGGAGGCTTTAAACAGGAGAATTACTAGGAGTCCGATCTCCCAGTGAGACCCTGAACACCCTGTAGACCTTTCCCAATTGATCGATAATCAATATAAACACATTCTGTTCTTTTACTGATTTCTAAGTATGGGGTCAGTGTCGCACCAAGGGAAGGGAAATGTATGAATGATTAATTTTTATTTAGATTGAATGAAACTTTCACATATTGGAAAATGACACTCTTGTAATACCATAAGTTAAAAGACAATTAATTTACTTATTAAAGATACCATCCAGGGTGATGGGAAAAGTAGTTTCATATATATATTTGAAGGTCTTTGTGGTAGAAAAACTTTTCTAAATCTATCCTACCATTTCTCAATGCTTTTAAACCTATTGGGCATTTTATACATTTATAAGCTGTTTTTGCCTAATAATCTTCAATTTTATGTAGTCTTCTCCTGTAAATGATCTATACACTTTGTCATGTTGCTATGATTAAAATTCTTTTGATTAATCTATAAGAAACTACTATTGAAAGAAAAGTATATGAACTTTTACAGGTTTTTTTTTTTTTTTTTTTTTTTTTTTTTTTTTTTTTTTTTTTTTTTTTTTTTTTTTTTTTTTTTTTTTTTTTTTTTTTTTTTTTTTTTTTTTTTTTTTTTTTTTTTTTTTTTTTTTTTGCCGCTATGGAAAGCCAACATTAGAGAACAAAGGCAGGCCTTTGTTCTCTAGTACATTCAGAAAGTGTTAAATTTTCCCGTAATACCATGTGTTGTTCCCTTTCTTCAACTTGGTTGGTCTAGTGTGACTGCTTTCCGGAAGTGCCAGTGCTATGGGTAATGGATGGCTTTGTTATTACATGTAGAAATCTTGGAGGATGGAGCTAGCTTGACAAAAACAAAGCAAAACTCAAAATATTTAAATCATAGATTCTAGTAGAGATGTCATTCACTGCTATTTATCATCTTTGCAAGGGGTGGGGGCACTGCTCCAGAAAAGTGAAACAGTCTTTCATCAGGTGAGGTTTATGATTCTTCACTAGTTAAACAACATTCTGACTTTTCAAATTTTTCTTACAGAACAAATTCAATATTTTAAAAATAAAAATTGTACACAAGGGCCAGGGGGATAGCTTGGTGGCCTAAGCACCTACCTAGCAAGTTCAAGGACACAGGTTCAATTCCCAGTACTGCTTGCCATGCTGACCTAGAACCCTGGGCGCTCCATGCCAGCCACTGAAACCAGGTTGTAATCCCAGCTCTGCGGAGGCTGAGGCACGAGGATCATTATGAATCTCAGTGGTGTAGCAAGGCTCTGAAAATAAATAAATAATTTAGGACCAGGAAGATGGCACAGTAAAATAAGTGCTTACCCTGGCAAGTGCAAGGGCCTGAGTTTAATCCCTGGCTCCACCAAAATAATAATAATAATAATAATAATAATAATAATAATAATGATTTAAAAACAAAACAAAAGCAAAAGTACATAAAACTTTATTTTCATGGCAGCCATTACTTTTAAATTTTGTGTGGTTATAAATGTTCAGAAGAGAAAAGTTTTATAACCACTGTTGAAACAAACAAATGCCAATCCCCAATAGATGGAATGTTTATGAATAAATTATGGATTAAAATTTAATCCATGCATATTATCTCACTTCATTGTCATTGCAGCTTCCCATATGACATCATTTGTTGCTTTCATGTATTTCTTAATTAATTTAGGATTTGATGAGTTAAGAGGTCAGATTAGCTTTTTTATTTATTTGTTTTTTTTTTGCAGAACTGAGGACTGAATTCAGGCCCTTGCGCTTGCCAGGGAAGCACTTATTCCACTGAGCCATCTCCCTGACCCCAAGACTAACTTCTAAGAGTATAAATTGGAAACAAAAATGGTAGATCTGTTTCTCACAATGTCATAAGGTTCCCTCCAATGCATATAAATCTTACAAAATTTTAAAAATTAGTGAATAACTGGGGAGACAGGAAAATACGATTCATTACCCAATCTGTGCAAAGATAATAAAACTAAAGGCTGATATTGCTACAGAAAGTCTTTAAAGCACTTGTAATTAATGTGTTCAAAGGTGTGAAGTAGTATAACATTTGGGCATGGAGACTGTGGAAGGAAGATACTTCACAATGGTAACTAAAACAATAAAACAGGGTAGGGGGAGATAGCTCAGTAAGTTAAGTGCCCGCCTGGCAAGCATAAGTACTGGGGTTTGATCCCCAGTACCACATGCTGTGCAGGTCATGGAATCCTGGGCAAACGGGGCTGGACACTGAAATTTGGAGTGGTGGTGCACAATTGTAGTCTCAGCTTGGGGAGGCTAAGACAGGAGGATCACCATGAGCCTTAGACGCATAGTAAGACCCTGAACCAAATAAATAAATAAATAAATAAATAAATAAATGTTAAAAAATTAAACAATAAAACATAGTGGAAATCCTAAAATTGATAAATGCAATACTTGAAAATGTTACAATGGGAGGCTGAACACAAGAGGATCACTATGAGTCTGATCTGCATACTGTGTAGACTCTGTGATATATATATATATATATATATATATATATATATATATATTGAATAAAATGTAAATTTTTTTTAAAAAAGAAAGAAAATATTCCAAGATGCTTTCATTCAAACCATAAACAGGAGTAGAAACATTATATCTAAGACAAATTCACTAGAAATTATTAAATTTAAGCAACAGTCTCTCAAATAAAAACTGCAAAGGACAGGAACAGAGACTACCAACTCATGACTAATGACTGGAATGGCAGGAGAGAGCACACCAATAGAAATATTTCAAGATACAGTGTCCAAATTTCTCTAAACTTCAAAGAAATGTCATTTTATGCACTAAAGGTCATGGCTTGCTAATCTCAAGGAAGATATAAACAAAGAAAAAGTATACCTTGACACATCACAGTTAAATTGTTGAGAACTGAAATGTTTAGAGAAAGTCTTAACAGTACAGAGACACAGAGGATACTATTAAAAAGGATGGACAACTTCTCAAAAGAATGAAGGGAGGCAGAAGGCAGTTGTCCCCGAATCTTTAAACTGCCCAATGATAAACCACTGTCAATCTAAATTCATCAAGCAGTGCAAACATCCTTCAAAACAGGTGCATACTGAATGCATTTCTGACAACTACAACTGGGAAAGAGTGTCTCTAGCACAGTACAATTTTAGATACTATTGGAGTTGTTTAGAACAGGGAAATGATACCAAATGAAAAAAAGATGTGGTGGAAAGAATATGATGTACAAGCAACAACAGGTTGACAAATATACAAAGGATTTCCTATTTATTTACTTATATTTTATTTTTGAAAGAACCGAGGATTGAGTTCAGGCCCTTGAGCTTGCCAGGTAAGGACTTATTCTACTGAACTATATTTCTGGCCCTCCTCTTTATTATTTTTTTTTTTTGAAATAAGGAGCTGAAGTAGAAAATATAATGCTATGTACTAGCTTGTATTCTATAATACATAAAATAATGATCATCAAAAATAAAAGATAAATGGAATTCCATTATCATTCTAACATCTCCTTTTCATTGTGTAATGCTGAATCTAGTCAAACTTCATAAGTTAAAATTTATTTATCATCTATCTGTTTATCATTATCCATGGTAAGGCAGGATAATGCTAAGAAATAAAGCTTAAAACAATCTATAAAGAAGGCAAGATAATTAAACATATTTTAAAAGATTCCTTTCTTTATTTATTTGGTACAGAGTCTCTCTCTGCAACCTGGAATCTTAGTGTTCCTCCTATCTCAGTCTCGCAGCATTGGGATTGCAGGCATGAGCCACCATGTTGGTTTTCAGTGGTCAGTGCCACAGAACTAGCATGGCATGCAGTAGAGCCACCTGAGTTCTTGAACTTGACAAGCAGGTCCTTAGACTGCTGAGCTATCTTCCTGGCTCTAAGATAATTAAATAGAAAGGTGAATAGATCAAGAAATAAGCAAGACAGAACTGAAAGCAGTACAACCATAGAATACCTAACCCTAAAACCATGCATAATAATGTCAAATGCAAGTGGGTTAACACTCCAATTAAGATGCAGAGGTGGTCATTCCAACTGCAAAAAGATCCACAAGCTGTACTATCAAGAATCAGCACTTTAGAGAGAAAGACATTTTGAATGTGTAAAGGTGGAAATAAATAGTACGCATACATACATGATATGAAATATGCTTGTATTAATCAGATAACTTAAAATAGAGTATTACTACAGGAAATTAGGAAAATTGCAGAGTCAAGAAATAGTTAAACCTCACAGATATGTAAATTCAAATTGTAAATATCAGGGCTCCTAGTAAAAAAGCTAAGAAACACATTAAGAAAAAATGGATTGACACATTAAAGAAAAAAATAGAAAGATATCCACATTTATAAATGAAGGTTTTAACATTCCGTTTGTTTGTTTGCTTGTTTCTTTTCTTGAGACAGGGTCTCACTAAGTAATGCAGTCTAGCCTTAAACTCACTTTATAGCACAGGATGTCTTGAATTCCAGGTTTTGTCCCTGTCCTTATCTCCTCACTATTGGCATCAGAGCTGTTGTCACTCTGCCCAGCTAGTACTCCATTATGTGTAATGAATATAGTACCTGGAAACATCAGCAAAAAAGACCAGTAAATTCAGATATATTGCACATGCCATCATATAATCTGTTTAAAGTTTACATATATAACACTAAGCCAAACAATTGTAAAATGCATGTGATCGGTTTACTCACTATGTGCAGTGGATAGAGTCTATGATGGAAAAATGAATTGAAATATAGTCCAAGAACATAAAATCTGAATGGCTGCCAAGATAGCTCAGCAGAATAAGCTCCTACTTAGGGTTCACTCCTTGGTGCATGCCCGTAATCCCAGCATCAGAGAGTCTGAAAACAGGAGGATCTCTATGAGTCTGAACTGTGTAAATAAGACCCTGTTCAAAAAAACACAACGTGAAGTCTGCCTAGATAATTCTGTGAAAATTATTTTAGTCTGATATAAAAATATATCAGGCTAATCTGACAAACTGCACAATGAGAGGCAAGTGTACTAAAGCCCTTTGGTAGAACCTGTATACAGTAATCCATGGCTATTCTGTGGTTTGATTTTTGCAGCTTTACTGTTTCAAAGGTTTTCAAAAAATACTAATCTAAATTATTTATTGTGAATGTCTTGTGATATCAGGGGATTTTGCTGTACTCTGCAGTATACTTATGTTTTTGAAATAATGTAGACTTATGAGTTAAATAAATGGTTAAGAACATTAGAAGTATTTTTAAGGGTGTGGGAAAGATTTATAAAAGCATTGGAAGGATTTTCACAGCCACAATATATATAAATAGTAAAATAAATAAAACATCGCCATATTGCTGAGTTTCACTTATCTGCAATAAGTGAGGGAGCACTTTAATCCTAAGATAGCAAACAACAGCTGTGAAGACTGAAGGTGTTGCCATTTGAGAGCTTTCTATACTTTTTTCAGGGATCCAGTGGTACGGGAAATGCTGGTACATGTCTAAAGTAACAGTAGGCTTTTCATTTGCTGTCTGTAGAAAAGCATAAAATGATATTCGGTTGGTTTATGGAGGCATCATACTCTTCTGGGAATACTGTCTTGTTCTATTTACTGAGTAACAAGGAAGACTATGGGCTTTATTGGAATATCATACAGAAGACAGAAGGTCTTTGTATGAGGCTGAAGCTCTAGGTGTCCTGGCCCTTCCGCTTAGATTGTGAGATACAATAGATTATCTGAGATATCAGCAGTATCTGTGCTGAAAATCATTTTTTATAGATTCATGGCAAACAAAATGTAAAATAGGAATGGGCCATCGGAGATCCTTGCACTCCCAGGGAACCAGGACCAAGCTATATTATATGTAGCAATTATGTTAATCCAAAATCAATGATGGGCATGGTATTGCATTATGAGAGAAAGGCCGCTGATATTGTCAAGTGTCTCTCTTCACTGTAGGTAAGCACATGCTAATATATTATAGTCTCACCCAAGGTAATCCAGAAAGAAGGGTAAAAGGATGTTCAGGTAGGTACACTTGATGATCTGTTTTGCTCAAGAAGAATGTATAACTGAGATTGTAATATATATTCATGTAGATTTGTAAAGGAGTCAACTGACTGTGAAGGGTGGGATTGGATTGAAAGATTAGGCTTAGCAGCTATGGGAGAAAAGCATACAGGTAGATCTCTAGGAATAGTAAAAAAAAAAAAAAAAAACTGAAGATCTTTGTATTGGAGGTACACTCTGGAAAACAAGTACCACTGTGTAGGGGCAATGGACACTCATTATTGAGAGGACTTCAGGTGACTCTTAATTCATCACTTCAGTGTTGCAGGGCTGCAGATATGAATGCTGTCATGCATTCAATCAAATTTCCTTCACAAAAGTTTCAGGTGCTCAGAGGTGGGAGTTTTGGAAGATGACTCAGGATACTGTACTCAGCAGCGTATTAATCTCCAGATGAATCTGTTGCTGAGGGTGCTACCAAGAGGTCAGGCCTTTTCTGAGCAAGGCGGTGGATCACTGGACATGTCACCTGGCAGGATGCATCATTCTCCGTCCTCTCTTCTGTCTCTGCTTCTTAGCAGAGAGGCCAGCATCAGCCGGTCTCCACGAGGTTCTCCTGAAGTGCCATTTCTGCCTTGAAACCCACTGACGAAGGACTGCAACCACAAAGCCAAACTAAGTCACTCCTCCTGCAATCTGTGGGTACCGGCTATTCAGTGACTAATATAGGTGTTGTATCTACTCTTGAGCTGGTTGTTGCCATAAATGCCACTGTCACCAATGAGAACTTCTGCGATGTCCACTATGGCATCATCCTGGAAGAGATGGCCATTTGATTGCTCTGGAAAGGACAGGGATTCCTTCTGTTTGGACCCAACATGTATTCTGGGGTGGGTAATTTTCTTATCTCTTTACAGGTCTTATCCACCATCATTTTCTCAGAATTTACAAAGGGTTAATTGTATGTATGGATTAAACATAAAACTGCATTAGACTAAAGACTATATCTACACTAGTTATCTATTGCAGCATAATACCACTCCTAAAACTCTGTGGCTTTAATGTGAACATTTACTTTTTTTATATGTACTTTCTTGGAGTTCAGAATATAGGAGTGGCTTAGCTGGACAGTTATGCCATCCAAGGTTGTAGTCCCTATGTTTATCGGATCTACAGTCATTTAAAAGAAAGGCTGATTGCACGTTTTGACTATTTCCAAGTCATTCCCTGCCAGCCAATAGTAGTTGTTTTTAGGGTTCTCAATTCTATGCCATATGGAACCTGTAAAGGGCTGCTTAGTCTTCACTGGGATTTGATGACCAGGGTCTTTCAGAGAAAATCACCCCACAGGAAACAAAGTAAGAAATATAGACTGTATGAATAGACTCTCAGATTCACACTCAGATTCATACAATCATTTTTGCCGTCTCTTATTGATTATACAGGTTATCCCTACTTAGTGTTAGGGCAGAGAGTGCAAAGTCATAAATAAATGGGAATAGATATTGATGGGTGTGGTTCTGGTGCTGGATTTTACAAGGCACCAAATGGAGCAGTGGTGGGCTCCACACTCTGGGACCCACCCGTTGTGGTCCTTGTTAGACTCCAAGCAAGTACGGACCTCCTACTTCCTTTATTCTACTCCATCAATAGAGCAAAGTATGGTGTTTTCTAAGCAGAACTGGCTTCCCACCCAGAGAACTTGGGCTTCATAACGGCCATCTGTCCAGTTGGCAAGCTGTATGCGCCTTAGAACAGCAACACTGTATGTTGGTGATTCCCAAGTGAATAGAATACATGGGTTCAACAGTAAGGAAGTGATAGTAACTCTGACTGTGATCTTGCAGAGATCATTGGAGAATTCGTACATCACATTTTTACATCTAGTCACTGAATCAGAGTTTCATTGAAGACTTTTTCTCTTAGAATTCCTCGTGTCAAAAAATGTCTATTTCCATCCTCTAATTCTATCCGGTTGGTCTGTACGTCTATCTTCACAATGCCTTATCTTGACTAGTAACACTTAAAATCAGGTTGTATAAGTTTTCCCAAGTTTTCTTTGCCAATTGCCTATCCTAGATCACATGCATTTTCATACAAATTTTAGAATTAAGTTGTCAACTTCAGCAACAACAAAAAATCAGACTTAATTACTCCTGCATAGAATCACAGATTATCTCGGAGAGAAGGAACATCTGTGCTAGCTTGGTTTCTCTGTGGTAGACACTGACACAAAAAATTTGTACCAAGAAGTTTATTGGTGAGTGCTCTTGAGAATAATATTATCCTGAAGTAGAGAAACAGGTCAGGGTAAAGAAATAATCAGCAAATGATTCACCTGCCGAAAGGGCAGCTCTGAGGCTAAAGCGGTTACTCATAATGTGCCTGTGAGCAGACACCACATGATGCTCACCACGCATTGTTGCAGGAATACAAATGGCAACACAGTTAGAATAACAAGATTAATAAGAAGAGTGATAAGAAACCCAATCAAGTTGGGCTAGGGAGATAGCTCAGTCAACTACATGCTTGTGTGGGTAAGTGCAGGGACTGGGGTTTGATCCCTGTTCCTGAATGGTGTGTGGGCCCTGCCCCAGGGTGGGCTGAGCTGGAAGCCAAGTCCAGGCGTGGTGGTGCACACCTGTAAGCCCAGCACTAGAGCAGCTAAAAACAGGAGGAAAACTATGAGCTTGAGCTTTTTAGTGAGATTCTATAGAAAAAAAAATCAACAAAAGTTAGAATCGATAAGTACTCACTACAGTATTCATTTGTAAGCACCCTAAAACCCTTTATTTCTTCATTGTTAAGTAAATGTTAATGCCTAGAACAAACATGACTTCACTAAGTCTATGACATATGTAATTTTAAAAAATTCCTGTTTTTTTTTTTTTTTTTGTTTTGTTTCTGGAAGACATCAGTCCTTTTTCTAGTAATTTAGGGACTGATACAGTTCAGTATTTTGGAAGAAATTGAATCTTCATTTTTTTAATAGAAATTCACTCATTTCATCTCTCTGGATTCCAGGAGGACATAACATACTGTTGCTGTTCCAAACAGAATAAAAATGTGTAGAGTTCAAAAGGTTTGGAAGGGATTTATGGGGAAGATGATCACAGCGTGTTTTACGATTTGCAGCAAATTCTGTGGTTGCCTCAATCTGGGGCAAAGTGCTTGCTCAGCATTAGCAAGAGTTTGATGCTGTGACTTTTCTCATCAGCATAAAATCTTGTAGATAAAGTGACATTTCCCCCAGAGAGTACTCCATGCCTGGGACCCCGTTGTTGCTTGTGTGTTTACATTTACATTGGTGCTAGCTGTACCCAGGGCTTGCTCGTTTCCATTGATCATGGCTTGGAGTAGACACAGTGTCTGTCGTGTAATTGGAAAATGTCTTGTCACTCTGTGTATCTAAATGCTCCTCTTTTGAACATGGAGCTCAGATGTCATCTCTTTCCAGGAGCTAACACTCTGGGTCTTGCCTCTGTCTTTTTCTGTTTCAGATTGCTGGCTACCAGATGCTTGTATTCCTTACAAAAGGACTGTAAGGTCCCAGGAGCATGACTTTTTACTTTGCATTGACCTCAGTAACTAGCAAAATGCCACAGATATAAAGAAAGATCCTACTAAAAAGACCTTAGTGGTGTCATTAATTAATTGTATCTATAGCAGTGAAGTAGAGACAATATGTAAGGAAATAAACACACAAATATAAACTAGTCAATAGAGTAAAATTTTGTATTTTTTTACAGGAAATGTATTTAGGGCCAGCCAAATAGCTCAGTGGATTACAATGCTTGCTTAGGCAGACTCCGGGACTGGGAGTTCAATCCCCTGGTCTCTGTGCCAGTGATGTCACTATTTATAACCAATTTCGGTACCTGCATTGACTCAGTGAAGGTTCTGAAATTAGTTATAAATAGTGACGACACTGGCACAGAGTTTTTCATACTGAGTATTGTATAAGGAGATAGATTATCTTTTGAAAAAATATCCAAAATGTATTTCAATGCAGAAAATATTAAAATGAATGTGTATCTACCAAAGTATGTTTAGATAAACTCTAACCAAGCCAAATATTGGTCTAAATTTATTTTAAGCTCTCTGAAAATGTGCCATTAGTCAATACTTCTAAAGGCAAAGGTTTTACTTCAGTCAAATGTTGAATAGTCGGTAGGTTTCATAGTAGAAAGGCTCTTTTCTACATGGCTTAATCTGTAGTAGTTGGTGCATCTCATCATGTTTGAAATGTCCAGATACTAAACTTCTGCATGGTAAAAATTCTTTTCTTTTTTTTTTTTTTGTATTTTAAAGAAGGGTCTACAGGATGTGCAGGGTCTCACTACTAGATCAGGCTCTTAATGATCCGCCTGTTTATAGCCTTCTAAGAGCTGGGATTACAGGTGTGCTACCATGCACAGGCTCAATTGCTATCTCAGTGCACCTCAGGGCTGGGACTGGCCTGGCTGGCCCAGAGAGATAGGCCCCTGCCCCTGAGCCTGCTTGCAGGCACTTTAATCTACTGAGCTATTTGGCCAGCCGTTACAGTCAAAATTGTTAATAATTTAGAAACTATTTGTCCATCTGACCTTCAGATCTTCACTATAAAAATAGCTTCTTTCCTTTGCCAATATATCTTATATGTTCTGCTTCTCTGCCATGTCCATAATAGTTATGAGATGGAACCTTCTAAACATGTGCTTAATTTTTTTCCTGACACCATAAATTAGAAATATTTTCTCACATTCACTTATACATAATATTTCTTGTTGATGAACTTATTTTCCACTCTCCATTCATGTTTGTTGTATTTATTCTCTTTCAGGTGTCTTTTCCTGAAGATCCAACCTTGGAGCTACTTAATATTCTGTTACATCACTTTTATAGAGTCATTTAAAAGCCAGTATTTGAATCAACAAGTCAATTAGCAGAAATTATATATATATATATATATATATATAAATTATATTATTATTATATTATTATATTATTATATATATATAAATTGCAGTTACATAAAAATATCTAATGAACAGGTAAAATGTGAAAATTCTCAAAACCAATGACTCAATCTCAGTGGCCTCTAAATCTCTGCACAGATTTCAGATCTGTGTACAAATAGCATGGTATCAGTTTCAGTTATTTATTAATGGCAATACATATTTTGAAATACATTTGTATATGTGTGTGTGTGTGTGTGTGTGTGTGTGAGATAAACAAGTTTAAGTAAAATTAATCCATTGCCTAACTTCCAAAATTTTGTGTCTGATGGAATGTTCAGTCTTCTAAATCTGAACACTATTAGTACAAATCTTTTTCTTATTGAACTAAGAGAAAGTAGCTGTATATATGTATCCTATTTTGTAAATACACACACACACACACACACACACACATACATATATATGATTATATGTCCTTAATAGTAATGGGTTTTCTGCAGAACTTGTACTATGAATAACTACGAGGAAGACCACAATATACAGTGTATTATTTATTGTACCTGTCCTACTCACCTGTTTTGAAACTGTCTCATTGCTATTTCTTTCACAATAAAATTAATTTTTTAAAAAAGTAAATGAGGTAACATAAAAATATCTTTATACTCTGCCACGTAATTAAGCACCTGTGACCTGTCTCTCACAATATTCTTTCTATAGGGATTAATTCTTTCAAAAGTTGTTGTTGATCTTCATTCTTTAAAAGAGATACAGGTTTTGCCTTCTTCTCCAAGATTTGTTAATAATACTGCTTCTTCTCTTTCATGACATAGTTTCTTTCCCTGTCTCCCATGAATTGACTTAACTTTATTCTATTCATTTTAGTTACACTCTGTTTTTCTCTTACTTTTCACTGTATGTCTCTATCTCCAAACTATTATTATTTTAAGCTAATATAGCAAATATTATTTCAACTACTATTCTAGCTTGAGCTATGACCTCATGGGGTGACCTCGGATATTTACTGCTAACTCCACCTTGCAATTCAAGCTTTTTCTAATGACCACTGGGTACATAGTTGATGCCCATAAAATCCTCTCATCCTATCTTCTTAAGGCAAACTCTTCTCATGCTTTCACCTCACTATGGAAATCACAGCTTCGTTCCTCTTCCACTTGGCTAATTTAGTTTACTGAAGTATGGAGCCTGAAAAGTGATATCTCATAGGCCAAGTCCCACTTGCTGCCAGTTTCTTCTATACAGCTTGTAAATAAAATTTGTTACATTTAAAATGATTGAACAAAACTGAAGGAAGAACAATATTTCACAATGCAAACGTTTTATGAAATTCAAATTTTAGCATGAGTGACATTGTAATGCACCACAGATAAGCTTATTTATTGAGAAGCAGTTGAAGACTCCGTTTGTCCTGTGATGCTATTGCTCAGTAGGTACCACAATGGCTTCAGAACTGGAAATATTTAACATCCAATTCCATAGAGAAAAAGTCTGTGGACTCTAGTTTTAGTGGGTAAAGCACACATTTTGAGTCATTCAGGTGAAGCTCAATGGAAATCTTATGTCTTCTCTTCACTACATAAGATTTCAGGAAAAGTTACTCAGCACGAATGAACTTCAGTTTACTTCTCTGTGAAACAGCAATGACAACAGCTAGCATTTTATGAGACTTAGATCAACTCTACCCTAAGATTATCATTGTAAAATTTAAATTGCTTTCACATTTCATTATTTCTAAAAGCTTTGATGAAGCAGTGAGTCTAAATATATTTTATCACTGTATCAGCTCAGAAATATTCCCCCCTCTTTTATGCAAGGCTGCCACAGATTCAATTGAAGATCCACAGATGGGATCCCTTTAACCAAACAACCATTATATTGTACAAAATATATATCGCTATATACATATCTGTATTTATACATGTTTATAATATATCCTATAAATAGCAAGTTATGTGTATATCATAAATGACCCCCTTAATTAGCTGTCAGAAAAAATTGTCTTAACATTTTATTTAGTTTCAAAGTAACTTTTATTTATATAAATGTCTAAATCTAAAGGTTATAGGATAAGAGAAAAATGTAGAAGCACCTCTGCCATCTCTATTCTCATAATTTCTGAAGCAATTTTATTCTAGTACTGTCAGTGTACCTGCAGCATTAGGTATTTGTCAACACAGGATATACTTCTTGAAATATCTAACAATAATATTTTTAAGCCAAAGTAATTTGATGGTTCTTAAAAACTCAGTCATGGAAGGAGATTGTTTCATGAAAGTGTTTTAGGTGGAGCACCTAAAAAATTTATGCCAAGACTTATTATGTATTTATACAGTATGATTACAGTACTTTATTTACCTCCTTTCTTGTTTATTCTCCTTAATCTTCCAAATATTGTTTGCATTTTTATCTTTTTTATATCATCTCATTTCTTCTCATTCTTTAATTCTAGATGAATAGATACTGATATTTCTCTCTACATATACAGAAGATATATAGTAAACTCACATAGCAAATAGATACATAGTCACAGATAGATAGATAAATAGATAGATGGATGGATAGATAGATGGATAGATACTTAGATATTGGACGTAGATAGAGAAAGAAATTATCTCTTCCATTCACTTTCTTATTACAGTGACAAAATACTCACACCTGCATGTTAAAGGAAGAGAGCTTGTTCAAGTGGTTTTAAGAGAGTTCAATCCATAGGGACTAGCAGAGAAGTAGTGGAAGCAGAGGGAGAAAGAAGAGGAGGGAGACACCCTCTGGATTGTGCCCTAATGACTGGCTCTACCTAGACCCCACCTCCTAAGAGAAAGCTCAAAATAACTCATTAGAGATGGATCCAGTATAGTGCAGAGCCCTAAGTTCCAACCACCATTTAAAAGGCCAACCTCTAAACACGTAAGTCTTTTTTTGGGACAACCTAGATCTAAACCAAAACAATATATACCTTATCTAGAATTGAGCTCGTACACAATAAAATATTTTTCTGTCTAGATTAAAGGCAGACAAGAGATGTAAAAAGAGACAGAAAGATAGAAGGAGAGAGACAAACAGACAGACAGATTAATGTTTTGCTATTTAACTTAAAAATTTATTTTCAGAAGTATACATGTTGGCATTATATATCCTATTGATTTTCTTTTGCTGTTTTTTCTATAAGCGTACCTTGTGTATTTTCTTACTTGCAGTCTACTATCAACCTTGTAGCTGCCAACAATTAGTATTTGGCTACAAAATGCACTCTGGCGACAACACTTGAGTTGTCTTTTTATTGACTACTGCAGAAGCTCATTTATGATCCATCATGAGATCCATATGAAGTCTGAAGTTATCCCAAATAGCCAAACACTCTTCATAAAGAAAAATAAAGTTGGAGGCCTCACACTGTGTGATTTCAAAATTTGCAGCAAAACTGTGCTAGCTCACTAGTGTGGTATTGGCATAGAGGCATATACTGGGTTAATGGAACAGAATAGAAAAAATGTGAGTAGATCATGGGATATTTGTTCTAATTATTTTGAACCAGGGCTCTAAGAACTTTTAATGGGAAAAAGAATGTTTGAATGTTGACCAGAACAGTTGATCAACATTGCTGATGATTAGGAAAATGAAAATCAAATATGAAAGCCCTATAAGACACTAAATTATGCCATTTAGATTAGTTGTTATAAAGGAAAATGAAATCCAAGCATAAGCAAAGGGTAACCAACATTTTGAAGGCTATAGAGAAATTGGAAGAAGACAATAGTGGAGCTGTAAAATACAACCCTATGGTAAATTGTTTAGTGGGTTATCAAAACTTAAACAATGTTTTATGAAGCATTTCTAATTCTGATTAGAAGTGCCAGAGAAATACAGGACACTGAACAAACAATTAAACACACATCTTCGTATCAACATTAAGTATAAGAGCTAATATTTTCATTAAAATCATGTCTATAAGTAGATAAAGAATAAACACATGTATGTAGCTATAGATACATTCATAAACCACTAGACAGACATAAATGTAGATACATAAATACATTTTTAAATGTAATTAAAAATGTATCTATGCATACTTAAAATGTATCTCTATATATTTAAATTCTATCTGAAAAAGGAAGGGGATTCTGATACGTGCTACATTATGGGCATACCCTGAAGATGTTATACTACATAAAAAAATCAATTGCAAAGGGATGCATGTTGTCAGATTCCACATATAGGACATACTTAGAATAGGCAAAGTCATAGACAGAAAAAGTTCAGTGGTTCTCATCAAGGAGTAGAGGAATGGACGATATGGCATTAATAGGCCCAGAACTTTAACAATGAAGATGAATGCTTTCCTAGAGACAGTGGTGGTGTTTGAACAACCAGGTGAACGTACCTCAAGCTGCTGATCTCAAGATAAAAATGTCTTACAGGACAAATTTTATGTTTCATGCATTTCGACACAATGAAGAAGAGACACTCTCCCACTTAAACCCAGGACTGCATAAACATGTTTTCAGAGACATCTCTTTTAATTTCACTAGAAATTGATTCACTGGAAATGGCTATATTCACTTATATCCCTAATTATAATAGTGAATCTGTATTCTCTATTTTTTTTTAATGTACTTAGTACAGGGTCTCTAGAGTCTGACTACACAGATCAGACTCTGAGTGATCCACCTGTTTTTCAACCTCCCAAGTGCTGGGATTACAGGTGTGCGCCACCATACCCAGTCTCAATCATATCAGTATGCTGCAGGGACAGGGCCAGCATGGCAAGTCAGGGATTATACCTGTGCATCTGTGTTCTTAATTTCAAAACTTCTCAAATAATTTCAATTAACTATTTTTAAAAAGTCAGTCTAATATATACCTTGCTACATAAATGTGCCTATTTATAATTACTACAAAGGGAATATTTTGTCTTGTAGTCATATCTGCTGTTTATTTCTTAAGAAATATCTTATTTCTGACCTAAGACACTTCCTTCTGGTTTTTGAAGTTAATGATATTCATAAACATTGAAAACATTATCTCCTTAGTGGTTGCTTTTTATTGGATCTTCCTTTGAACATAAATAAGCCATTTTTAATCTAATCAAAATTCGATTTTTTAAAAGTGTATTTAGGTCAAGGTCTATGGGGTCCTCAGGGTCTCACTATATAGATTGGACTAGGAGTGATTCTCCTATTTTTGACCTCCCAAGCATGCATCACCATTGCCCAACGTTAATCACTGTCTCAGAGAGCCCCAGGGGCTCAGCCAGCTTGGCACATACGGGATCGAATCCCGGCCACTGGATTCTGCCTAAGCAGGAGCTTTAGTCTGCTGAGCTATCCGGCTGGCCCTTCAATTTTTTTTTTTTTTAAGTATGCAATATTAGTCATGTTTACTAAAACTCCCACATCTCCAAGTCAAAAAGTTATTTTTCCTTTGTCATTGTATTTTCACAGGTTGGGTTTACATCCTAATATATTTATATGTCTTAAAAATTAAATTTCCCATGCACTGGTAAAGCTTTACAGTTCCACAGAATTTAATAGGAAATTTGGTCAGGCTTTGAGTCTAGAAACATTTTTTTACACATGAATTTTGCTGAGCTCCTTTCCAACACCTTTCCATAGCATTGTCTTAGTTAATTTTTACTTTTTAAATGTTTATTCATTTTAATGAGAAAAAAGATAAAATAGCAAAGAAACAGTTTTAAGACAGGTTAGTAGGATGTATACAACAATAAGTAGTACATTGCATATGGTATCTTGTCTAAATAATAGTAGTAAAAACGTTTATTCTCAGTTAGCTAAAAGTGGTGTATCTATTCTAACTCTCATAATAGAAGTCCTGAGAAGCAATATTATAAAGTCTTTTAGGATCACTTCACATTCTGGCATATATAATAGTTTCTTACATATACTTATGCATCAACAGGTACATGGGAGTTGGAGAAGCATGTTCAATTTCTATAGTTGGCTATTTTTGAAATTGAGAGTCAAAAATGAAGAGATCTGGTGATAATACCATGCTGTTACAGGAATAATGAGGTAAAATGTCTTTATCTGAGGTTCATAAAATAGATATGGTTGGAAATAATTGAGGATTTATAGAAAGAAATTCACAAAGATGGAACAATATGGAGGAAGGATTCTACTCACATACCAAAGGAAATCCTCTTGTAGATCTCTAGAAACTTTAGCTCCTATGTTTTGGTGACCTTCTCAGAACTTGTCAAGTTTTGTATTCTTAAGGACAAGGAGAAATTGAAGAGAACACAACATAGTCTGGGAGATTTGTTAAATGTACAATTACATGTATCTTTATGTATTATGTATGATTATAATGTTCATTCATTTTTTTTCCTTAAAACACAAAAATGTAATGTCGCACCTGACATACATGCTCTTAAGTGAAATAAATCGGACACATGTATAAATATTGCATTACTTCTCTGGTGTGAGAAAATAAAAGTGTAGATAAGGATCAGTATATAAAGCACATGTTGTGAAATGGAGGAAAATGTTCATGTGGGGAGGAGAATAAAGGAGAGGGAGAGGATGAGGAGAAAACAAAAGTAAAAACAGTATGGAAAAGAAGAAAAACATGGAAAGAAAATTTGTAAAAAGGGCTAAAGGGGACATTGAGAATGGGAATACATAAGCTATATCACACACAGGTACAAATTCCCTATGATGTACATTATTGCTATACATAGCTAAAAGCTACCAATAAAATGTAATTAAAAAATAAAGATGGTGTGCATTAGCAATAGTGTTAATGAATTTAAGTGTCTGCATGAAACCTCTGGAATATACACTGATAATCAAAGGCTTAGTTAAAATATTAATAAATGTTTCATATTTTATATGACCTTATGCACATGATTTGTTATCATCTCAAAATTTACATGTTGTATATTTCAAATGTACAAATTCTTTACTGTTTTGGAGGCTAGTATTCCTTGCCAATAAGTCTTTTGACCTATTTCATTTACTTTTTATTTTTTAAAGGGAGTAAAAATAGAAAAAAAAACCCACAAAACTTAGAAACAATGTAGAATTTCCCTAAACAAAATAATAGGAATTCAATAATGGTTGTCTTGTTGCATAATGTTGTCTTCAAATTAGTTGTTTAGATTACCATTTGTAAATATGTAGTGTGCTCACAGTGTTTACTGCATATAACTCAGCATATCTGTGCTGATAATTTGTTTTCTTGGTCTTTAAAATTTGAGTCAACAAGAGGAACACAGACAAAAATCAAAGAAAAATTAGTAAAGACAGAGGAACAGTTCAGATACATTGAGACTGTGGTCCCCTACTACTGCATTAAGATGAGTTATGTGACTATTCTTTTTTTTTTTTTTTTTTTTTTTTTTTTTTTTTTTTTTTTTTTTTTTTTTTTTT
>PVKA01000468.1:161513-173676 GCA_004027165.1 Ctenomys sociabilis | reverse complement strand
ATTCTAGGTTCCTTGTGGGTAGAAAAACTAAATACATGTTTATATTGTATTGCAATTTATTAACTGGACAGCATTATATCCACCAAAACTACTTACATGCCTTAACTTTTGGATACTCTATTGCTAAAACTGTGTAATGATTCTCTGAGAATGACTGCAGAGTTTTCCGATGGTAGAGGATCTCGTCTGGTAAAGGTGCTATTGCTGAAGGTTGAAGCAACTACAGCAACTTCTGATTTCTCTCTCTTTCCATTTTATGTAGTGTTGCAGATTGATTTCAGGCATGTGTGAGTGTGGAGAAAATGATTTAGCACCAGCTACACCCCAGCTCCTATGGTAACTTCCTAAAATAAGTACCAGTGAAGTTTGTCCTATTTGTCTACTTTTCTTTCAACAGACCATAACTCTCAGCCAGAGGTAATGCTTTATGCACATTACGCCAGAGAACATATTATTTCACCATTGCATTCAATTCACTCAGATCCTGCTGCTCTTTATCTGTTAAGTTTATGCATAACTTAAATTGTATTGCCAGTTCTAAAGTGTTTCCAGCACCTTCACAAAGCACAGATTCTATGCAAAACAAAAGCAAAAACTTTTTATTGTTCATCCTAAGAAGCCACTTCTTATCCACTAAATTCTGTCATGAGATTACAACAATTCACCACCAATATGCCACCTATTTCTACCTTACTGCAGATTCTATTATAGCTTTTGTTACTTTTTCTAGTAAAAGATTGAACTCTTCAGTCATGTATGAGGTTAGAGTCAACTTCTATATTTTCATTCTCTTTCTTCCATTCCCCTTCATAACATATCTTGATCTCCTTCCCATTTCCAAGAGTTGTATTTCCCTATGTGCTATGTTCTGTCTTTTTTTTTTTATTTTGCTCTTTTGATTTATTTATACTTTGAGTTTCTCATATAGAAGAAGCCGTAGGACGTTTAAACTTTTTCGGTTATTATTTAGCAACTGTATAGATTCAAAGAGCATCTATGTTCCTCCAAGTGACTCCAACTTATCCTTATTTAGAACTGTGTAGTATTCCATAGTGCACAAGTGCTACACTGTCTTTATTCATTTATTTGTGGAATTGCAATTGCTTGAGAGTAACGTGAGCAATCAACAAGTATGATTACATAAAACTAAAAAGCTTCCATAGTGCAAGCAGCCACTAGAGTTTCAAAAATAATTTTCCAGTTATTCCTCAGACATAAGACAAATACACAGAACATACAAAAACTGAAAAATAATTATACACTTGATAATAGAAGACATAATTTAAAAAAGGCAACTGAAATAGGAAATTCTCAGAGGTAAAACTGCAATCAATCCATGAATAATGCTCAACACCACTGGTCATTTTTGAAATGCAAGTTAAAAGAAACCTAAGATTTCATTTTCTTCCATAAAGACTGACTATCGTCAATAAATCGAATTACAACACATCCTTTTGAAGCTATATGGCGAAAATGGAAATGCACATTGTTGGTGGGGACACAAGCTTAGATGACCACTATGAAAATCAATACTGGGATTTCTCAACTACTTGAAAGAGAAATTTTGTTCAATTCAGCTATTCACCTTCTAAGTATCCTCCTGAAAGGCCTTATGGCATCATATTAAAGTGATAAATGTATACCAAGTTTATAGTAGTGTAACTCTTTTTCTTCTTTGGAAGAACCGGTGCTTGCCAGGGAAGCACTTATTCCACTGAGCCATCTCCCTAGCCCCGGTTGTGTAATTCTTAGCAACTATATCCCAGAGGTTGCCCATTTTCTCTATTCTTAGCAGCTTTGCAGCCAAACGTTGACTTCTCCTCTCGATCTATGAAAAGTCATACACAGCATCTTCTCAATAGAAAACTATTTTGTTGAAATCTGTTGTTTAGTGTACTTACCTTTACTTTCAGTAATTTACTGCTGAGTCTACAATCCTGGTTTATCTTGTACTTTTATGTAACCTACATGGCCTATTTCCTTTAAGCTCATGAACTGGTCACTGCTAACATCCAGCCTTTCTTCTGTAGCCTCTTCATCACCTTCTATCACTTTAGAATCAAAGAAAATAATCAATTTACTGTGGATTAGGCTTTTGCTAATAGCAAAACTGCAGAATTGATCTACTGGGCAGACCATTAAATTGGTTTAACTCAGCAATAAGTCTACTGTTTAATTTTGTTACTTGTGTCTGTACTAGAATGACATTAATTTCTTCCAAGAATTTTTCTTTTGCGGTTGTAACTTGGTTACCTGTTTGCCACAGAGTCATGATGGTTGACCTATTGGCTTTTGACATGCTTATTTTACTAAATCATTTCTGGCTTTGGGATTACAATGGAAGAGATGGAACTTTTCATTCCACTTGAAAATTTCTAGTCAATTATAGGGTCTCTGACTGAACTAATTTCAATATTGTCCTATGCCAAGGCCAGGGAAGTCTAAGGAGGGTAGTGTTATGAGCAATGGACAGCTAGTACAAGAAGCCCAACACTCGTTCGTTAATTGCATGCACTCTCTTAAATAGACAAACTTGTGGCATCCCAAGATAATTTCAATAGCAACAGCAAGGATTACTGATCATAGATAGCAGTAATAGATATAATTATAATAAAAACTGTTGAAATAGGGTAAGAATTACCATGAAATAGACCGCAGGAACATGAAAGAGGTCTGTACCATTAGAAAAGTGATGCCTATTAATATTCTCCACACAAAGTTGTCAAGAATCTTTACCTTGTAAAAAAAAATGCCCAAAGTGAAGTACATTAAAACAAGTATGTCTTTATGCATATTAATGTATCTGTTATACACAATAAGAGGTTTGCAGTTGAGCATCTACACATACTATAGTACATAGGACCAAGGTTCCATACCAGTGTGCCATGCTGCCCCCCCCCCCCCGGGGTCTGTTGAGATGGTGATTGAGAATGGGCGTGGTTGTGTGTGCCTGCAATCCCAGCATTCAGGAGGCTAAAAACAAGAGGTTCACTACAATCCCAAATGTGTAGTGAGATGCTGTAGACTTTGGACTAAATAGATTTTTTTTAAAGTTATATCCTTTTTCACAAACATATATATTTGACCCCCCCGCCCAAGTGTGCCAAGCCAGTGACCAGTCTGGGTATGGTAGAGTACGCCCTTAATCCAGCCCTGAGGAGACTGAAAACAGGAACATCACTACCAGTCCGAACTTCATAGTGAGACCCTGCACGCACACGCAAAAAAAGATATAAATCTGAGAATTCAAATAATGAGATTGCAGGTAAACATAGTTCAGTAATCTTATATATTAAACTAATTTTAGCTTATTTAGGCTTTTTTATTAAGTCTTTAAGGGCT
Source organism: Ctenomys sociabilis (assembly GCA_004027165.1). Lineage (NCBI taxonomy): Eukaryota > Metazoa > Chordata > Mammalia > Rodentia > Ctenomyidae > Ctenomys > Ctenomys sociabilis. The sequence goes on along the minus strand of PVKA01000468.1, from coordinate 170,334 downwards.
GGACTGATAGCTTAGCGGACTAAAGCACCTGCTTAGGCAGAGCACAGCGGTGGAGGTTTGATCCCTGGAGCACCATGCTGGCCCCGGCCCCTGCAGCAGGTTGAGACTGCTGAGGAGACCGGGCATGGTGACGCACACCTCTAATCCCAGGGCTTGGGAGGCTGTGACAGGAGAATCACTACAAGTCACATCTATACAATGAGACCCTGTAGACTCTGCCCCAAATACAGGGAAAAATGTCTTTCAAACAATTTCTTACTGTAAGATGACAACATTCCAGTATAAGCTATTTTTGTGTCTGGCACATATTTAATAGAATCAATTTTTGACTTAACATGCAGTTGTTGCATGATTTCTCTTTTGCACAGTTGGAAATTGTGTTATATTCAATAGCATCAAAGGAATGATTTAGAGATGCAATCATCTCTAAATTTAGAGATGCAAGCTTAATGGAAATGTGTGTGGAGGGGTGATTTATGTAAAGAGAAACATTTGTATTTCAGTACCCATTCATCACAATAAAATTCATTAATTATTGTTTAAATAAAAAAGACAGAGCCTCTATTCACCTACTGGTAGATACAGGCTGAGCTTGTGAATTTCTTGTGGCTGGTTCTCCACAAGAAATGCATTTGAATAGAGTGCATCAAGTAAAATGTGAAAAATTCAAGATAAAACTGTTAAACACAAAGATGTCTGCATCTGTTGCTCTTTCTTTTTCTTTTTTTTTTTTTTTTTTTTGTTATTTATTATTTTTATTGAAGACCAAATAGCAATGAGACAGTTTCAAGACAAATTAACAGGATAGATTCGACAAATCAATACACTGCAAAATGTTTTCATAATGTTTCAGTGTGGTACAAGGGGCATACATGATATTATACTTACAGGCATTATTATAGCAGATGTTTCTAATCAGTTAACGAAGAGAGTGCAGCTATATGCCTATCTTATTTCTCTACAGCTGATTTATTTCACAGATTCAACAATTAACACCCTCTACCTTGTTCTCTCCCCAGTGTCTTTCCATAGTACTAGAAGCCAACATAATATCATGTCCAACCACTATTAATGCAAATCTTGCTTCTCATAGAATTATGCAGAAGCACGGCATATTTATCCTAACTGTACTGCTTATACACACACGTCATGATTCATCCTTTGTATTCCTCCCTTTTTTTTTTTGTCTAGACCTGTCAAAGATGAGCACTCCATTGTCATTAAACCAATTTAGGTGCCTGAACTCGGTGACACAGTCCAACACAGTCCAGCATTCCACAATAACAGTGAGTTATCTGAAGAAGTTGCTGACCATAGCCATTCACAGCTCAACTTATTATTATGGCCCCACCTTATATACCTCATTTTTATACTTTTCTGCTGGATGGTTAAGACCAAGCTAGATCAAGACTTATATACCAAAAGATGTAGCTTTTGTTTTTGATGAGGTCAGTGCAGTCCCCTCAGAGTTTATCTTGTAATCCTGTACCTTACTCTGTAGATTCTTTGTCTGTGTCATCCATGCTTATGAGTGATGGCCAATGCTTCACAATTCGCTCTCTATGAGAGTCTGAGGGAGAGTTTTCTCTCCATGTGTCTCTCCTCAGGCACACTATACATCATTAATCTCTTTCCTTGGTACAACCATTGTGGAGATCAGTGTGGAGACTCCTCAAAAGAGTAGGACTGGAAATCTCATTGAAGCTGGCTATACGCCTACTGGTAATTTTCCCAGAGGAACTGAAAACATTATATCATAGTGATATATGTGTACCTCTGTTTATAGCAGCACAATGCATGATAGAAAAATCTTGGAAACAACCAAGATGTCTGTCACAGGAGGAATGGTTGAGAAAGATGTGGTATTTCTATATAATGGAGTGTTACTCAGCTATAAAGAGTGATAAACTTGAAGCATTTATATTGAAGTGGATGACACTTGAACATACATTTATAAGTGAAATAAACCAGACACACATGTGCGAATATCATATAGTCTCCCTAGTATTAGAAGTCAAAAGAAGAAATACAAACAGAAATGTACAACAACAACTAAAGTCAGTTGAGTAAGATAGGGGAAACTGAATGACACAATCTGCAGGGTGCTAATCAGCTTTTCTTCTGGATGGTTAACAACTTAAGTTCACAGATAAAAATTGGAGAAATAGAGGGGCCACAAGGCCAGACAACATTTTGGCCCTAGCCTTTTAAGGTCAGTGAAGCCTCAGGGCATAGGAGAACCTGTACTGTAACATCATGAAACTCAGTTGTGCCCCAAATTTTCTGATCAAGGAGATTATGGAGCCACAGAGGAAAGTGTTGCTCTTTCAATATGCATCAACATTGGAAAATGTTACACATGTACTAAAACGGTGTTTATAGTACTCCCTAGTTTCAAAATAATTTGGTGAATTTGAGTGATAGCTCTATTCTGTAGGACACTTTTTTTCTGTTTTTAAAAACAGAAATATCAACACTGATGAATGAAGATGTTTTAGTAAGAAATGTTTCAAATGTATATATCTTCGCGCACTTTCTTTTATATGCAACCACTGTTCTCTGAGCTGCATGAAAGAACAGTGAGCGTGGGCAATGGCACTGAGATGACCTTATGTTTGTCCAAGTGCTATTGTAAACATTCAACAATGATTTGTGTAGGTGTCTAAGAAGGTATCGTGAGCTTTCTCATTTTCAGATTTAAGTTTCTGGCACACATGAGACTGCCATTTCTTTCGTTTGCCTTTTAATTTAATTTAATTTTGAATAGTAGAAACAAAAACAAAAAAAATGGCAAAAACAGACAGAAATAGGGAAACATACAACAATCCATATGTTATAGCTTTTGAAGAAAAACTAGCATAGCTGATTAGCAGTGATTGTTCCATTGTTGTTTCATATATTTTTTATTGTCAAATCTGTTACTCAGATTAACAGAGTTATACAAGATTGGACAATAATTGAATATTACCCCTTGCATTCAAAAAACCTTTAATTTTATTCTTGTTGCTTGTGTGTGTTTGTGTGTGTGTGTGTGTGTGTGTGTGTGTGTGTGTGTCCACAAGGTCTCACTATGCAGCTCGAACTCATACTGTTCCTCCTGCACCCAACCTTTCCAGCTCTGGATGCCAGCATACCAAGACTCTATTACCTGCTTATGTGCCTGAGACAGGGCTGGTGCAGCTTGTGATGCCAGGGATAGAACCCTGACCCCTCTGCTTGCCTAGGCAGGTGCTTAGTCTGCTGAGATTTTCAATCTGCCTTGCTTTTCTTTTTTACTTTAAAAAATTATTTATTTATTTATTTATTTTGTATTTTTAGTGAATAAAATAGATCTGCAGGGTCTCAGTTGGATTCATAATGATCCACTTGTGTTCAGCCTCCCAAAGAGCTGGGATTACAGGTGAAGCACCAATCCCAGTCTCAATAGCCTTCTCTGGGGCGAGGCTGACAGGGCATGCCATGGATCAAACCTCAGCTGCTGCATCTGCCTAAGCAGGTCCTTTAATCCTCTGAGCTATTTGGCCGGCCCTAAAAATTACTTTCACGAGAGTATAATAATAATTGATGGGACTGGGGAGATGGCTCACTAGAATAAGTGTTTGCCTGGCAAGTGCAAGGACCTGAGTAAAATACTAGTTGTGCAAAAAAATACATATATAATAACAATAATAATAATAATAATAATAGATAAGACATTAGAAATAGTACATCTTTAGAAGACGAAGATGAAAGGTATTCAAACATGGCTTTTGTACTATACTTTGCTCTCTTCATTATTGTATAGATCGCAAATATCAGCATATAAAGTTAATCAAGGTGAAAATTCTACACACTATTTAAAAAAAAAAACTGATGAAAACCATTAGTCCAGTCATCTCAGCCATTGCGTGTATATGCTTACATGTATTTATGAGGTATATTACTAGGGTAATGTGATAGCTATTTAGAAATTTTAAACAGCATCATTTTCAAAGAAAGTTTCCATGTATATATTTGACAATAAAAATAGATTATATAGCATCCATTGTTAATTAGCTACTCTTCTTTTGAAAATCTATAACACATGTGTTTTTGTACATTACTATGTTTCTGTCTTTGTTTCTGCTTTTTGTTTTTATTCTTCAAAATAAAATAAAATAAGACTAAAACAAAATGAAGGGCTGGGGAGATGGCTCATTGGAATAAGAGCTTCCCTGGCAAGGAGAAGGGCCTGAGTTCAATCCCTGTTTCCATCATAAATAAATAAATAAATAAATAAACAAAATGAAAATCAACTATGACTAGTAATTTCCTTTCCTGCAAAACCAAAAATGCCATCTGACCTCTGGGGTAAGAAATTTGGAGCATGTGTTACTTTAGTCAGTGTAATCTGGGTTAAATGCTTGAAAAAAGCTACAAATTTTATAGTGACACAGGCAATGGAAAATTAGGTGTTTAAAATATTATGTGCCTGATAGAGAAAGGATATATAAATATTGTTGACAGACAGACAAGAAAAAGAAGCCTCAAGAATCAGAATCTGATGAATAGATCTTAAAGACCAGATAAGAAAAAGTTCCCATAGTTTTACAGATTGATCTTTTCTTTATAGATTAATTCTCAATTGCAGAGATAGCCCATGCTCATATCCTCAAGGACTATGTATCATGTTTACTCATCAACTGCAGGATAAGCTGACTTTCCATACATCTGTTCTATAGACTGTTGATGTGCTAACATTTCCTTCTATAAGAATCATAATTACTATTTTTATTAAATCTTTTAGTCTTTTACTTATTTTCTTATTTATTTGATACGGGGTCTCTCTACACAGCTCCTCCTGTCTCAGCCTTCCCAGCAGTGGGATTACAGGCATTCGCCACCATGCCCAGTTTCTGTGGCTGGCACGGCACACCTGCAGCTCTGGGGCCAGCATGGCGTGTCTTTTGCAGGGATCAAACTCTATCTTGCCAAGCAGGTATTTAGACCACCAAGTTATCTCCCCAGCCCAGAATCATAATTATTCTTGAAAATCAACTTATTCGCATTTATGCTTATGCATCTATCATTCGTGTGCTTCAATTAACTTGAGTTGGCTCCTACAAGAAAAGAATAAATCTTGGTAAGGCAACAAAATGGAATTCTTAAATATGGGACCTTGAGAGCTAAAGTATAGGGTTTGGTAAATGTACTGAGGTGCTAATTAAGATAAACACAAAGAGAAAGATGAGAATAACAGCAATAATAACATTAACATGTATTCTATTACGTGAATAAATGGCTAATTTTTCTTGTGTAATTTATTTTTTAATAGTATATTATGGTAAAATATGTAATCTCATCACACATGGAAAGATTGAGGCTTGAAGAATTTTGGGAATCAGGAGAAAGGTGGATGGTAAAATCAAGATCAATCACAAGTGTGTGAGAATCTAAATCTCCAACTATTTTCCCTTACGGTGTATTATCTCATAGATCTATTTTTTTTTAGAGCTATAGAGATCATTCTGCAGGTGGCACATTGAGCTTGCCATGACATTTTCCTTGAAATTTAATGATTTCTTTTTCAGGAAATATACCAACATAAGAGAATATGGTTTTGGGGTCATTCAATGATAACTTTTAGGGAAAATGCCACATCAGATTTTACTGTTTTGAATCTACTAGACACATTGCTAGGTAGTAAAAGAATTTCAGTCTGTTGTGATTACCTGTTATTCTGTCACCAAGAATATACTTTAGTCCTGTACTAAGCACAGACCTTTCATTTTCTGTACAATACTTCTGGCAACACATATGGTGAAAATAAACAAGAGGAATTGACTGTAGAGTTTCTAGCATGTCTACTTGCAAACCTTAGCCAGAATATTGTCTTATGCCTTTGTGTTGAGCTATCAGACAGCATCAATTCTTTTTTAATGCCATTCCTTAGAGATGCATAATATGGAGTTGGAAATAGAGGTGTAAACATTTACATCCATCTAGAGACACAAAGAAGTTGATGAATTCCTGGACAAATGAGGAAGGTTTTGCTGTAATCTATTTTTGGATTTCTAATATTCAGCATAGGGCAGCTGGGTGTGACAGATGTTTTCATGCCGAATTAAGTAAATTTTAGATCAAGAAGTGACCCTAGAGTATAAATTTATCCCGCATATTTTATAAAAGAGAAAACACAGACCAATGTGGGAGAAGCATGGATTTGTTTCTTGATGTTTTGTTTTGATCTTTTTATTTCCTGTGCTACAGCATACGTTATTGTTATTATTGCATGACTTTTTCTTACCTTATTCCCTAATAAACAATAGTCTCAGCTAGGGATATGATATTTCCACTTCGTGCTTTATTTAGACCATGCTTAAGATCATGATTATATTTACACTTTCACAAGTTGCTTTTTCTTTTAGTGCCTTCTCTCTCAATTGGTACAGGAGCACTTGTGAGTACAAAGAAAAAATGACACACATGGACACAAAAAATTATTTGCTTAACATATCTACCCACTCTTACTTTGCTTCAAAAACATTTAATTAGGCTGAAAAAAATAAGGAAAATTCTATTTTGATATGAATTCAGACATAGTTTAATAGTGGTAGTCCTTCCCCTCCTTCAAGTTATAGGATTCTGAGACACTGTTTCACTCTGTAGTTTGAACTATGTAGATCAAGGTGGCCTCAAACTCATCACTATTCTACTGCCCAGAGAGGAACACATAAAGCCTAGTTCAAGACAAAGCATGAGCCCCAAGGGCTTGATATTTCCCAAGCTACTACCCAGAGGAAGAGGCCAAGAAACAGGGCAAACTTTGAGAGATATGATCTAGCCCTAGAAACTAGAATTTTCGCTGTGGGTACTGGAAGCACCACCATTCACTACCTAATTCCAAAATCTATTGTGTCTTGAAAAGATTTAAGTCCTATAGCCAGGACCAGGATGTCTATGAAATAGGGGCTGTGTCTCTGTGGTCACTTCATTTGCCTTGCGTCTGGGCTTCAGTATTGCTTTATGTAACTGAATTTTTGAATCACACCTTGTTTTGTGGAAAGATGATGCAGTAGTTAGGAAGCACCCAGTGTCATAGAGAGGTCAAAATACAAACAGTTAAACCACAAAATAAGGCACATTTTAAGGAAGGAGGCTATGCTTAATTGATTTAGAGTCATTCTGGTTATTCAAAATATATTTGTGGGCAATTGGATCTTACTATTTAAAAAAACTATCTGATATGCCTTTGATTAAAGTATACAAAACAGTTTATATACAATATACATATTGGCATGGTCAGACTTATTTTTATTATTAGTATTATTTATTTATTTATTTATTTATTTATTTATTTATTTATTTATTTATTTATTTGGCAGAACCGGGGATTGAACTCTGGCCCTTGCACTTGCCAGGGAAGCACTTATTCAACTGAGCCATCTCCCAGGCCCTATTTTTATTATTTTATAATTTGTTTTTAGATGTCTCCTATATTTCATTTATTCCATCCTTCAGTATATTCCTTGGGGATAAATGTGTTTTACCATAGTATTTCTACTCCTTTATTGATTTTTTTTTTGTGTATTACGTGGATGTGTTGGATAGCTTTAAATGTTACACATTTTCATCAGAATCGCTATAATTTAAATGTTAATTGTCCCCCTAAAATTCATGTATTCAGAGTTTGATTCTTTTTTTCCTCATTTTGATTTTTGGAAAAAAAGATACAACAAAATTTCATAACAAAATTATAGTAGTATAACAATAGCTAATACATTGCATAACATTATCTTTAAAGTCGTTTTTCGGCATATAAGAGACAGACATCAAAATTGCTCTAATCAATATTAGTACCGAAACCTTCTTTTCTGAAGAACTAAGAGACCTTGATAGTATAAATGATTGCATTTTTCTCCCTTACCTTCCCTCCCTTTCCCTCCCCCCAGAGTTTGATTCTTCACATAGCAGTGTTCAGAGGTGAGTGCAAGAGTCTGCTGGATCCCGAGGAATTACTCAGGGCTCACCAGTGTATCCAGGTTTGCCCACTAGGAGGAGCTAAATGACGGAGCCTACCTTTAAAAAGGACTCTGCACCCCAGCCCTTTCTTTGGCTCATTCTCTCTCTAATTCCAGCCCCATGAGAGGAACGATTTCATACCTCCATGTCCTTCGTATAATCTACTGTCTCCACACAGGTCCAGAACTAATACAACCAGCCAATTATGGCCCGAAAACGTGACCCAAATTCAATCCTTTTCCCTTTAAAGTGTTTTGCTCAGGTATTTTGTTACAATGGGTTAAAAGCTAATAATCACAAAAATCTACATCAGATCATTAATAAATTCATGTGATTCAACAATGAAGCATTGTTCCTAAGTATTCATCATTTTCGTGCCTTATCTCTTTATTTATTTATTGCCCTACATGCATATGTGCTGTAAAATTCAGTGGAGTTATATTTGGTCTTTACATCTTGCATAGAAATTAGAGAGCAAAAGAAAAATGTACTCAAATATTAATAGAAATATAGAAAAAATGTTATTTACACTTGTTATAAGTCATACATTTGCTGTACCGTATGCTTTCATTTTATGCTGGAAGATTTCAATGTGCAATATGGTATCATTTTCTGTCAGACCAAAGAACCTCCTTTGTTAATTTCTTATAGGACAGATTTGCCAGTAACTTTCCAAAATCTTTTTTTGTGAGATTTTTCCTCCCTCCCTCCCTCCCTCCTTCCCTCCTTCCCTCCCTTCCTTCCCTCCCTCCTTCCTTCCCTCCCTTCCTCTCTCCCTCCTTCCCTCTTTCTTTCTTTCTTTCTTTCTTTCTTTCTTTCTTTCTTTCTTTCTTTCTTTCTT
>PVKA01000468.1:77344-161413 GCA_004027165.1 Ctenomys sociabilis | reverse complement strand
TTAAAAATTTTACTCTTACTGTTTTCACAATCCCACTACTAGATCCACATTGTCTTTAGAGAGAATGATTAACATTACTGATGCTGCCCTATGGGCAAAGAATAATGTTTGTTTGCTGATTCCAAGACTTTGTTATTTTCTTCTGTCAACACTTTGAATATGATGTGCCTAGATGGGTACTAAGTGTGCTTGGGATGCTAAGTTCTTTGGGCTTCTTTGTAATATACAGTAGTATTGTCCACAAACTTGGAGGCTTGCGGTTACTATTGCTTCAGTTATTCTGCCTGTTCCTTCTTTTGCCTCCCACTATGCAAGTGGATGCTTGATGTTACTTGTGTCTCTGTTCATTTTCCTTCCTTCATTGTTTTCCTCCTTTATTCTCCACACGAGGTAATTTCTGCTAACAATTCACTGAGTTCAATTAATTCCTGTTACTTAAACTACTTCAATGTTGTTATCATTTTAGTTTTTGTATTGTGAACTCCAAGCTTTTCAGTTTCTGTAATTTCTTTTAGTGTACTGTGTAGCAACTTTGTTGATGCATTTAAAATTGCCTAAAAAATAAAAATAAGCAAAAAATCGCCTTTAAGTCTCTACATATTTTCCTTCTGTGCATTTTAGAATAATGACGTTGAAGCTTTTGCCTACTCAATCCAAAATTTGAAAATACTAAGAACCAAATTTTATTAGCTGTCTACCTTGAGTATGAGCCATGTATTTTTGTTTCTTTGTGTGCTCGTTAGTCTTTACTGGAAACATAGAAATTATGTCGTTCTAGCTATAATATATTTCTTTAGAAGTTTCCGTTTCTTTTCTGTCAGTTTATTCAATTGCTGGTTGAGTCAATCATCTCAGTGAAATCTCTCTTTTAAATATTTAATTAACTAATTAATTTGGTGCATGGTCTCATTATGCAGCTGAGGCTTGCAGCGATCCTCCTGTCTCAGCCTCCCCAGTGCAGGAATTACAGGCACGCACCCCCATACTCACTAAAAAGTGAAATCTCTGAAGTCTCTATTCAGTGCAATATGTGGCTGTTCCTATCTATATTCCAAACACCAGCTTGGTTTGAGTTTTAAGGGACTCACTCCCTGGTTGTGGCTTCTAGGAAGTTTGGTAAGAAGAACTCCCATCTCTGCAGATAGTCCTGCAATTAAGCTTGACTGCATTCACTGCTCACATCATTTTCAAGTCTCTTGAAACCCTTTCAAATCTCCTCCATAAAAGTTTGCAGTCCTCCGTTAACCAGGCTTCAATAGATTGGCTTTCTCAGGGAGCTTCTGCACCTGGGCTCGTTGTGATGCATGAACGTACTTTTCCCCCAGTGACGCAATCTAGTACATTTTCTATGTTGATCTTTCCACTCAGTCCTGAGAAAACACATCCATGGATAATGCTGCTTGAGTAGGGGTGCCACAAGTACCACTAAAATAAAGCACACACCATGTCCCTGATGACCTGCCAGTCCTTGTGGTTTGACCCCTCTGTTCAGAACCACCGTGCTGAGACATTAAAGGGGAAGGTGAGAGAGTTTGCAGACCAAATGCAAATGCTGTTCAGTCTTCAGAAATTTTTAATCCACAAATAGCTTTGAGATTATTATCTGGAAATACCTCACTTTTTAGAACACAGAAGTTATTTTCTAGTTTGGTTCATTTGATAGCATCTGTTTGACTGTCATCTGATTTTGGAGAGAAGTTTACCAATCAGCCACTTCCAAAGTAACAAGGAAGACGTTACCCTGTTCAAGGAATGCACTAAACTAGGTTCTGACTTTTAGGATCAAAAGATGTCTTCCTGGCTATGTGATTCTCTGCTTCCTGAAATTCCAGCCCTGTCAAATTAGCAGTTTTAGGTGAAAAGTTGATTTATTCTTAATTCCTTATTCAAACAACAAAAACTGTATTAAAAATATCAAAAAGTCAAAGGTGTTGTACCCCATCCTATGGAGGAATGGATTCTAACAGAATCAGTCATTGAGAATTTAAGAAAAAAAAAATATATATATATATGTGCAGCACATTAGTTCAAGAAGTTACTTATTGTATTTTTTTGTTGTTCTTTTTTCCCCCCTCAGTCTCTTGCAAGAAAAGTGTTGTGTGCAAGGCCAAATTGTACCTTTATGCAAAATCTTGCTTTTCTCTCCTGCTTCTGTTAGGTGATATCATTAGCTAAAGCAATTCAATTACAATGCTTTTTACTCAAACTGTAAGAACCTAGAAGTGGATTAAACAGAAAGATTTGATGAAAGAACAATATCTTAGAGATAATCATCTCACTTCAACAAAATGACTATTTTAATGAGGTAGGAAGAAAAACTAACATTCGTTTTAAATTCCTCCCACTGTGTCACAAAGTGCATTGCAAGTTGCTTGTAGGCAGCATTTGAAACATTTCTGGTTGGTTCAAATATTTCACTGAACTTAGATTTTTCAACTATAATGATTTTGAAGGAAGAATCCCAAGAATCTAGGCTATTACTTTCTGCCTAGAAATTTAAATTTTGAATGAAAAATGTCATTTAAAATTATTTACCTTTATCAATTTTAATCACAGTAAAATGTATTTTTTCCATTGTCTATCATAGGCATTGCTGTTTATACCCCAATATCCATTCTTTCTACTTTGCTTTTGGTAATAATAGTATCAATTTAGTCTTACTCAAATTTACACCTGTTCCAGATAGAGGCTAATTTTTCTATGTATTTTAATTTTTTAGTCATAGTTTCCCTTTACATAGATTTCATTCATAACAGATTTGGGTATCCAGTTTTTACTTCAATGGCTTATGAACAAAAAGAAAACCACAGTGACTAGAATTATTTATATTTGTTTGAAATGTTTTGATTCTTCAGTAATTTAGACATTTCCTTCAATGAACAAAGCAAGCCTGCTATTGAAAGATCATAGAATTTCCATCAATCATAAAGTAAAATACCAGATCACAGAAGGTCCAAGCAGCTGCAATAGTTTGATTTTATTCATAAATGAAATGAAACAAATTAATTCATGATAAATTTTCTTGTCAACATCAGGGTTAGAGACGATATTCATTTTAGGGTTCACACTTTCCATTTAAAATGACCCACTCTAGGGCTGGGGAAATAGCTCAGTAGAATAAGCACTTGTCTGGCAAGTGCAGGCTGAGTTCAATCCCTGGTACCACAAATAAAATAAAATAAAATCACCCACTCTTAATGATCAATATGTAGACATCCTTATTTGAATGCAATTTGGTAGTTTGGTTATTTGTATTACTGTGAGATGAGGTTTCTAGCTCTACCCTCTATTTCCAAGTGTTTCAGAATGCAGGAAGTTATTTTGGAGGAAGAAAACAAAGAGGGTAATATGGTAGGTTGATAACTGGTGCTCAACTTGCAACACCAAGCTGAACTGAACCAGTGTGGTGCTGAGTGTGAAGGCCTATCGGAGCTTTGCTGCTGGCAGCACAAGAAGCAGAACTGGAGAAATATTAAACAGGCTGTTAGGAGCTGGTAGAAGCTGTTGGACACTGTTATGAAGCCATAGCGAGCTGAAGGATTTCTTGCAGGAGCTTGTTCTGCTAGCTTTCCTGTTAAACTTGATCGTTCCCATTGCCGAAGAGCTCTGGACATGAGTGTTGCTGAGAATGGCTCCAGTTCACTTTGGGGATGCTCTGGTCCTCACTTTGAGCATCGCTTGCTGGCTCCAGAAGGGAAGATCATGCAGTGCTGTGTCTCCTGGAGATGCTTGTCAAGCTAGCCTTCCTTACAGGAGCTTCGCTGTTCTAATCACTGGAAGAACTCAGGAACCTCTCTGTTGCCGAGGATGGTGGTGGTGGTTCTGGGGACAGCTCTGGTTCTAACTTTGAGCACTGGTCCCTGGATCACATGCAGACCTCTCACCCCACTTGTGCAGACCTTTCAGCTTGCTCTCATGGGCTTTCTAGCTTCTATCACTGGCTTTTTAGACTTCCCAGAAGACATTCAGGAAACAGGCATGAATGAGATATTGCAATGGACTCCAGACTCCAACTGACCTTGTGGGAGGCAATGTTATGAGCTCCAGGTCTTCGGTTGGACTCATGCAGGACATGACCATGGGATCCACATGGGATCCACCTCACCTGGATCCTTTGGTCTTTAGTGTGTGTTCAGATTTACTGCACTCCCTTTTGATATATGATTCTTTGGGTGAGTATTATAAATAATCTTATATAATATGTGTCCTCCATCGTATTGTTTCTTTATAAAATGCCCAAACCACGACATGTTGGAATTAGAAAGTATGGAGGAAAGGGCTTCTGGACGGACTAGAAACCAGGTTGGTTACTTCTATGAAGTAGCCAAGTCTTTTTACTAAATGTGGTTGGATTTCCTTACCTTTAAAGTGGGAAACGTGTCATATTTCATTGGCTGTAAAGATCCACATTAGAAAAATTTTACATTTTTAAAAATTAGAGCATGTGCAACAATAAATGTTAATTCATGGTTATAATTAGATGTCATGGTTTCACTCTTGCTGAAGTATAAAAGGAGGTTGCTTCTTTTGATTGATGGTGCCACTGATGGCTGAGTTAAGTATATCAGAGGAAATCTAGAAGTGAGGCAAAAACAGCAGGATGTTTTAAGACAGTGAAACAAATATAGTTACTTGTGAAAGCAAAATTACATCAGGCCTTTCTGAATGAAACTGAGAGGGCAGAGGACAAGTATCACATGATCACACTCAAAAGTGCATACTAAAAATGCTAATTTCTCTGACGTTTAAAATTCAACATGTATTTTAGTTCTTGAGGAGAGTGGCGAAAGTGAGGAAATTTTGAACAATAAGTTTGATTGATGGGTAATTGATAGGAGCAAAAGGTATTGGGGTGTTATTGCACAGTAGGTTGACTACAGAAAATAATGGTGTAGCATATACTTCAAAAGCTGAAGGAAAGAAGAAAAGAAAGAAAAAAGAGAGAGAAAGGAAGGAAGGAAGGAAAGAAAAAAAGAAAGAAAGAAAGAAAGAAAGAAAGAAAGAAAGAAAGAAGAAAGAAAGAAAAGAAAGAAAGAAAGAAAGAAAGAAAGAAAGAAAGAAAGAAAGAAAGAAAGAAAAAGAAAGAAAGAAAGAAAGAAAGAAAGAAAGAAAGAAAGAAAGAAGGAAAGAAAGAAAGAAGGAAAAGAAAGAAAAAAAGCTTGGATAATTGTAATGCTGATTTCTACTGATCTATTGAAATGAACAATGGAACATTTAATGCTTAAATATTTTTTGTCTCTTTTTAAAAATTTTTCAGCCATTTTTTAAAAACTGATTTCATATGATTGTCTGGCAACCTAAACAACTAATTTGAAGACCACTATATGCAATCTAAAAACCTGTGTTAAATTTCTAATATTCTGTTTAGTGAAATTCTGTCATTTCTGATGTTATTTTTTACTAGTTTTGGTTCTCTTTAAAAATAAGTAAAAACACAAGAAAAATGATTTTGAATAGTTAAATCATAGAGAAATGGCATATGGACAAGGAGGCAGATACTTAATTTGACTTGAACTTTAAAAAAATGTATCAAAACATCACATAGTTTCACATGAATGTATACTTTTTAAGATTTTCATAAGACAGTTTTAAAAATAGATTTTTAGCCAAAGAATAGTCAAACAAATACCTCAATTTCAGTAAGTAGAACTTTAATAATGATGGGACCAGACTCTTAAATTAAACCTTAATTCTCCATTTCAAAATGACGTATATCATCTGTTACAGATGGTATGTAAAAAATACTGAAAGACAAAAATCAAGCCATAATCTGTGACATTATTATTCAGGACAAAGTGAAAAGTTAATGTCTATGCAAAAAAAACAAACTCACAAAGCAAAACGAAGCAGAAAACTTCAAATTGAAAACACAGCTAAAATTAAAAAAGGGGTTTTGTTCCACCATATTACATAATAGATTATAATAAGATGACATCGTAGGGCAGTACATGTTTTCCTTGTCTAAAAATTAAAAAAAAAACAAAACTACAAATAATTTACTTCCAAATTGTCCGGCAATCATAACAATCTTGTAGCTATTCTTTAACATGGAAATTACAGGACAAGGTCTTGACATTGAAATCTAGCTCACAGGAGAATAAATTAAACCCGTAGAACTGAAAACTGACCATTGTGAGAACTAGTCATGAGCATCTGGTCAGCTTCAAACAAATTCACAATAATCATTGCATGAGAGAATATGGTAAAAGCAACGGGAGGGTCAAAGTCTCATTACATTTGAATGCAAGAGAAAGTGACAAAGATACGCCTCACTTTAATGACAAGGTAATTTGTTGTAGTATAGCTTAATTAAGCTTGTAATTTGGAGTCAAGTAATTATTTCAACCTCAGTATTATTGCAATATTTAATTGAATTATGTTGAGATTGTGTAGTAATGCCTCTCCTGTTAAATACTTTTTAAATTTAGCAATTTCACTGAAGCTAAATGACAATATATTACTTATTGATGATTTTTTAACTAAAAAATGATGCATTTTACTTGAAAATATGAGATGTATCAGTTCATAATCAAAACATATTTATGAATAAGATCTTTGAATCTGTGTATATACATAGTTTTATACTAACTCTCACACAATATAATTACATATGACCAATGTAAGTATTATAATTTGTAAAAATCATAGTTATTTTAGTGGAATTATAATACACTTACATATTATAATATATATAATTTCCATAAACTAAATATTGGCAATTGTTTCTCATTGTTTCTTTTATTTTTTTGGCAGAACCGGGAATTGAATTCAGGCCCTTACATTTGCCAGGGAAGCGCTTATTCTTCTGAGCCATCGCCCCCGGCCCCATGTTTCTTTTAAAGTCAGGATTTATTTTAGTGTGATTTAATAGTTTAGTTACGGTGTTAGCTTTTAAAATGTAGAAATTTATATTGCTGTAAATTCTGAAGTGACAATCAAATCAAGTAAAAGTTGCTTATATTACACACATCTGAGTAAGTCAGGAATTCCAGGTGGTGGATTAGTAGTGGATTACTGTGTAGAAACAGAAAATGATGCAAAATGAAAAATAACTCTTATATAAATACATGCTCATTTGCCAACTTTAGGTTCTATAGTCCAGTGACCTTTTACAAAGCTACATTCATAAACTTTTTCTATGAAGTTTTTCATTTTATTACATTAGAACACATCCAGAAATTAAAAGCATTTCCAAATCAAATCTTTATGCATGTTTGATTTTTCTCATAATTTACATTTGTCTTTCTAGACATATTTTTTAAGCATCCATTTCACTATTTCAAAAAAAATTAACCTAATTATCATGCAGGTAGTATTTATTTTTGCTTCCATGATTTATCCGTTTAAAATTTAAGGTAGCATGCCCATCACAAGAGAAAATGCAGCAAATAGTTTCATACCGAGCTACTATGATATTTTTAATGTCTTCACAATTTTACAATTTTACAATTTTGAACTACATTTGCTTCCTTGGACAAATATTTTATGTGTGTGTGTGTGTGTGTGTGTGTGTGTGTGTGTGTATACACATTTATATGCCTATGTGTTGAAATAGCTTTAAATTCTAGTTTATGGATCATAAGAGTTGTTTTCTTGCATAATAAATAATAAAGACATGAAAAATATATTCATCGTAGATACATTTGTGGGTAAAAATACATCATTTCCCCCTCCTCTTCTTTCTTCATCCCCTTTCTCTTTCTCTTCTCCTTTGTCTCTTCCATTGTAGCTAAGACTTCTCTTATATCTTGCTTTCTTCTTCCAAAATTTCACCTTTGTTGCCAAGTATTACTCATGAACATGGATAAAAACACAGGAAAAATGGCCTACATGTAGAAACAACTAAACTTTTATGTAGTTTAGAAGGGTCTACTCCATTAGAGAAATTGCAGGGTTACAAAAACATTGGGTGCTAGGAGGAGGGCATAGATTTGGAGGCACAGGTGGCTATGATGGAGTGGTGGGCAAGGAAGTACAAAAGTTTTAATTTGCTGCAAAACAAACCCATTGGTGATTAAAAGGGTTCCATGACGTTAAAGGCCTGTTTTATAAGGGCCTGTTCTTAAGAACTAGGGGTTTTTGAAGATGCAAAGGAAAAATTTTAAACTTACAAATATATATTTATAGGTACATAAATTTATATGTAGCAACAATATAATGAAACTCACATATCCCAACTTCTTTTCTTCTGTACATTTTTTAAATTTCATATTTTAGTTTTTGAAGAGAACAAAAATAGTAAAAACTAACAAAAAAGAGTTCTTTTCTTTTTTGACTCATCTCTCACCCACCGCGCCTCACCTGACCTCGCCTCTCCTCACCTCCTCCTCTCCCTCTTCTTTTTCTTCTGTCTTCCTTTTTAAGGATATATATATAAAGATCCTGAACTTTAGTGAGGAAATGATTCTTTAATAATATACTAATTAGGGATCAGTAATATCCCTTTATGCTAATTATGCCATCTTTATCTAGTTGTCATTAATTAAAATCCTTTCTTTAAATTGCCCGATATTCTACTGAATTAAAAATTGAGTGATGAACTCTAACGGCCACGTGGAATACGATTTTTCAATTCCTGAAATTAAACAAGATGTCTGAGATACGTGCTAAAAATGTTCTCCATCGCTTCTTCGAGCAGATACATCAGCCTCATTCCAACTGAGTTTCAGCCTCCATTCCTATTTTGTGCACAGTGGTATACTTTTGTGAAAATCATCAAGGCCTTTGGCCTTGGTTGGGGGCATAGAAAACAAAGGCAGAAAGCAATTATTTGTCTAAAATAAAACTATTGATTTACTTATTTATGACAGGGTCTACAGGGTCTCACTATGTTGATCGGACTGGTAGTGATTCTCCTGTTTTCAGCCTGACAAGCGCTGTGATTTCAGGCACAAGCCAACACACCCAGTCTCAATTGCCACCTCAGCGCTCCCCGGGGCACAGAATAGGCACTGCATGCTGAGGATTGAACCCTATGCTCTGCCTAAGCAGGTGCTTTGGTCTGCTAAGCTATCAGGGTGGCCCAGTAAAAATTCTTTAGAGGTATAAGGCAACATAGACAACAGCTAATCTGTAAAAGCCATAGCCTAAAACAGAAATTTCAATGTCCAAACTTTTCAGTTGCAATTAATAGACCTCAGAAGTATCAGAGTCCTGTTTATTTTATTTATTTATTTATTTATTTATTTATTTATTTATTTATTTATTTATTTATTGGGTGGGGCAGAACTGAGGATTGAATTCAGGCCCTTGCATTTGCCAGGGAGGAGCTTATTCCACCTAGCTATCTCCTGGCCCTAGTACCAGAGTTGAACAGTGTTCTGGTAGGTGGTCCCAGGTTCAGGATGGCTGTGGAATTCAGCTTGGTGTCTTAGTTCTTGTTAATCCTGTTTTCCTGCCTCATGTGGTGCTTCGTATTCTCCATGAGCCTTTTCACTGCTTGATTGTATCCTGTGCAACTTATACTCTTGAATGCTGATCCATACCTTTTCCTTATAGTTATTTCTTAATGAATGTCTATTTTTAAGAGAATAGAAAGTAATAAAGGAAACTATAAATAATACAGAATTTCATTAAACATGATGAATCTTGGGTATTCTATATCAAGCTATGTAAAGCTGTTGTTTTGCTCAATTCAATATTTTTCAAGAGCAGTCAGAAAGAGAGAATCTCCCACTGGGTTAATGACTGGGAAGCCAGACTCGCATGGCAGTGAGTGTGATGTCCCTTGAGATTACAGACGTCTTCATTGATGATGGTGCTGAGAATTACGAAGTGTGGCACACGGCCAAATTACATGAGACTTGGGGCACATTTTTAATTTCTATCCTGTTGGCTTAAAGTATGAAACTCATGAAGTGATTGTACTCTATCAAAATGTTCATTTTCATTGGCAGTACCTGTTGGCAGTACATAATGTTAGCTTTCCACATGATGAGCTGGTTGGTATACTTAGGACCTCTGAATTCTTCTCCTGCCTCCATCCCTGAGCTTCTTGGTTCCCTTCCCCTTCACAAAACATCTTCCCATTTCCTATTATTTAATCTCTCATTTTGCTCTTTACCTACAGTTCATCTTTGCTGTATAAGAAATACCACACTGTATTTAAGCTTATGCATTTCCTCACAAGATTATTGCTCTGACTGCATTAAATAATATACATAATGCCGTAGCATACGGCTTAGTAAAAGCCACATCAGTGTTCAATGTCATTGTCAAGAGTTCTGCAAAGGGATGTACAGAACATTATGGGCGAGTATTACATTAAGCCTGGCCCCAATCAGGAAGGCAGAGTAGATCCCCAGGATTCAGTGAAGGATCCATGCCAGCAGTGCCATTGGTTATCTAGTGTAGAAGGAGACATCTGTAAATCTCTAATGATCATGATGAAAAAGAATTTTAATAATTGCATTAGACATGTTTTCTACTTTGTGAAATTTTCTGGAAATATCACACGAATTTATAGAAATCACATGCATCAGAGTAGCTCAAGAGTTACTACCAATTCAAAGCATCTCACCAGCACACTGACTTTTATGAATTTTATGCTTAAAAATATTATATACTTTGTATTTTGAAAAACATAGGAAGTGTCCAAGAATATAGCTCAGCAGCACAGCACCTACCTGGAAAGTTCCAGGTCCTAAATTGGATACCTGGTACCAAAGAACGATAATAACAAAAACAACAAAACAAAAGGGAGTGAGATAATTTGAAAAAGAATGAAAGCATACACTAAAATGCTATCCAATAACGAAATGAAAGATTTATCAGGAAATAAACAGAGGAAAAGCCTCAAAACTTAGGAAGTGACACAGAGCTGGAAGTCAGTGAAAGGAGGAACATGGTACTTAAACAATTCAATCTGCAATGACCTAACACTAAATCACTGACAAGTCTGCAGGGCAAATGGAAAAATTCCATCAGATTCTCTCACGTTCTCTCCAAACTAAAATTTGATTTAATTTTGTCTTCAGATCTATACTAGCATACTAACTTGAGCATAACTCCCAGTAGGGGTGTCACAGGAAATGAGGAGCCACAGAGCTAACTCCTCAGAATACCTACACGTGAATGGTACTACAGCAAAAGACATGGAACTCTTGAGACATACTTTTCTCTCCTTCTAGCTTGTAGGCATCTCTGTCCCTTAGTATCCATTGAAATTGGCTTCTAGGGTCCTTCTCTGATACCTACACATGGAGGTGCTCAAGTGTCTTATGTAAAATGTGAAAAATTTTCAAGTAACCTATGGTACAACCTTCTTCATCATGTCTGCCCTTCATGACTCCAGTTGACATATCTAGTGGCCCAGCCAACTACACACTGAAGTATTTGAGGGCTGGTAGAGCGTCTTAGGAGTAGAGCACTTGTCTATCATGCATACAAATCTGGGTTAAGCCATGGCACACAAAAAAAGAAATTATCTGAAAGAAAATTCACATGAATTGAATATGTACACCATTTTTCTCTAAATAAAACAATAACATGCTTCATTTCATGTAAATGGTAAGTCATCTAGAAGTGATTTGAAGTGTTAGGAAAAATATGGACAGGTGACATGCAAATGCTATGCCATCTTGTGTAAGAGATTGGAACATCTGAGAATTTAATATCTGAAGTCTGGATATCAATCACCTGCTCTAATTTAAGGATGCCTGCATTTTAATTCATTGTATGTTACATACAATATTTAATAAAATATAAGTTCTAAACAAACTGGTCTTATACTATGTTATTTTAAAATTAGTGAGAATATTTTAAATACCTTCACATTCAGTATAGTTTCAATTTTTCCCCAAATATTGTCAGTCTGTAGGCTGACCCTATGAATGCAGATGCTGCAGATATGAAAGGCAAGATATATAGCAATTTTGAAGGTTTCAAATGTAACTGAAGTAATCAGTCTTACAAGTAGTTGACAGCGCAAACTTATCATGAAGTCAGTTTGTATCCACTCTTCACTGGACCCTGGGGAAGACAATTGGGATAATTGCTTCTCTTGCAAAACGTTTTCTAAGTGCCAAGTAATGTAGAAAATGAAGCGTTACCTAGCAATATGTCCAACTTTCAATTATCCATGACCGTGGAATACAGGGATGGGAAAGATAATTAAAATTCACAGACTGCACCTAGATTTAAATTTAATCATTGCATCTCTCTCCTTCTGCATTAAGCTAATCAGAAACACCCCCTAGAAATGATACCTTCTGATGCCACTTTAAATTCTTCTTGGGTTTCCTGTGTTCAAACAGTGACCACAATCAAAGAACACTCTCTTTCTTATGTCCAGGCTTTAGCTGAACTTTCATTGGTACCTTGATGTCCTGAATTGATTCAAAATATTTATCTTTTCTGAGATCACACACCAGGTGAATAGGTGCATGTGACAAATATCTTTGAAGAAAGGGGAAATATTTTGAGGGGGATTAGTGGCTCTGTGTCCTCTATTGCAATAATTCTTTTAATTTAAGCATTCACTATATATCTTGAATGAAAGTTATATACCTACATACATCTATATATATATACTATTATTAAAATATGCTAAATGCTTGAAAAAAGTACATACCCCTACCAAACGATGTAATTCAGGTTGCAAGAAGTAAATCCTGCCATCCAGAAGTCTAGAGAAAAAGCACTTCAGGCAAGAAAGAACCTAAGAAAAAAAAAAAGAACTGCTAATCTGATGGGTGAATGTCAGATAATTTAACTGAGTTCCAATAAAAATCCAGTTCTTATATCACATCTTCATTTGGGGATGACCAAGGGCCAAAAACTATCCATTTTTCCACAGTTGGAAGTGAAACATTTAAAACATTATTTTCTGGATATCAAACATATATCTTCATTATATTTTTGTGAGGGACCTAGCTAGTATTTTTTTTTTCAGAACCAGGGATTGAACTCAGGCCTTTGCTCTTGCAGGGAAGCACTTATTCTACTGAGCCATCTCCCCAGCCCTATAGATCTATCTAAAATCCTATCTGTTCAGTATGCTATGGATAATTTAACTATCTAATATAATTAACTAATATATTATCTAATATCTAATATATAATTATAACATTAACTAATAATATATATAGAAGATTCTATAACATAATTATAATATATAATAACATAATATAATTATATATATATATATATATATATATATATATATATATATATATATATGATTCTACAACATAATTATGAGCACAAAGAGAGCAGGCTAAACTTTTTAAAGTAGTTTAAGGCTTGGAATAAGAATATTTAATTTGTTATTGCAAGCCTAGAATGTTTTATTCAGTCATCATTAAAGCCACTTTTGATTATGCAGCATTCTGTGTATGGAGAAGTATCAACACAAGGTCTCAGCATAATTTTTACACCTTCTGACTTTTTCTTGTCAGCATTTTTTGAATCTAGCCTTCTTGTAATTGCTCATTGCCAGAACCTGAATGGTTGCTACAGCTGATGAAATAAATCAAAGTTCTTCTCACTTTCTGTTTACATATTTTTAAAATTTATTTATTTATTGATTGATTGTAATTTAGGGCTGAGAATACAAGATACACATGTCCTCACTGCATAGATAGAATGTAGTGATCCTCCTGTTTATAGCCTCTGAAGTGCTGGGATTACAGGCGCTTGCCACCATGCCCCGTCTCATTTTCCCTCTCTGCATTTTCCAGGGGCGGGGCCAGCTCGGTAAATTCTGGGGATCCAACTCCTGGCCCCTGAGTCTGCCTAAGCAGGTGCTTTAATAAACTGAGCCATTTGGCCGACCCTTCCAGTTACAATTAATTAGAAATATTTTCTCCTCTTAAGGGCCAGCCAGACAGCTCAGCTGTCTAAAGTCCCTGCTTAGGCAGAAAACCGTCAGGGTTTGATCCCTGGCTTGCCCTGCAGGTCCTACTCCCCATGGCTTGTTGAGACAGGGATTGAGACTGGGTGTGGAGGAGTGCAACTGTAATCCCAGTGCTTGGGAAGCTGCAGACAGATAGGAAATCACTACTGTTCTGATTTATGTAGTGAGACTCTGTAGACCCTATCCTAAATAAAAATAGAGAGAAAAGAAATATTTTCATATCTTTCACAATATACACAGAGCAAGTTACTCTTGATATAAGGTTTCACTGTATTGCATTTTGTTTGCCTGTTCATTAGTTAATGAACATTAGCATTGTTTCTACCTTCAGGCAATTATGAATGATCTAGCTATGAATATTACTGTACAAGGTTTTGCATGATAATATACTTCTAGTTTGGGGACTTATAGATATGGAATTACTGGGTCTTATAGTAACTCTATGTCTAACTTTTCCATGAACTTTCAAACTGTGGTTTGATGTTTTTGTACCTGCATTAAGATTTCAATTTTTCCACACTGTTTCCAAAATTTGCCATTTTTTATTACCATTATAATGCTATATGTGGTATGTCATTGTGCTCACTAGCAGTTTTCTAATAACTACTGATTTTGAACTTCTTTTCATGTTCTCACTGGGCATATGTATGTGTTTACATGCAAATCTTTTTCATTTTATTTTATTTTTATTTTTTGTTTTGTATTTTATTGAAGTACAAATATCAATCAGACAGTTTTAAGACACCTTAATAAGACAGATTCAATAAATTAATACATTGCAAAACTGTTTTCATACAGTTTTGGTATTGTACAAGGTGCATGCATGATATATTTATAGACATTATTATAGCAAATGTCTCTTATCAGTAAATTAAGAGTGTAGCTGTTTACTTATCTTATTTTTTATACCTGAATTATATCAAAAATTCAATAATTATTTTCTTAGCGGATGACCATAGTACTAGAAGCCGACATAATATCCTGTCCAACCACCATTAGTGCAGATTTTGCCTCTCACAGGATTATGTAGAAGCACAGCATTATCTATCACCAGACACACTTGCGTAAATATTGTATAGTCTCCCTAGTATAATAACTGAAAAGCAGAAATACAAAAGGAAATGTACAACAATAGCTAAAATCAACTGAGTCAGATAAGGCAAAGTAAATGGCATATGCTGCAGGATACTAATCAGCTTTTCTTCTGGATGGTTAACAACCTAAGTTCACAAATCAGAGTTGGAGAAATAGAAGAGCCACAAGACCCACCAACATTTTGGACCTAGCCTTTCAAGGTCAGCGAAGACTCAGGACATACAAGAACCTATACTGCAAAATCATGAGACTCAGGTGAGCTCCAAATTTTCTGAAAAAGGAGAATATGGAGCCACAGAGGAAAGAGATAAAAGTTCTATAGTGTGCCTGGAGAGAGTCACATGGAGAGAAAACTTTCTCTGAAGCTCTCACAGAGAGCAAACTGGTCAAGCATTGGCCATGACTCATCCACAAGGATGACACAGACAAAGGATCTACAGAATAATGTACAGGACTACAAGATAAATCCTGAGGGGACTTCACTGACCTCATAAGAAACATAAAGTACATGTGTTGTATATAAGTCTTGCTCTATCTAGGTCTTAACCATCCAGCAGAAAAGTATAAAAATGAAGTATACATCACGGGGCCATAATATTAAACTGAGCTGTAAATGGCTATGGTCGACAACTTCTTTGAATAACTCACTATGGTTGTGGAATGCTGGACTGTGTTGGATTGTGTTGTTGAGTTCAAGCACCTAAGTTAGTTTAATGACAATGGAGTGCCCACCTTTGACAGGTGTAGACAAAGGAAGAGTATAGAAAGAAAAAAATCATGATGTGTGTGTATAGACAGTACAGTTGGGATAGATCTTTTTCATTTTAAATTGTGTTGTTTAATGTTTCATTTTAGAGCTATAAATGTTCTTCACATGCTGAACTACTAGTTGACTATCTTTTTTTTTTTTTTGACGGAACCTGGGATTGAACTCAGGCCCTTGCACTTTCCACGGAAGTGCTTATTCCACTGAGCCATCTGCCTGGCCCCAATTAGCAATTACATAGCTGTTTTCTTCCTACTTTGTGGGACATCATTTTTCTTTCTTTATAGTGATCATTGAAGTAAAACTACTTTTAAATTTAATGAAGTTCAATATACTTATTCTTTTGTACTTGGTGGTATTTAATCTTTGTATTTATGTTATTATTATTACCTAATTCTTGATCACAAGTATTTATCTTTGCTTTCTCCAAAGAGTTAAAAATATTTTACTTACAATTAGATTTCGGTCCACTTTGAACTACTTAGGAACCTGGTGGGAAATTGAGGTATAATTTAATTTATTTACATATAGGCAAGCAGGGGTCTCAGCACTATTGGTTGAAAACATATTCTTCCTTCATTTCACTTTCTTGCCACCTTATTTGAAACTCATCTGATTATGAACATACGTATTCATTTCTGGACTCTCCATTCAATTCCATTGATCTGTATACCTTGAATCATCCCAGCTTCAAAGTCTTTGTTATTGTATTACTTCAGTAAGCTATAGAATTCAGAAGTGTGAGTCTTCCAGCAATGCCATTCTTTGTAAAATTGCTTTGGCTATTTTGAGGGATCATTCTTTTTTATTGACAGGGAGTTTTCTGTTATGTGGATAATCCATAAATCCTTCACTTATTTATCTCCTCAGGAACATGTGAGATGTTTTTACTTTGTGCCACTCGAAATAAAGTCTCTTTAACTGTTCAACTCAATTCTTAGTATATAAATGTGGTTTTATGTCTCCTGTGTAAATAGGAAGAGGTTGAATGACTATTTTTTGATCACCCAGATATTATGCACATATTCGTAAGTCCCTTAAGTCTCTTAATTACAGAGCTTAAGTTGCGGCTATGATCGAGTGGTGAGAACAGATAGAAGGGAAGAAGTTCAGGAAAGAGGTTAAGTATATAAATGGTTCTTGGCCAAGTCTTGGGGAAATGAAAATCAATTCTCTCCAGACATTAGAAAAGGGAAAGTTATGAGAAAATATTTAAAATTTCACTTTATTTTCTCATAGAAGCTTACCAGTTGATGTGTAAATATAAGATGCTTGAAAAATAGTTGAGTCATATTTCAAGAAAATTCACAAATCTTCATCTTGCCTGGGAATCATAGATTAAACCTCTTAGTCTCAACCTTAGAGCTGTTTTTGTCACTGAAATGAATCGCACTTCTGTTTTCACATATCATGGATCAAAATACAATGATGGTAGATAAGCAGTAATTTGTTAATGGTGGAGTAGAGCTGGGAATAAGGCAATGGGCAGGGTCTAGCAGCAAACAGGAGGGTCTGATTTTTCATGTTTGCTTTTTTCAACTGCTTTGTTTCTAAATTTTGAAATAGAGCATGATAATTAAGTGCAGGGAGCTGTCTAAAATGGGGCAGCCAACTCACAGGTGTGGAAAACATCTGAGTCAACCCCTTCCAGGGTTTAGGGTGCCAAGGTGAACACCTGGCTGTGCATAGGAGTTGCTTTGTCTGCCAAAATCATCACAACAAAATAAGGGGCAAAATCAACACAAGCCAGACACTGAGCTCCACTGAGCATTGAATGAAAAGATCTCATGGTTAGAATCTCCAACTCTGGAACTTCTAGATTGGAACAAACGGTATTGAAATGCATGATGCAGCTAACTTCCTCAATTGTTACTAGAGATTTCATAACAACACTGGGACTAGAGAATCACAAGTTTAAAAATAAATATAATAACTCAAATCCTTATGACACGCATTTCTTATGCCTTTTGAATAATATTAGAAAGGGAAGGTATCTTAAAAGCCATTTATGCTATTAGAGAAGCTGTATTTGGAGACATGAATGGAACACCCATCTCTGACAAAAAAAGGGAAGGATATAAATGAAGTACCATTTTGTAGTTAAAAAATATATGTATATATAAAATGGAATAGATATACAGCTACTTTCTCTTAGTTCAATGAGAAGAAAGATTTGTACTAATATTGTTTAGACAAGAGTTTGTGTATGTATCTTATACTATGAAATAACTACTATAAAGACAACAATTTGCAATATATTAATTATTGTAACTGTCCTACTAACCTGTTTTGAAACTGTCTCATTGCTATTTCTTTCTCATTAAAATTAGTAAAAATTGTTTAAAAGGTCATTTAAACTAAATGGTTTGACTAATATTTTTGTATCCCCACTGCCAGCCACTAGCCTGAGCATCAGAGTGGAGAGGGGAATACAAAGCACCATTTTCTATGATGTTGATAAACCACGGAATTATTACAAATTTCTAATAATAATTGGTGCACGTCTGTAATCCCAGAGTTTGGGAGGCTGAAAACAGGAGAATCACCACAAGTCCAATCTGTGCAGTGAGACCCTGTACACTCTGTATTAAATATATAAAAAAATTCAAAGTGATTAATAAAATTATCAGAATGGTGTGATCATATTGTATTGAACACTTAAATGAAATATTTGTGGTTATATGAGACAAGCTTAATTCAAAGTTGTTTCACTGTAAACATTGCTTAGAATTTAAGCTGTACCCTAACAGTACTGATATTTCTGCTGTATCCTGTTTTCCTTGATATGTCTCACTGTTTAGTATATCTTACATGATTCCTTATGTAACTTGTTTATTGACTATCTTTCTACAAGAACATGTACTACACAAAGTATCGGTTTGTCCTGTCTGGTTTGTAAATGTGTTTCTATAACATAAAAGAATATATTTGCAAATCATTCCCACAGACTGCATAAATTAAAAATAGAAAGAATGACTTACAGAAAACAATGAGTAAAGGGTTTGAACAAAAAGAATTTTTAAATAGTTTGCTAGAGGTAAGTACTAGCTGCATTTTAGTTAATCTACTCAAATAAATGATTGTGAATAAGTAAATACCTCAGTGGAAGAAACTTTAGGATTATATCTCTAGAATGCTCTTTTCTTTTTCTTTTTCTTTTTTTTTTTTTTTTTTTTTGGCAGAACAGGGATTGAACTTAGGCCCTTGTGCCTGCCAGGAAAGCACTTCTTCCAGTGAACCATCTCCCTGGCCCCTAGAATGCTCTTTCTTCATCCTTACTTCTTTGTAGTGTATCTGTATTTTCTGTACTTCGTGTGTGTGTGTGTGTGTGTGTGTGTGTGTGTGTGTGTGTTATTTTTGTGCTAATGTAGACATCTTATTTCATGTGGCAGGAAAGGTGATGACTGGAAGCTCCATGAATAGATCATGCCATAACAATTTCAAAAGGAAAATAGAATGCTTCCATTCCCTAAATATCTTACTTCTGTCTTCAGAAAACTGTGCTTGGTCGGTTTGCTCACCAACTGGAAGAATTATGAAAGCAGTGAACAGGTGACAAGTGTAGAAAGCCTGAAACACATGAATGTGTATGAGACTGAAGGGGCATTGGATATGCACCTTTAGTAGCATGAGCACTGAAGCTGCATGCAAATAATCTGCACAGAGGTGATCCTGCAAATGCAAGGAAGGTGGGCAGAATGTAGACGACATGTCCACCGCTGGTTCAGACCCACTGGCAGGCAAAGCAATATTTTGCAGCTATATCATGGCTAGCTAATATTCCCCCAACAAATGCACTATTTCTCATTGAACATGATTGTAATATTAGCATCTACCTTGTTGAACCTGGTGTGGTTTGAGTGTCTAGTTTTCAATGGAAGACTGTCTTTATGTAAAACGACTTGTTTTGCCTCATCTGTAAACCATTTTGCATTAGGTATTAAAATTATTGTAGGCCATCAGAAAGAGGAAATATGTGAGTCAATGGGATATACATCCTGTCTAATAGATCAGTCACAGAAGTGGTAATTCTAATCCAAGGGAGAAAGATATGAATATTAGACCAGATGCTGTGTCATTAGTCATTAGTCATTAGTTGCTACAGTGAGGTCTTTTGAAGATAATGAAAATTGAGCAAAACTTACAACAGGGTTCTCTTAACAGCTCAAATATGAATACAAATTCCTATACAAATAATCTAAAGATGTGAGTATCCATGATAAAATTTTTAACGTGAATTCAGAAAGATTCATGAATCCACTATAGAGAAGAAATTGCTCTGGCACTCCTGATTTGCTTTTTAGAAACCACAATTTGGGCTCTATCACCTGAGAGGAAATGGAATCAGACTTCTACTTTCTTTCTATACACCTGGCCTAAGATGATATTTAGTTAGTTATTGCTATCAGATAACTTCATTCAAATATTTTTCGCAAACTTCACCTTTCCTATGTCCCAGTAAATAAATTATTTACTGAATGGGTTAGATTCAGTTGATTGCATTTTTAAATGTGATGTAAAGCCACACCCAACACCCCACATGGAAGGTAGAACATTCTTCTGGTTTTCCAATTTTATCTTTCATCAGTTAACTTGTTTTTGTCTCCATTCAATCCTCTTTCTTTGTAGCCTCACTAAAACGGGGAAAATTTGAATTGAATGTTTTTCTTTAGCATGTACGCTGCACTGCCTAGAAATTGAGTTACCTTTGGCTCAAACTTGTCCTGAGAGTAAAAACTAATCTAAATCCTAAGATTATTTGAAAGAGCTTCTTGGCTGGCTCTCCTTGAGAGTTGTAGACTGCAGATAACTTTGTTGACTGTTTTCAACATTACTTGATTGTTTAAAGTTGTGTAGATTGGCTTTGTAGTCAGTGATCCATATGTCTTGATCTTATATTAATGATGTAGTCAGAATTCAGAGTCTGATCCACGTCTAAACACTCCAGGACTATTTAGATAGCTCAGTGGGCTAAGGTGCCTGCTTAGGCAAGCACCCAAGGACCACTGTTTGATCCCCAGCACCAC
Source organism: Ctenomys sociabilis (assembly GCA_004027165.1). NCBI lineage: Eukaryota > Metazoa > Chordata > Mammalia > Rodentia > Ctenomyidae > Ctenomys > Ctenomys sociabilis. The sequence goes on along the minus strand of PVKA01000468.1, from coordinate 140,670 downwards.
GTATTTCCCCAGCCCTCTCCCCAAGATGGGCGAAGCTGGTCATAAAACAAACAAACAAATAAATTAAAAACAGCAAAACCAAGCTAAGCACTCCAGCCATGGTGGGTAAATATATTTACATGTATTCCACCTTGCACCCTGCTTCTTAGTATCTAGGCTGCCAAGACTGTGATTAATAATCCAGTCTTTATTTCTTTTTCTGAAAAAATACAGAATGCGTATTTTGTAAAGAAAAATTATTCAAGATTTTGTTAGAAATTTAGTTTGGGGCATCACTTAATCATTTCCTATGGCAGTGCTATCTGATAAGGTTGCATTTCAAAGAAATGTATCTAATGAGGCAAAATAAGAGCTTAATCACTGGCTGTACTGGATGAGAGAATATGGGAAGGTTTGTTTCCCAAACATACAACTTTGTTAACTTATTCAGTTTGTTGTCAGGAGAAATTTATTGAGTCAAACTATTAATTATATACTTGAAGAATGGATGTGGAAGACCCTTGTGGCCCAGGGGACAGACAAACCAGCCAGCCAGAGGAAGGACCAGGAAAATGAACTAGGTTTCACATTAAGCATGACCCTAACCATATGCTACCCATAGGATCATGAAACTATTGGACTTGAGTAATCTTATTTCCAGGAGCAAAAGTTATGAAGTAAAGTAAGTGAAAGGACTAAGGGGCCCAGAAAATAGCTCAGTGGAGTAAATGCTTGCCTGGCAAATGCAGGGTCTTGAGTTTGACCCCAGTGTCTCAAAAAAGTATATTGAGACTTTTAACCTCAAAACTAGCTACACTACAGGAAATAATTGGACATTCACCAAGTTTTCAGGGAAATATTTACTGTGCTGAATCTTTCATACCAATTAGATTAAGTATGAAATTCAACATAACCAAAAATAAGGCTGTTTGAGTTGCATCACATAAAATGAAGGCTGGCTTTTACTAAAAGTAAAATCTGTGATATCTATACTGATACTTTGAAGGACTATATATTTTTGAGCCAACAGCTAACAGTTTTGCATTATTGATTATCATAAAATGTGTGTATAATAACTCTTTACATTTCTTTGTCTGAATATTTTCCGTTTTTTGTTCAAGATTAACCCTGTACAATAAATTGTACTTTTATACTCAAATATATTTTTGTTACTGCTGCTACTACTGAGACTAACAAAAAATAAACAACTTGAACTCCTATTCTATCCTATTCTGTGCTTTTGATAATACACATTTTTTAAAAAAGAACACGTTTTAAAATTTAAAAAAACTTTTAGTGAGATATCCACGAATCTTTTCTGAGCTTAAAATCTCTCCAGTAAAATAGACGTTATGTCCGTATAGAAAGTTTAGCATGCACTGAATTTGGGGGTTATAGCTAATTTAGAAGCTAACATATTTATTGGTTTTGGAGTCCTTAATTAGAAATCAGTGCTGTATGATTTATGAGAATGATTATTGTGGTTGTTGCATTTCAACAATAACAGAAAAAGCATTTCCTAAGTTTTAAAACCATCTAATAGGTTTGACTGTCCAAGCTTTCTTCTGCATAATATGTTTAGGGAAGCAGAAAGAGTTATGACCTGGAATAAATACAGTAATTACACAGATTTGATTCTGGAGTAGTTTAGTACAAAATGTTCAAAGTTACTGCTTTTTACATTGATATCTTGTACCATAATGTGGGCACCTGTTCTATTGTAATAATGAAGGACGGTCTAACAGTAGACTTGCTTGTTTCTTATGTCTCAGATTAATCCAAATACAATTAAATATCCCATTATATCATGTAATAGTTATAATCCTACATTATGTAATTAATCATATAACACAAACACACACTTCTAGAATATTCTGTAGAATCTCTCTACTTAGCATTTTGCTATACAGCTTCCCAGAAGGGAAGAAAATATCATCAACTTTTTCAAGACAGTGATGATTTTTTAATACGTATATTCTTCTCTGCAGAGTGAGGAATTCTTTTACTAGTGCACAGTGTGTCAAACAGTAAGTGCATATGCAAAGACACACAGCATGCCAGTTCCTTGTATAGCCTCTCCTTTTCTTCGGCTGAGCTCACAGCCTCCCTCATTTATATTTTTTCTGAGCAAAATCTTCCCAGAGTGGGCCTTATGAAAGTGGCTGCAAGAAGGTCTGACTGTTGTGCAGGTGACACATATGTAAACAGTCTTCCTTTGATGTCATTTCATACATCAACACTGAGGTTTGCTTAGCAAATGCGGTTGAGAGTGAACAAAATTCAGAAAGCTGCACTAAACTGTACTTTTTTTTTACCAGAATGAAGGAAACCATCTCCTTTATTTTAAGGTAGGTGTTTCTCCTGGTGAGAAAAGCTTTCACACATTTTTTTTCCCCCTCTGGTAAGGTTATTAAGCATCCATGTCTGATTTTTGTGCTTTTTATTATTGAAGTGAGCTGATTCAAATATAAAACTGAAAGTTCTTGGAGAAATGAATTCTACTAGGCGTCTGTGTCAGAATTCCATCCTTTGTCATTTCCCTTTGATCCACATCTCCCCTCAGTATAGGAACTACTTGGGGTGCAGTTATTCCCCAAGTCCATGTTAAATTCTAGTTCCAGTCCTGCTAGTATTTGTGAATAACAAAGTACAATTCCACAGGCACTTTGAGTGTTGACTGAGATTCACTTATATACTAGGATCAGATAAGATGATTTAAATATGCTTTTTTATTTCATCTTTAATGTATCAAATTAATATACTGATTAATGAATCAGTATGTTTGTAATAGTTTGTAGATGGGAAGATTGAATTGAGAAGGGTCCAACAAATTTTCAAGGTCATAGTAACAATAGCTAGAATTTGGACTTAGGTTTTTAGCTCATTTATATTTCAACATTCAGCTAGACATGTGGATACTGGTCCAGGGGTGATTTTGGTTCTGGATTTTTAATTTAAGTATTTGGTTCATTCATGACACAAAACCAGAATATTACACCTTGTAAAGCAAGTGCCAATGACCTTTCCTCTGTGACATGCCCAGCTTTCCAAAGCATTTGTCCCTATAATTTTCTTTCAGATGCACATGCCGAGAGGTGTGATGCCTACCCACTGCACAGATCTCTAAACAAAGTTCAGTGATAAGCTCTTTGCTGGTGAGGACACCAGGTGAGCCTTTGCAGGACACCCACATTTCCAACACTGAACCTGAATTGTGATAAACTTTCACTCACAGCGTTCTGTGGCTCCATATCAGGCTCAGATATTTGCCCTCTCATTGTATAATAAAGTTACAAAGATTTCTTGTTTATATCCAATAGGATAGAAAGAAAATTTGGAAAGCAATGTTATTCCTTTAACTATTTTCTATTGAACATAATTAACTTTAAATGCATGGATTTCTGCTTATAAATTTCTCTCAATTTCTTATTTTTTCATAATTTCATGTTATCCCTATTCCAGGATTGGTTCATATATTTTATAAACTTAATATAATATTAAGTTTATATATTGCATTGCATTGTAATTTTCTCAGACAATTAACATTGGATTTTTATCCTTTCTTGGACTTTCTGTAACATGAAAAATATATTTTGGTGACTTTTAATACAAATTTTGATTGATAGTACTATGATATTTAAAAAAAAACACTTATTAAGTTAACTCTTATCTATTATCTACTTCCAACAGTCTTGAGATTTTATTTTAGCCACATTAACATATTTCTCTCTTTTCTTGCATTCTGATTTAGTTTTAGGAATTAGCTTTCCTAATGTTTCTCTGTCCTTGTTGATTACCCATACGCACTCATTAAGCCATTAGTTATAACATCAATATGAGAATTTTGAAACATGTATTTAATCTACATTGAGACAAATAATTTCACTACTATTGCAATCAATATTGGGACAGTCTTTCAATATTTGGTACTAGAGGAATGACCAAGAATGTAAAGCATTTCATGTTTCTGTTAGAATGCCGTTCATGTTCCAAACCCAACCTACAGGTTGAGTTTAAAATGTTATTTTTTTAGGGCAGGGGAGATAGCTCAGTGGCATAAGAACCTGCCTGGCAAGTGCAGGGTCCTGAATTCCATGTCCAGTATAAATGTTCTTTTTATTCTTTGCACTGAACCAACTATTTGGAATTTGCTATTTTTAATATTTATTTATTTATTCATTTATTCATTCATTCATTTATTATTAGAAACTTCTATGGCCTAATTCTCCAGATAATTCCATGCCATAATTCTATAGAACTGTCAAGCACAAGGCGGAAAGTTTGATTCTCAATACCAAAAAAATTCTACAGAACTGTGCTTCTTTTTGCTTCACAGAATCTCTGCTGTTTCCTGTATGTGTTTTGCTATATAGTAACCCCAGAGTTCAATTTTTAGAATTTTAATCATATGCCCACTAGTTTATTAAGTATTGCAGCTATTTAACTTATATACTACATTATTTTAAAGACAGCTCTTTTTTTTTGTATTTTATGGATGGGTCTACAGGGTGTTCAGTGTCTCATATTATATCAGATTCCTAGTGATTGCCCATTTACAGTCTCCCAGGAGCTGGGATTACAGGTGTGTGCCACCAGGCCCCCCAGTCTCAATTGCCATCTCAGTGTGCCTGGAGGCAAGGGTGGCCCCTGTGCCTGCTTGCAGGTGCTTTCATCAGTTGAGATATTTGGCTGGCCCTAAAGACAGCTTTAATATTTTAAAAGAAAACAGCTATTATAAAGGATGCCTATTGTAGTACGTGCAACACGTTTAGCACAAATCAAGCATACATTAATGCTGTGATTCTTTTTAGTGAGTTAATTAACTGCAGAAGACAGGTCCCTGAGGTGCATCTCATTATAAGATTAGAAGAGAGTGACTATCTTTGGACATAGCAAAGCACACTTTACACATCCTTTTGTGTATTCACTGTTGGAGGACTTCTATGAGTAATGTCAGTCAAACCAATTTCTAAGTTTTTGTATTAACTCTTTTACTGGAATTTCTTATAGTACTTCCTAGGTTTTAACTCACCTTTTAAAAATATACTCTTCCTTCAGCACTTTCCTTTTGCTGAGTTGTCTGTTACGAACCTGAAATACACCAGAGCTAGTTCTATTTCGTATAATGGTACAAAGAAAATTCTACTAACTCCACATTACAAGTAGAGGGACAGGATCCCAGATTTATTAAAGTCATTATCACATAGTCCATGAAGAATTTCTCTTTGGTTTATTTTGGCTCAAATCCTTATGCTTACAGCACTAAAAAATGTTAAAAAAAAAAAAAAAAAAAAAAAAAAAAAAAAAAAAAAAAAAAAAAAAAAAAAAAAAAAAAAAAAAAAAAAAAAAAAAAAAAAAAAACCTCTTTCAATGAGACAGTTCTACCCAGGTACTAGCTCATTAATAAAACTGATACATATAGGATCATTATGAGAAAACAATTTTTAAAGCACAGTGAGTTTGTTTAAAGTTCAACATATTGATTTTCCTATCACATTGTCATTAGCAGTATTTAGTGTCATAATGATTGATAGGAATCTATCACAACACAGTGTAAAAATTTGCCTCATGAATGTAAGGACAGATTGTGGCTGTGAAAAAAAAGATGGGACTGAGCCCAAAATAATTAAATCTTCTGCTTTTGTACTTACACATAGAAGTACTTCACTTAATTAGAAGAAAACAAACTTAAGGCAACTTCCTCAAACACATAGCAACACACAGTAAGATTTACATATAAGCAATAGAATAGTGAATTATTTTGGAAAACAAATTTTAATAAATGGGGGTGGGTTGATATTTTCTCTTCTACAGGAAAAAGAAGACATAGTATATAAGTACCATAAATGAAGGTTTACTCATTATGAATGTATCCCTGCCGTATTTTTCTTCTTGCATTTAATACATATTCTGATATAGGTGTAGGTACATATAAGCATTGAAACATATATAAACTTATTTTCAATTTTATCTGCTCTCAAGTTTTATGGTGATCTAATAGCATCATTTTTGTCCAATTCATTCCTTAGAGAATTAATTCATGATCTGAGAACAACAATCATAATTACACAAACAGCTCTGAACAATCAATGGATTGAAATTAGGCACTAACTATGTAAAAAGAGCTCTCATAATTCTAATTAGGAGGAAGGAATAGTATCAGCAGATGCTGGGCTGCAAATTCAAACCAGGCTAATTATTGGCAGCATGTTACACCTGTAAGCAAATTACAGCGCTCATCATTAGAAATTGGGAAAACTCACAGTGTATTAATTACCCATTTTGCTTTTCTATGATGAGTATCAGGTTAGCCAAGCTGATGATGAAACTATTGGAGACATGCTTTTTTCCAGTTATAAATAATCTCAGATAATTGAAATAGAATTAATAACTTGCCTAGGCCAGCTGTTAGAATATTTAACTGATTGTTGCAAAAGATGGCTGAGATTGCCAAGATACTATCTTTTTTAATAAGTTGTTAATTGTTAATGATGATTCATTAGGACTTTCTTTTCCTTGTCTCTCTTTCTCTCTCTGTGTCTGTCTCCCCCATCTTTGTGTCTCTGTCTCTGTCTCTGTCACTCTCTCTCTCTCTCTCTCTTCTTAGTTTTATATCACAAAACACTACCCAATAAGACTTAAAGGAAGAGAGTTTTACTTGGCTTATGATTTCAAAGGATTCAACCCAGAAATAGCTGGTAGAAACATCATGGTGGAAGCTTCTTACTTCATATTTTCTAGGAAAGACAGCTTATGAATAGGGCCAGAGACATCAGACCGATGTCCTAGTATCAAACCTCCATGCCCACCTGACACACCTGGAAGAATACTTTATTCATGTAGTGGGTGGATCCTAAGGCAAGCAGGTTGACATTTTATCTGTTCCACTATAGTGCGTTTTAAGATAAGATGAATCAAGTATTTCCTTATTCCATATCATAGCCATAATTTGAAAACATAAGTAACTCCCAAATATTGTTAATATCCTCAGTCACCATAGTCTCCAATGTTATTTTACTTTTAGATGGAAGTTGCAATAAGTAAATCCAACACAAACTGACTTAAATTAACTTATGAATAATTTCCATTCTGGAAGAATGTTTGCAAGTCAGGTTCATCCACAGGTCTAACAAAGCAAGTCTTATTAAACATTTGACACAAATACGTAATGTATACCAATATTTTCGCATGTTCCACTGTTTTATTCTTTTTTTATTCAGAACTGTGCCGATGACTGGACAATTCAGTCTGCCATCATTTTCCCTCAGACCAGTCTCTCAACGGCTTTCACATTTGGCTCAATAGTTATTGCTTTGCAGTTTCTAGTGGCCTCTCCTGATCATGGCTGCTTTTCCTCTTGCTTCTGGACAGCCTCAGCATTGATCCACTGTGCAGTGCTGTGCAATGCACTAAACACAAAGCACCACAACTGTGATCATGCCCAGCAGACATGTGATATGCATCCAAAATTTGCTTTCATCTTTAAATGTTCCTAATATCGGGTTTTATCATATTAGGGAAAGTTTACAACTGGAATGTTTGTAATTCTAAGACTAAAATTTCCAAAACCTTAAATATTTTACATATAGTTTCCCACTTGATCTTTCAGTGCCTGTAAAAATATTCCTATATTTATTTCATTTTAAAGATGAAGAAACCGAAACTTCTTAGAGAAGTTTAGATGTTAGTCTGAATTAAACCCAAAGAAAATAATATTACCCAGACCCAGCGCAGCTTGGCCCAAGAGTGAGAGCTACATGCTGGAGGGACCTTTCCCAGAAATCCCCTTTCCCAGTGATCCCTTATAACATCCTGGGGCCCCAGACACAGCTCTGCTCTGCCAGGAACCAACAGAGGTGAACCACAAGAGCTGTAGCAAAAAGGAACTGAACATAACAGCTAAATACAGGACAAGCATAACTGGATAATCTCAAACTTAATAGACTGGCACCCAAATCTCATTACACACTAAGGCTGCAGCTGCACCAAAGCCCTACACAAAAGGTCAGAGGTAAGTATAATACAAAATTACAAAGACAAGCAGAAAAATGCAATCTCAGGTCTTGAGTCCACCAGTAAGTGCAGAGGACACTAGCTTAGCTGAAATGAATGAATTAACAGATACAGAAGCAAAGGAATAACAGCAGAAAGGTATAAAGGAACTCAGATGAGAATTAATTCTTCAAATAGAAAAAGAAATATCTGAATACACAGCATCTTAAATAAAGAATGAAATCCAGAAACATAAGGGGGAAAACCAATGCTCACCCAGAACAAGTGCAGAGAGCACCATTTCAGCTGAAACATATGAATTATAGCACCAGAAGCAAAGAAACAATACCAGAAAGGTCATGAGGAACTCAAAGCAGAAATAATTTCTGAAATCATAAAAGAATTCTGCGAGAAAAAAAGAATTCTTGGAAATCATAGCATCTAAAATACAGAAACATGTCTGGAAATACACAGAGGAAAACTAACTTGGAAGAAACTCTGCAGAAAAAGAATTAATAACTACCTTTAAAGAGGGCATGCATAGAAAAAAGGAGGAGATCAGAAATATGACAGATTCCTTGAATGAACAATACAGAAAATAAATAGAATGCATGAAACAGAGTCAAAGAGATATAGAAGAACTAAAAATGCCAATCACGAGTCTTCAAAACCATTTGAGTGAAAGCGAAGATAGAGTTTCAGATCTTGAAGACATTGGTGCAGCTAATGAAAGGTGAGAAAGGATCTCTTAAAAACAACAAGAATGCAGAAAAAATAATCCATCACCTGCAAGATAATGCAAAGATGAAAAACATGAGATTAATTGGCATCAATGAGCATTAAGGTGTCAATACAAATGGCATAAAAATAATTTGGGGAGAAGTAATTTCAGAAAACCTTACAAATATGAGGAAACAATTGAACATTCAGGTAACTGCAGCATACAGAACACCAAATAACTTAAACCCAAGTACAAATGCATTGAAACATATATTAGTCAAGATCACAAAATCAAACACACACAAAAAAAATATTGAAAGTTGCTAGAGAGAAGAAGCAGATCACATCCAAAAGAAAACCCATCAGAATTATAGACGACTTCTCTACACAAACCATGAAGGCAAGGAGAGTATGGAGCAGAGTTCTTCCTATATGAAAAGAAATTCCAGCCCAGAGTAATGAAAAACTCTGTTTCAAGTTTGAAGGAGAAGTGAAATACTTCCACGACAAAAAAATAACTAAAGAATTTCATGATGACAAAGCCATCCCTACACACCTACTGAATGATGATCTAGAGAGAGACCACAATGACCAGAACTCCACGAAAGAGAATGAAAGGAACCCACAAAATAGGACAGACAAGTAAACACCGGTTACAAAGGAATAAACAACAGCAGGTAAATATCAAGCAAACATAAGTTAACACATTTCAACCATCATTGTAAATGGAATCAATTCACCAATTAAGAGAAATAGACATTCACAGTGGATTAGGAAACAAAATCAAACAATATACTGTATACACGAAACACACTTAACTCAAAAAGACATTCATAGGCTCAAAATCAAAGGATGGAAACAGTGCTACATATCCCAGCACGTTAGAAAAAAGCAGGAGTAGCAACTCTGTTCTCAGACAGTCTCAAAATCAAACCAAGAATGATCAAACGAGACAAAGAAGGCCATTACATATTAGTCAGGGGAAAAATTCAAGAGGAAGAGGTAACACTCATAAATATCTATGCACCAAACACAAGAGCACCCAACTATGCAAGACAAATCTTAATGGACATGAAAAACCTAATATCTAAGACTACAATCTTATCAGAAGACCTTAACACCCACTTATCTCAAAAAGATAGATCAACCAGACAAAACATTAACAAGGAAGTAGCAGAACTGAATCAGAGCTTAGAACAAATGGACCTGGTGGATATATATAGTGTTCTACCTACCACAGCCGAATACACACTTTTTTCTACTGCACATGGGTCATTTTTCAAAATAGAGCACATAGTAATCCAGAGGTCATGTGTAAGTATATGCAAAAAAACAGAAATTATCCCATGCATATTATCTGAGCACCGTGCAATGAAACTGGAACTAAATGACAAAAATATCCAGAAAACCCTACTAAATTCATGGAAATTAAGCAACAGCCTATTCAGCAATCAAAAGGTAACAGAAGAAATTAAACAAGATATGCAACAATATCTACAGCTCAGTGAAAATTCAAGCACAACCTAAGGTAATCTATGGGATGCGATGAAAGTAGTTCTTAGAGGAAAAATCATAGCTATGAATTTACACATTAGGAAAACTAAACAGGAACAAATAAATACCGAAATGTTGCACCTTCGACATCTAGGAAAAGAAGACTAAAAGAAATCAGAGGGCAAAGACGGGAAAAAGTCATAAAGATTAGAGCAGAAATTAATTCAGTTGAGATGAAGAATACAGTTCAAAGAATCCACAAAACAAAAATTTGGTTCGAAGCCGGGCATGGTGGTGCATGCCTGTAATCCCAGCACTCGGGAGGCTGAGGCAGGAGGATTGTTGTGAGTTCGAGACCAGCCTGAGCTACAAAGTGAGCTTAAGGCCAGCCTGAACTTCATAATGAGACTCTGTCTCAAAAAAAAAACAAAAAAAGTCGGTTCTTTGAAACACTAAATAAAGTTGATAAGTCTCTAGCCAACCTCACCAAAAAGAGGCAAGAAAAAATTCAAGTACAAGTGATAAGGAATGAAAAGGGTGAAATCACCACAGACCCAGTGGAAATTCAGAAGATTATCAATAGTTACTTCAAGAATCTTTAAGCTCACAGAATGGAAGCAAATTACCAAAACTGAGCCAAGAAGATATAACAACTCTCAGTAAGCCAAAATAATATGAAATGTAATAAAAAACCTACCGACAAAGAAAAGTCCAGGTCATGATGGATTCACAGTTGAATTCTACAAGAAATTTATAGAAGATATAATCCCTACACTCCACAAACTCTTCAATGAAATTGAAAAGGAAGCAGTCCTCCCAAAATCATTTCTGGAGGCAACTATTATACTGATTCCAAAACCAGGGAAAGACACAAGTAAAAAGGAGAACTACAGGCCAATCTCTCTCATTAACATAGATGCAAAAATACTCAATAAAATCCTAGTAAATAGAATATGGCAAATCATCAAGAAGATCATACACCATGACCAGGTAGGATTCATCCCAAGGATGCAAGGATGGTTCAATATTCAAAAATCTATAAATGTAATACACTATATTAATAGACTGAAATCTAAAAACCACATGATCATCTCAATTGATGCAGAGAAAGCTTTTGACAAAGTTCAATACTCATTCATTTTCAAGGTCCTACAGAAAATTGGAATAAATGGACTCTACCTTAACTTGATAAAAGCCATCTATAACAACCCAAAATCTCACATAATTCTAAATGGGGAAAAATTGAAATCTTTTACTCTTAAATCAGGTAGAAGACAAGGATGTCCTTTATCACCCCTGCTATTCAATATAGTTTTGGAATCATTAGTAACAGCCATTAGAAAAGAGGGAAAAATAAAAGAAATAAGAATAGGTAAAGAAGAAGTTAAATTATTAGTATTTGCAGGTGACATGATATTTTACTTGGAAAATCCAAAAAATTCCACCAAGAAACTACTAGAATTGATACGGAAATTCAGTAGCATAGCATGATACAAAACCAATACTCAAAATTCAATAGCAGTCCTCTACATAGATAGCAAGCACACTGAAAGGGAAACAATAGAAACAATACCTTTTACAATAGCAGCGCGGAATATGAAATACCTTGGGATTCACTTAACCAAGGAAGTCAAAGATCTTTTCACAGAAAATTACAACACCCTAAGAGAAGAGATTATAGAGGATTTCAGAAAATGGAAGGGTATTCCATGCTCCTGGATAGGAAGAACCAATATTGTGAAGATGGCCATACTCCCAAAATTGCTGTACAGATTTATTGGAATCCCTATCAAACTTCCATCAGCATACCTCCCAGACCTAGAGAAATTGTTCCAAAAATTTATTTGGAGCCACAAACAAACTAGAATAGCAACGGCAATCTTGGCCAAAAAAGACAAAGCAGGAGGCATCACAATTCCTGATTTGAAATTATACTACAAAGCCACTGTGATAAAATGAACATGGTATTGGCAACAAATAGATCTGAAAATCAAAGGGATGGATTAGAAGATGCAGAGGCATCTATGAACACTCTCAGCCGTCTAATCTTTTACAAATGAGCCTGAAAGAAAGACAGCCTCTTTAATAAATGGTGCTGGAAAACCTGGCTTTCTACATGCCAAAAACTAAAACTTGACCCAGCTCTATCACCATGCACTAAGCTAAAGTCAAAATGGATTAAAGATCTAAACATTAATACAGAATCACTCAATCTCCTGGAAGAGAAAGTAGGAGTAACTCTTGAAGACATAGGGGTAGGTAAAGAGTTCATGAAGAAACATATATTCGCATGGGAAACACTTGAAAGAATCAACAACTGGGATCAACTCTTCTTGGGGAGTTTCTGCACTTCAAAAAAAAGTCAACAAAGTGAAAAGACAACCCAATAATTTGGAAAAAAAAGTCCTAAGTAATAAGCAATCAGACAAAGGTCTGCTGTCTAGAATATATAAAGAACTAAGGTACAACAAGGCCCTCAAATTTAAAGACCCATTTCAGAGATGGGCATCTGAAATGAGTAAATACTTCTCAGAGGACGAGATTATAGAAGCAAATAAATATATGAAAAAATGCTCCACATCGCTAGCCATCCATGAAATGCAAATGAAACAACACTGAGATACAATCTTACTCCAGAAAAAATGGCTATCATAAGGAAATCAACCAACAACAAATGTTGGAGATGTTGTCGGGAAAAGGGAACACTTCTCCACTGCCGGGGGGAATGTAGACTGGTACAACCACTGTGGAGATCAGTGTGGAGACTCCTCAAGAGTAGGAGTGGAAATCACATTCAAGCAGGCTATCCCTCTACTGGTGAAATATTATACCATAGTGATATATGTGTACTCATGTTTATAGCAGCAAAATGTGTGATAGTAAAATCTTGGAAACAACCAAGATGTCTGTCACATGAGGAATGGTTGAAAAAGATGTGGTATTTCTATATAATGAAGTATTACTCTGCTATAAAGTATCATAAACTTGAAACATTTATATTGAAGTGGGTGTTACTTGAATGTATACTCATAAGTGAAATAAACCTTACATGCATGTGCAAATATCGTATAGTCTCCCTAGAATAAGAAGTCAAAAGAAGAAATACAAATAGAAATGTACAACTAAGAAGAATTGAGTCAGATAGTTAGGGCAAACTGAATGGCATATGCTGCAGGGTACTAATCAGCTTTTCTTCTAGATGGTTAACAAACTAAATTCACAGATTAAAAATGGAGAAACAGAAGAGCTGCAAGGCGAGCCAACATTTTGGCCCTAGCCTTTCAAGGTCAGCTAAGACTGAGGACATAGGAGAACCTGTACTGTAACATCACGGAAGTAAGTTGTGCCCTTAATTTTCTGAACAAGGAGATTATGGAGCCACAGAGGAAAGAGACAGATAATCTGTAGTGTGCCTGGGTAGAGTCACATGGAGAGAAAACATTCTCTCAGGCTCTCACAGAGAGCAAACTGGTGAAGCATTGGCCGTGACTCATCCACATGGATGATACAGACAAAGGATGGTGATGGTCTTTGTAGTTGTGTCTGAATCTTTTTATCTGTTTCATAGATGTTCAGGCCTGTTTCTTTTTGTATGTTTGTTGTTTTCTGTAATTACCATGTTACCATTTCAAGTCAGGGAATGAGATGCCTCCTACCTTAACTTTGTTGTCTAGGTGTTTATTTTTGTTTGCATTTTAGGTTTGCTCTGTTTCTAAGGCAATTTTAAAATATTTCCTTTAATTCTTTAAAGTATAATGTTGATATTTTGATGAAAATTTCATTGAATCTGTACTACAATTTGGGGAGTATGGTTATTTTCACTATGTTGGTTCTTACATGAACAAGCAATGTCTTTCTACATTTTGATATCTTCTTCAATCTTCTTTAGAGTACTATAATTTTAAAAGTATAGATCTTCTACTCCTGTTTTAGATTTATTGTTAAATATTTCTCTTTTATGGATGACATAGTGAAGGTTGTGTTTTCCCCCAATTTTTCTCTCAGTGTGTTTGTTGCTTGGGCACAGGAATGCAGTTGATTTTTGAGTGTGCATTTTGCATACAGCTACACTATTGAATTTGGTTATTAAATTCTGAAGTCTTCTAAGGGAGTTTTGGGAGCTTGTATATAAAGTATTATGTCATGTCATCTGTGAATAATGACAATATAACTTCATCCTTTTCTTCCCATATTCCTTTTATTTATTGCTCCTTTCTATTTGCTCTGGATAATGTTTTCAAAACTACAATGAATATGAGTGGTGATTATGGACGTCATTATCTTGTTTCTCATTCTAGTGTTAAAAATTTCAATTGTTTTCCATTCAGTGTAATGTTGGCTGTTGGTTTGTTATAGATGGCTTTTATCAGATTGACATAAAGACTATCTATCCCAATTTTTTTCTAATTTTTTTTTATCATGAATCAGTTTTGAACTTTATCAAAAGCTTTTTCTGCATCCATTGAGACTATCTTGTGATTTTAGTCTTTGTCTCTGTTGACAGACCCCTTTACATTTTTTGATTTGTCCATGTTAAACCATCCCTACATCCCTGGGATGAATCCTAATTGTTCATGTTATATAATCTTCTGGGTGATTTACTGTATTCTATTTTCTTGTATCTTTCTGAGGACTGTTTTCATTTGTGTTCATCAGGGGACTGGCCTGTTGTTCTCTTTCTTGGTTGAGTCTTACTGTGGTTTTGGTGTAAATGTAATACCAGATTTCAAGAATGAGTCAGAGATTGGTTCATTTTCAATTTTATTAAAGAGTTTGAGAAGTGTTGACATCAATTTTATTAAAGAGTTTGAGAAGTGTTGACATTAAATCTTCTCTATATTTCCTGTAGAATTCAGCAATGAATCCATGAGGACCTGAGTTTTTCTTTGTTGGTAAGTTTTAAATTACCTTTTTAATTTTATTAATTGATATTGCATTATTCAGAATTTTTTATTCAGATTTGATTGTTCACATACATCTAGATATCTGTCAATTTCTTTTGTGTTTTCCACCTATGAGAGTAAATATTTTCAAAGTAGGTATTCATGATCTTTAGATTTTTCCACAGGACCTTTAGGAATTTCACCATTTTCATTTCTAAATGCATGAATTTGAGTCTTTTCTTTCCTTCTTTGAAAACATTGTATAAGGTTTTATTAATTTTACTTACTCTTTCAAAGAACAAACTCTTTATTTCATTAATTCTTTCTATTGTCTTCTTAGTCTCAGTTGCATTAATTTTTACTCTGATCATTATAATTCCTTCCTTGTATAGGCTCTGGGCTTGTTTGCTCTTCTTTTTAAGCAGCGTGAGGTGCATCATTGTATTCTTTATATGTTCTAATTCTGCTTTTCTGATGTAAATATTCACCACTATAAATTTCCTTCTTAGGAGAACTGCTTTCATTGTGTCTCATAAGTTTTATTATGTTGTGTTTGATATCTCTTTTAGTTGAGGATAATTTTTAATATATTTAATTTAATCTGTGAACTATTGGTTGTTTTGGAGATGTGCTTTAATTTCCTTGTGTTTATGGAGCTTCTGAGCGCTTTTCACCACTAAATTCCCATTTAAATGCTCTATGGTCACAAAATATGCATGAGATAATTTTATTTCCTTTGCATTTACTTAAGCATATTCTGTGTACTAGTATATGGTCCATTTGAGAGAATACCCCATGTGAATAAAAGTGTATTCTGGCACAGTTTGAAGTTTTACCAAGTCCATGTGTTCACAGATTTGATTCTGTTCTTATATTTCATTTTGCTGATTGTTTTGTCTGATTGCTCTATCTCATTTTGATAATGGGGTATTGAGGTCTCGCAATACAATTGTGCTAAATGATTGAAATATTTTCTTGATTCAACTTGCCTGAAATTTTATGGTTGTTAGACACATTTGTTTCTTTTTTCCCTGGGATATTATCACTTGACTGCTACCCTCATTACTAATCTTCTTAATTACAATTTTAAAGAATATTTGAATATGGTTGTCTTGCTTTTAGCAAATGATAGTTGAATGCTTCTGTAGTAATTAATGAGGTAAAGCAAATTGCATTACCTATCTTTTGCAGTTTCTTTTAGAAGCAATTCTTGACTTTTATGCTTTGAGATTTGTGTCGCATAAGCACAAAATAAGTCAAAGTAAAAGCATTGTGATCTCTTATTCTAGGTGCTGGACATTATATTGTGCTATCATCTGAAGAGTCTCTGAACAAAAATCAATTTCATTCATAGGTGCAAACTCCAACTGAAAACTTAAATAATGGCACCTCATTACACAAACTTAATTTGGTCTGTCATTCTGGTCATGAAATGAATTGGTCATGAACTAAGCCATGTTTCCCCATAAAGCTCAATGTAAATAAGGCCCATTAATTTTGGTCCCTACTAACATGATTTGTAAACAATTTTGGGCATGAATGGAGTCAAAATTTCTCATGCGGTTCAATGAAAATAAAGTTAATCTGCTTTGAATCATATATATACTCTAACAACATAACAAATCAAATAAATTACAAGACAGGATAAAGAGAAAACACTAACCTTTCTTGAGGTGACTTCTTTTGTGGAGGCCAGGAAGGTGAGTCAGGAGCAGGTTATTATTTGTAAGAAGGGTTTCCCTCTATACAAACATTGGAAGAACTCCTTCAGGGATTTCCTCCTTTCTTTGCTTTTTATTTGCAGAGTCAATTTTCCTGAAAAATCTTTAGAACAGTTTGTCTTTTTCCTGCAGTGCAAAAGCCTCTATAACTTAAATACATTGTCATCTATCAGATTCAACATTCTGTTCCTTATAGTTATATTGGGGTGGCACTTTTCAAAGAAATTCTTGTACTTATTCCATTTTTCCAAATAGGTTTCTATCACCTCTCTGCTAACCTTTTCTCTAACTTTCTCCCCTTAAGAGGGGAGTACTCATCAACAAATGCCTCCTGCTGCTCACTCTGGAGTTTATCAAGTTCTTCCATCTTCAGCTCCTCCTGTGATCCTCAGCAAGCTCCACTGTCTTCACTATTTACCTCTAGGCCCCATACTCTAGTATACAGACACAATCTCTTCCAGTATTTGTGCATCAGACTCTTCAAAGTCATAGTCAGTGACACATTCTGGTCACACTTCCTCCAGAATGAGTTTGAGGCTTGGTACATGCCATCTTTCTTCCCAGGCTTTGTCAGTGAGATTGATGTAGTGGAAGACATTGAAATATTTTGTTCAGAACTCTTCCAGAGTCAAGGATGCCTCTTCAATGACATTAAAACATTTAGTGAAGAGCACTTTTTGTGAACAGCATCTTGAAGTTGCAGATCAATTTCTGATAATGGACTACAGGACAGGTGCCCTGTTAGGGAGACCTTGAACTTTATGAAGTCATGCTCAATGTAAAATCATCCATCAAGACTGGAAGGTGAAGTGAAGTATCTTGGGCTACAATAACAAGGCACTTTTCTGGCAATTGGTGCCAGAATGATATTTGTTAATGGTGGTGTGACCACATGCAGCCATTCCATAAGAAAATGCCTTGAGATCGAAGCTTTTGCACTGGCGTTCTCTATGATAGGCCCTCTCACTTTGCTCACATTTGGGTATTAAATGCCCAAAGTTTCTGGGAATGGTACACGGATAGTGGCATGATGTTTACATCAGTGCTTTTGCCCCACACAGGAAAAGAGTCAGTCTGTCCTTTGTGAGCTTGATCTTTTGCAATGCCTTTTCCTCTAGTAAGATAGAGGTTCTGTTTGGCATCTACCTCTGGAAGAGTCAGGTTTCACTGATGTTGAGCACTTCTTAGGTGATATATCCTTCTACCGTTGCAAATTCTTTAAATTCTTTCTTGTAGGTATCTGCAGTGGCCCCCAATATAACTATAAGGAACAGAATGTTGAATCTGATAGATGACAATGTATTTAAGTTATAGAGGCTTTTGCACTGCAGGAAAAAGACAAACTGTTCTAAAGATTTTTCAGGAAAATTGACTCTGCAAATAAAAAGCAAAGAAAGGAGGAAATCCCTGAAGGAGTTCTTCCAATGTTTGTATAGAGCTAGAACCTTCACCATGTCTTAGGGTGCTGTGTTTACTGCTGCTTTAGTGGAATTTTTCAAAACACCCTTTACTGACTTTGCATGCATTACATTATGCACTTGTAAAGGGTTTTCTTGCAGTAAGTAGTGGTGTGGTTTCCTGGATTTTTCACGAATCATAGCTTCACTAATGTCCTCGCTTGGTAGGTATTTTTCACTTGTTCACACTAACAAAAAGGAAGGGGTGATGTTAGGTAAAGGGCAGAAAGTAGGTATGGGATAACAAAAGCACAAGCTAAATATAATCCAATAAAAATTGGAAACACTAGAAGTAGGAGTAGTTTTAGAAGTATTGTAGGAGAAGAATTGCAATTAGTGAGTACTCAGTGTGTGTGTATGTGTGTGTGTGTGTGTGTGTGAGAGAGAGAGAGAGAGAGAGAGAGAGAGAGAGAGAGAGAGAGAGAGAGAGAGAGAGAGATGGGGAAAGAAGACAACATTCGCTAACGTGATGTGGATATTACTAGAAAGCAAAAATGACAATTACAATTAGTTTAAGCTAAATTGCATTTTGAAAAATGTATCAGGTAGCTATTAATGTTTAACAAACAGTAAGACAATCAGAAAGTTAGTTAAAACATTCATTTATCATTGACAATTAGTCTATATTTTGTTAGATTTTGTCTAGCATTTCTTAAGTTTGATAATATTCTTTAAGAATATAGAATACAAAGTTAAAATTATGCTTAATGCATATCATTTATAGAAATAAATTTGAGATATTCACATATGCATTTAAATTTTTTCTTCATTACTATTCACACCCACTACATTCCCTGCCTCTGCTCCTCCCCAGCATTTATTCCTTTCCTCCTTCCTGATGCTCTAACTTCATTCCATATGTCCCCTTTAGATTACACATATGAAAGAAAATATATGGTATTTTTATTTTTAGGACTAGATTATTTCACTTAATAAGATGATCTTTCTTTGATTCCTGGTGTGCCGTGCTGGCCCTGTCCATGGATTGTGCTGAGACAGTGATTGAGACTGGGCATGGTAGTATGCACCTATAATCCCAGCGTTTGGGAGGCTGAGAAACAGGAAGATCACTGTTAGTCTGATCCTTAGTGAGGCCCTGTACATTCTGTACTAAATACATTAAAAAAAACAGATGATCTATCATTTCTGTCCAGTTTATATAATACTATATAATATTATATATGATACTCTGACAATAATGAGGAGCCAAAAAGTTTGAGCAGGTCTGCCTTTACGTCATTGCCAGTTGCAGCCCTAATGGCCTTTTTCTTGGCATGGCTCTGCTCACTACAGGTGTTTACCATAGAGGTTACATGTTCCTGCCTTTCCCCACTGCCTGCCACTATCTTTTCACCAAAATTTAGATTTCTGCAGCTTCATACATTACTTTTTCTGTAGCATACTGCTTGGTCACCTAAGCCTTCTGCTGATATCTGGATGAAAGATTCTTTGACCTCCAACTCTTGCTTTCTGCATGCCTATGAAATAACAAACACATAGATGATGTCATGTGTTTTCATTTTTCTTTTTTCCAACTTGAGGTCTACCTGAGTTCCCTTGTGTCTGGGCTGTAGAAGCCTGGATGTCTGAGCACTCAGAACTAAGTCCCAGGAAACCACTTCCCTAGGCAGCCTTTTATCACCAGGGTGATCTTGGGGCCTCTTAAAAAATATTTTGCTTTCATACCATTAATCCTGCAAAATGTGGAGTCTTGCTGATTCCTGAGATGACTTCATGACACTTTTGCTATTGTCCTAACAAAACAGTGCCTATTTCCCTCCTCTCTCTCTCTCTCTCTCTCTCTCTTTCTTTCGCTCTCTCTCTTTCTCTTTCTCTCACCTTCTTCTCCTCCTCATTTATCCTCCTCTTCTTCCTCTTCTTCTTCATAGAATATTTCTGAGCAAAATGTACTCTCATTTGCTCCAGCTTTGCCAGCACTTTCTTTCTGATGCAACTGAAATATTTTCAAATGGAGTTTTTGCTCATGGTTCTCACTATAAATGATTAAATACTTCCAGAAGTATTCATGATAGCCTGAACATTGAACTGCTTTGAATTTACCTCTATCCAATTAACCAGACCATCAGTCTTAATGTCAGTCTTCTGAAAAGTCTCAGGACATGAGCAAAGTGAAGACATTTTATACCAGAGTGTAAAACACAAGACCAGAGTTCAACTGCCAATGAAGGACTATTGTTCTGAATGAAATTTTTGAGTCTTTACTATGTGCATTTTGATGTTCATTCTGATCTTCTGAGATCTGCAAAGATTCTCGCACCAAGCTTGACCTACATCTCTCTAGGTCTTCTCTAGCAAGCATACTCAAGCATTACAAAATTCCACATGTGAGCTCATATCAAAATCTTATAAACTACATGGCCAGGTACTATCATGAAACTAACTTCTTTTTCACTACTACACTCAGTCATGAAGCCACTGTTTCTGTCATTGAGACAAAAGATACACAATACCTTCACCTTAACAAAGGAGAGGTCTAGTTTGGCTTATGATTTTAGAAGTTTTAGTCCAATTTAATTACTCAATTCCACTGCAGAAACAGCATATTGAATTAACCTGGGCCAAGGAAACCTGCTAAGGTCATACAAACCAGAAACAGAGGAAGAAAGAGCTAGAGAGAGACACACCCTTTCATGTTATATTCCCAGTGACTCAACTCTTCCAACCAGGTATAGGCCCTAGCATCATAGGTAGCTTTAGAGTACTCAGGATCCAATCATTTTCCCAAAGTCCTGCTTTGGGAAAATTTTGAAAAATGCTTCTGTTCCTGTAACTTAGTTCAATAATATTCACTTTAGGAAATTCATTTGAGTAGAGTGTCTCTGTTGGTTTGCTCTTTCTTGTATTTTATTTTACTCTGAAAGTTGTTTTCTTAGAGGAGGTATGGAGATAAAAAAGCAATTGTATGGTACATCTTAGAAACTGCTGGTTTGGCTGTCCCACATACCATATGTAAAAACATTGTCCACTTTTCAACTGGTACACTTTCTACTGAATTTTGAAATTTTAGTAGCAAAATAATAACTCTTCCAATGTACTGCAAGTCAAAATCATTCCAATTGTTTAGTCAGATGTAATTTTAGCAGATCTTCCCTGCTTTTGCAGTTTTTCATAAAATGCCCAATCTCAAATCTAATATAGCATATTTTTGTTTGTTGCTGTGGAAACCAATTTCAGTGTCAGTTGCCACCTACACAATACTTCTTTCTGTCCAACTCAGAACTTAGCTGATAATGATTTGCCAATGCTTCTGTGTTCATACGTGATGCTGGCATTGCTATGTGGTTCTTTCTTTGGCTCTCTTATTAGGATACAAATATGTATGTGGTGATTTTTCTTACTGTTGGCTCATGTTCTGTTTCTAGAACAAACATCTCAATCTCTGTTTTTAATCTTACAATTGTTTTACCTGTACATATTCAAAACATTCTTAAACTAGAAAAGTAAATACTTTCTTAGCATTCTACTTGCATAATATATGATATTGCCCAATGGGCTGAA
This sequence comes from Ctenomys sociabilis, assembly GCA_004027165.1. Lineage (NCBI taxonomy): Eukaryota > Metazoa > Chordata > Mammalia > Rodentia > Ctenomyidae > Ctenomys > Ctenomys sociabilis. The sequence continues at coordinate 118,905 of PVKA01000468.1, read as the reverse complement.
GGTCACATGACTAAATATAAGGTCATAGTGAGACCACAATAACAAACATATGGGAATGCAATTGTGGAAGACTGTGTATATCATTGTAGTAATCTACAACTGAGAGCATTTAAGAAATTCAGATTTAGGTAAAGATTAAATGAAAGAGCAAAAGTCATATAATTTGAAATAACCAGTCTATTATGAAGTCTGTCTTTTACTAAGTAGATGAAAAGATAAAGAAGAATTTTAATAGGACAGTCAATGAGAGTTTTTTTATTCTCCAAAAGATCACTCTGCAACATTTCACACAGTTTAAAAATGGTTTGGAAATAGAGAACAGTTAGGAGAATATTGTCCTTATTCAGATTATAAATCATAAAATGGACATTAGGGCCTAGGCATTTCAGGTTTGAAATCAGTGATTTCTTTCATCCTCTCAAGAAAAGTAAAGAGGAACTACAATTATATTTCTAGTCCAAATATATAGTTGACATATTTTAAAAATTAGAATTATCCAAGACCTGGGAGATGGCTCAGTGGAATAAGTGCTTCCCTGGCAAGTGCAAGGGCCTGAGTTCAACCCCTGGTTACACACACACACACACACACACACACATGCACACACACACACACAAAGAATAATCCTCAATACATTTATTATTTAATTTTATACTCTAGCAATAGTTATTTACCAAAACAGTCCTTGGTTTAGATTTTGACTCTTGACCATAATTTTATAGCCTTTACTCTAGATAGGAATTATTAAAATAAATTAAACAAAAAATAAATTAGAAGTCCATGAGCTTGCTTAGGCAAGAGGCAGAAGACCTCATGGCCTCTTAAATATTTAAACAAATTCAACATTTTTGTGTTGCCTTGTAAATTTTTAAGACAAATTAATATCATTAAGATGCATTCAGTTATTAAACAATAATAGGGTGCCTCGGTTCATGAATTTAATTTGTTTCATGACTTGGGAGTAAATGTCCACATTCTTGATGCTGTGGAGTTCTATACATTTATCTTCCTTGGTTGAAGTGGAGTTCGTGAAATGGAATCAAAATTTTGCAGAACAGGGCAGGCCAAATAGCTCAGCAGACTAAAGTACCTTCTTAGACTGACTCATGGGCCTGGGCTTCATTTCCAGTCCTGCCATGCCATCCACACCCCCACGGCATCCTCGGGTGATTGAGACTGGGCACGGTGACGTGTGCCTGTAATCCCAGCTCTTGGGAGGCTAAAAACAGGAGAATCATTATGAGTCCAATCTGTGTAGTGAGATCCTCTAGACCCTGTACTAAATACATTTTAAAAAATTGCAGAATGAACTCTTCTATTTGCAAAATGAATTTTTTGTGAACAGAAGCATTTGTGAACTGAAATATTGCCAGACTGATTAGTATTGTATAGTAGAGACCTATGAGAAAAGTACTGTTCTCTTCCCTGTAGTATTGTATGGTATTCTATGAGCAAAGACCAATTCTCATAAATACTTTGCAGCTAAGATAAATGAACAAAAGTCATTAAATCAATTATCAGATGTTTAACACCTAATAAATAATAATTTAGAAATTAACCAGCTCAACTCCTGTCCTTCTAGCCTTCTAATTTATGTATTAGAAAGCTTGAAATTTCCTGCATATTCTTAGAAACAGCACTTCTTTCACATCCAGTGTTATTCAAGAAATCTTTCTGTATTCTTTGATTCCCAGTTTTTATTTTCTCTAAATACACTGTTCTTTAAAATATATAGCACATTCAATTTGTACGAGAACTGGCTCCTACTAACATAAAGTTTTGTTTTTTCCTGTGCTCTTCCTACCAGATACAAAGTGAGAAACACATTTCTGTTTTAACAAAGGGTTGCAGGTACTAGGTAAAGTGGTCATTTATCTCACTGAGTTTGATCTGACAAGCCTGAGGTGGTTTCCTTGTCCACGGTAGAATCTTATGGATGCTTGGAAAACTGTAACAACAAAATATTGTGAAGAATTTTATGAGGTATTTGTTTATGAAATAGTTTAAGAGAAACACACAAACATATACATAAATATTTATCCTTTTGTATTCTGATTTTTAAGACTATGCTGGAAAATCTGTATTTGAGGGAAAAAAAGAGAAAATTTTGTTTGGACATATATTTGGTAGTATCTCAAGCAAGAAAACTACTTGTTGAATACTACTTACTAGAAACCTTTTTAAAATTAAAGCCTAGGAAAAAAATTAAGGAAGCAATGTAACACACTTAAAATATTTACAAAACTTTTACTCAGCTCAAGAACATATCTTAGGCTTTCTGTTACAAGATTTTATACCCTGTGCGTATGATACTTTCTGCAGGATTATTCCATATTGTCTTCCTCTGTCTAGCATGTTAAATTGTGAATTTAGACTCTCTCATTAAAAAAAAAAACTTTAAAAATTTTTATGCAGAAGCCAACAGATATTCTTTGCTTAACAACGAGACTGGTGCCCAAATAGTCATTGGCCAGTGCCCACTTTTGACAGGTGTAGACAAAGGAAGGGTTGTAGAAAGAAAAAAATCATCATGTGTGTGTATAGACAGTATAGTTGGGATAGATAATGCTGTGCTTCTACATAATTGTATGAGAGGCAAGATCTGCACTATTGGTGGTGGGACAGGATATTATGTCGGCTTTTAGTGCTATGGTCATCCACTAGGTAAATAATTATTCAATCTTTGATATAATTCAACTGTATAAAAACCTGTAAATATAATATCATGTATGCACCTTGTGCAATACCAAAACGTTATGAAAACAGTTTGCAATGTATTATTTCATTGACTCTGTATGGTTATGGTGTTTTGAAACTGTCTGATTGACATTTGTATTTCAATAAAATAAAAATAAATGGAAAAAAAACAAATAGTCATTGGCCAAGTTAATTCACCAACATTTAAGTGAATTCAATGGATGTCAGGATGTTTACATTAATTCCTTTCATAACTTTCATTTTTCATGGCCACTTTCTTTTCAGTTTTGTCCATTTCTGGATAGTGTTGCTTTGCCATAAGCTAGCAACAAGGCTTGTCCTGAATTTGCAATGATTGGCTTGATGAGGGGAAGTGGGGTACTTGCAGGGGTGGATGAGACAGCCAAGCTGGAAGGAGGCTAGGAGTTTGTGGCTTCCTAATTACACTTCAGTTCTAATTAAGACAAAGATAATATTTGAGTAATAAATCTGATGACATCAAGTACTATAACCACCATTTTATTTTTCTATTCTTTTGAAATTTTTTACCATTTTTATTGTGCTGTGTTGCTTTGTTTTCTCTTAGTTCCTTTAATTTGTGTTTGATTTCTGCACTTGAACAAAAAACAAGAGAAAATATAGTCCCATAAAAGGGTAGGTGGTGGGCTGGAGAGATGGTTCGGTAGAATAAGTGCTTCTCTGGCCAGGGCAAGGGTCTGAGTTCAATCCCTAGTTCCACAAAAAAAGAAAGAAAGAAAGAAAGAAAGAAAGAAAGAAAGAAAGAAAGAAAGAAAGAAAGAAAGAAAGAAGGAAGGAAAGAAAGAAAGAAAGAAAGAAAGAAAGAAAGAAAGAAAGAAAGAAAGAAAATAAAAAATATATTCTTAAGCAGTTGAATCTGATATAACAAAATACCATAGACTAGGAAGATTAAAAAATGTTTCTTTTTCCCAATTCTAGAGGCTAGAACACTAGAGGAGGTAGCAGCTAATGCAGTTTAGGCGCAGGCTTTTTTCTTGATTGCAATCAGATCACATTGCCTTCTATCTACATCTGGAGGAAGATGCTGGATTAGCTCATCATGAATAACTGCGAACTTCCTCCAAACAACTCTACACTTTTGACCAAAATTTTCACATATCTTCACATTGTGGATTAGAGATCACGAATGAATTTTGGTGGGACACAGGTATCCAGACCACAATATTTCCATCAAGTATGTCTTCCTGGGTTGAGAACAGGATGAGCACAGATTCTTCACATTGCCTTCTATCAAGAGTTAAAGATTTTTAGTTATTTATTATTTTTTTTCTTTTAGCAATAGAGAGATACAGAGAATGTATTACTAGGAGCCAGGCAGACAGCTTAGTGGAATAAGCACTTCCCTGGCAAGCACAAAGGCCTGAGTTCAATCCCAGGTTCTGCAGAAAAAAATGTATTACTGGAATTCTAATCAGAGTTTTCAAAAGTACTTGAGATTGGTTTCTCATTCTCTCTTTCCTTTTTTTTTTTTTTTTTTTTAAATATATTTGGTTATCACAGGATCTCACTAGGCAGTTTGGGATCAAAGTGCTCCTCCTGCTATCAGCCTACCCAGCACTGGGATTATAGGCCTGTGACACTGTGCCAGCTCAGTGCATCCTGGGGGCAGGGCTGGCACAGCATGTGGAGTCAGGTTTCGAACAGCTGTTCCTGTGCTTGCCTAAGCAGGTGCTTTAGTCCACTGAGCCATCTTGCCAGCCCCTCATTCTCTTGCAATTCTGATAAACTATAAGAAAGTCCAGGCACATCCGCCACACACCCACAGTGCACAAAATCTTTGACCCTGTAAGTAAGGCTGTATTAGTCATTCAGTCCAATTAAGCCCTCAGTGAAATCTACACTAATCAAAGCCATGTGCATCACTGTATGAGAGATTTCAAGCTAGACCAAGTTGAAGAGGGAGGAAATAAAATTGGTGCTATTTTCTCATTAAAATGTGGGGTACATTTTATGCAGCAAACATGTAAAACAAAAAATTTTAGGGTTAGGGACCAGGGAGATTGCTCAATAGAATAAGTGTTTCCCTGGCAAGAGCAAAGGTCTCATTTCAATGCCTGGTTCTGAAAAAAAAAAAAAAAAAAGAAGGGTTTTAATCTTCAGGTCCAAGATTAAATAAACTAAAATCAAAATCCATGGTCTATGGAGTTTGAAAATGTGTAACCATATTCACCAGAGGACATGGATAGTAGTGTTCTCAGGTTGGGACATTGGCGCTCTCAACTTTGATCCATGTAAATAATACTTTTGTAGGGTCGTAATGAACAAGGTAAAGGAGAATGTCAGAAGAGAGCAACCTATTTATCCCTGGCTTTTTAAAAATTTTGTATCCTGTTCTATACTGTTATTACCTTAAGAATAGGCCATTTCCATATTTAATTTATATATTTTGAAAATGTCTATTTTTGTGGATTATAAAGAATAAATGCTAAACTAATGGGTTAATTGTTTCTCATCTGGTACCTTGCAAGTTCAGGAATTGGGATTCCTTTGCTTTAATTCACACTGAAAATGTGAAAAAGTTGACCAGGAGCATTTAACTAATTAATGGCTTAATCAAAATGCTAAACAAGAACTTCTGATTTAATGCCTAACATCGTGTGTTGATTTATTGTCTGTAACATATTTAAATATATGAGCCTGAAATAATGGATCTTGTTATCAATTAATGATTTAAACTAATGCATTCCATAGGAGAATTTAAAATCAAATTCTCAGTGTTCTCTATTGATACTGCTATATGAATAATACAGCCAGAGACAATTAAATAGCTCAGACAATTAAAGCACCTGTGTAGGCAGATGCAGGGACCTGGGGTCCTATCCCCAGTGTACAGAGCCAGCCAAATTCCCACGGTGTGCTGAAATGGCAATTGAGAATAGGTGTGGTGGCATATGCCTGTAATCCCAGCCCCTGTAAGGCTGAAACCATGAGGATCACTATAAGTGCAATGAATGTAGTGAGACCCTGTAGACCCTGTACTAAATAAGCCCACACGCAAAAAAAAAAAAAAATAGTACAGCCACATCTGTATTTGCTGATATTCCACTATAAATGCCTGTTTTGCATGTTACATCATATATTACGATCACCTATGTGGTTATCAATTTCCAAGCTGATGTATATTAAATAAAATAACATCTATCTCATGAAATAGGCAATCAAATAAAGCATGGCAAATACCTAAAAACTCATAAAGTCACAAATAGTTAATATTTAAGGGTTCCAGGCATCAATGGAACAATATTCCTATATTAATACACATAGTCTTCACATGAACACCCTGTGGTAAGTTCCATTGTTTTCATACCATTATCACAGATAAGGAAATTAAAACAAACGGACACAGTAATTTGTTTAAAATCACAATAGGCTTTCTTCTAACATGTGTAGGAGAAATTATATATATATCTGTGATCTGTGGAATACTTTCAGCACTGAGCCCACTTTGGCTGATTTGAGATATTTATTCTTGTATAATAGTTGCACTAGTTTTAAAAGGCAACTTCATCTGACTTCCGGGAACAGAGGCATATATTTCTCTTCATATATATATATATATATATATATATATATATATATATATATATATATATATATATATATATGTCTTAGAAAATAAGAATACAGGTAAGTTGGTAAGTTTTTACCAACTTTTGATAAAAGGCAGTAGTAGCTATATTGACAGAATAGTCTGTCTGATTTTTTTGAGTGGCATGCTGAAATTTTCTCAGGCATTAAGAACAGGAAAATGGTGTATGCAATTGATTGACATGAATGTCAAAAGTATCTAAATATTTAAACTGTACATTACAATTGCCTCCCTCTGCCTAGCTCACTTTTTGGTGAGGAAATTAACAAATCTTTTCCCTGGATGAACCTTGAGACCCAAGGCTAAACACGAATTTGTGACTGTTATGTGCACCCATGATGAAGTCAAATCTCTACTGTAAAAAAGAGGAGTGAGGTAAGTGCCAAGCCTTTTCAAGGTAATCAGGAATAACAAGATCCACCTGCACTGAGATGGAGAGTAATCATTTGCAGCTGGGTGAGTAGGTGTTCCTCTCCAGTACCTCTGATATGAAATTTACAGGTCATTCTACTTAACAATCACATCAGACAGGTATACGGTGGGAAATGGCACAGTTTTCTGCAGAACATTGTTGACACAGAGTACACTTGGGATGATATGAAATATTTATCCTTATGAATCCGTTTCACTCATTTAAAAGGCAACTTTTAGTAGAACCTTTTTATTTTATTTTATTTTACTTTTGTCTTTTTGAGATAGGGTCTCACTATGCAGTTCAGGCTGGTCTCGAACTCACAACAACCCTCCTACCTCAGCCTCCCAAGTGTTGGGATTACAGGCCTGCACCAGTAGAACCTTTCAGTTTTTAACACCTATGGTCTGGTTCCAGATCCACACTCTTACTCCTGAGATATAGTGCTTTAGATCAGCATGACCTCAAATGTGAGCAGGACTTGTATCTACCGGGAAACTCCAAAAGGCTTTGTGCGACATCTGAGCATGTGTGGGACACAGTAGGTTGATCACACTCCCGTCACGCTGCACAAAATGTTAGAGTCTTCGAACCTATAGTGTGATTACATTGCACTTAAATTATTATCTGAAAATGAAACATGTTATTTTACCTATTTAGATTAGATTTTTAAAAAAGAACAATATGGAAGATGGACCATTCAATACATGCCAAGACTGGCCTGATTTAGCAATAAAATAGTTTGTAATTTCATGTGTGAAATTTTTGTTTCTTCAACTTTAGACTTAAACTACATTCAGTTTGTTAATCCATTGTATGTTTTGCAATATTTCTCCTTTATTTCTCCTTTCTATTAAAATTTAATTGAGGCATAATAGAATTTAGATCTCATAATGATGTAGTATGTATTTGTTGGTGAACACAAAACAGCTTTAAAAACAACCAAACTGTATCATGAGAGCAAATTAATAGAACACATATTGTGGTCTTGGAGTTCTGATTGATTTTTGTGGTATTTTGGGTCCTCAGTTACCACAGAAAGTGCTGTCACTATAAAATTAACAGTGTCCTATCATGCTGAGTAAAACTTAGGGAACTATGTAGCCTCAATGTCACCCTAGTATTATTTGTGATGGAATTCTTAGAATTCATTTTCTCTAAATACTAACATCCCAAATCTGAATTTATTTAATCCATCACTTAGGTGAGTATTTTATTCCTTTCATTTTCTTCATTTGCCTGGAATGTGAAGAATTCTCTTCATTATTCTTCTCAACGACTTGGAGCTTACTGTAGCTCAGATTAACGAATGCCATGTATTCATTATCCATAGGTGGAGAAAAAGGAAAGACAGCACCTCAACGACTGAATTTTAGTGTGAGGTGTATGTGAGGCTGTGAGAGATGATGGTACTGTTCGGAGAACCACATGTGGCTCTAAGATCCTGGAAACATAAATTAGGCCTTTTCAGGATGAACAGAGTAGAATTTCTCTGAATATAATTTTTCTAGCTTAAGCAAATATAGATGTAAAAATGTAATTACTGCAGCTAACATTTACTGAGTACTTTTGAGTGCCAGAAGCACCTTTTGTTCATGATGCTTTATTATATTAACAGGCCTGATTTTTCCCATGGCAAATGCTTAGTTTTATGAGTACTAAAATCTACTCTGGTCCTCTGTCTTGAAATTTTATTAAATAATAGTTTACCTCTAATATTTCTTATATATTAATTTGGTTTATAAACACTGACAAGGAAAATAAAATTTTCTGTCTTAGAAACTGTAGAGAATTTATAGGGGATAAAATGACTGGTTGGTTATGAAGAAAACCATCTACACCTTAGGATACAAAGAACCCACTTGAAGGTGGGTATCCTACATACGTATAAGTGAGGAAAAGATTCTTGCTCTCCCCACTTTGTCTTGTGGCTACTTCTCCTGTCTTCAGCCACTTTGAAGTGTTAACCCTGGGCTATCCCACCCTGCCTTAGAGACAGCTGATTATTAACTGAAACATTTACAAACTGTGAACTAAATAAACCTTTCCTTCTTTAAATTTGGGTGTTACGAATTTTGTTCCAGCAAGGAGAGAAAAATGACTAAGACAAAATTTGATACCATGAGTGGGGTCATTGACATGACTGTATCTGACTATGTGGTTCCAGTACCTTTGGGGATGGGTTGTGGGGAGAGCTTGGAAAGAGTTGAAGATGTCATATGAGAGAGTAGAGCTTAAAAAGCTTAAGGTGTTACTTAGAACAGCGAGTGCAGTCAGCACCAGCAGGCCAGGGACTGAGCCCTGGTCCCTGTGTCTGCCTAAGCTATATGAAAGTTCTTAATGAAGTTAATTCATCCAATGTTGTAGTACTTTAAACAATTTCAGTTTTCTTTTAATGCTTCTAGTCATATAAAAAGTATAATATAATGCATTATTCCTATTGTTTACATTTCAATCTCTTTTATTAATATAAAATATATTTTATATATTTATATATAAGTCTTATATATCTAAGTAATAATTATTTAAATTTAACTGCCATGGAACAGGCAATAATTTCTCCATTTAAAATCATTGTTCCTTTCTCACTATTAGCAGATTATGAGTTATCATATTTGTAATTGGATTTTTACAGCAGTTTTTGAATAGTTCATAAAGAAGATGTCTACAAAGAAAAAAGCAGTTATTCATAGGAAAATGGATGGACTTTGAAACTCTGTTAGGTGAAAATTGTCAGACATACAAGTTTAAATATCACATGATGTATCTTATATGGGAAACCCAAAATATAAATAAATAAAGAGCAAAATAAAACAGATGGTGGGAAGTAGGAAGGAGAATTTTTCTCAGAGAAGAAGAGGATCAAGAAATTCGTGGAAGGAGAAAGGATGGGAAAAGTGGTTAAAAAAGTTATGAGAAATTATGTGGATGTAACAAAGTCCTCATAAATAATGTATACAAAATGTGCTACAGATATGTGTTAATGAATTGCATTAGTTATTTTTCTCTCATGGCTAGGACAAAATACCTGATGCTCAAAGCTAAAGAGGAAATGGTTTATTTAGTTCACAGTTTATAGAGGTTCCAAACTCAATCTTCTTACTCCAAGGCAAGGTGGCATGGCAGAGGAACAACAGCTCATATTGGTGGGAGACAGAAAAGTAACCAGAGAAAAAGGGAAGAGCCAGATACCACCAACTCTGGAACAGTCCTGTACACCCTAAGATGTAGAATTATTGAGGTATTTATTTTGGCTTCTAAGCATCTCAAGTTGACACAATGAGTCAACTATTAAAATCCATTCCTTTTCAACTTGGCAATCATAAATATTTCTTCAAAACCTGTTTTGAGATACAAAGCATTCTTATAATCGTACATGACATATAACTATCCTGTGTGTAAATGCAAATACACTAATCTCCTCAACAGAATATAAACTAAGTGTTCTTTGGATACTACTTACTCCTATTATTTCACATCCTGAACATTAAAACAAGTTTAACAATCTTTAAGAATCAATATTGAATCTATCCATATTATATTACATTAGAGTCATGGACAGTCAACCTCTGGCCCCCAATTAATGCATAACTATATGCAAAAGGCATTTAGTCCATTTCTAAGAGCTGCCAAAGTTCTGACAGTTTCAGAATTGTTGAAATACCCAAGTATCATGTCCTCAAAGATGTAAAAGAAACTCTTTGTTATGAGCTTTTTGTGAAATGAAAAGTTAAACACTTCCAACATTCAATGGCACAAGATAAACATTACCATCCCAAAAGATACAAAAAGAGAAGTATAAATGAATGGGATTAAAGGAATCTTACAATGTACCAGGTCAAACATTAAGTACTTCATTTCTATATCCAATATCTGTGGCAATCTATGCCAACTTGAGAGCTCTGAAGGGCTTAGTTGATTCTGCTTCTATGTCATTTCTAGGGATAGTAGCTCCCAGGACTTCATTCTTAGGCCTACTTTGCTCCCTCTTTGCAGCTTTCCTTAGATGATCCTTGTTCTCATCTTCTGCAAATATCTGGGGTCTCCACTGTACATTTGACTTCACCCTCACAGTTTCACAAATTTCCTTTTCAGAGGCACACTTCCTGTCCTCCCAGGTTCTTAAATCAGGGCGGAATCCTTCCTAACCCCACAGCGCTTGCTTTCTTCATGCCCCTACAACTGGTGCCACATGGATGATTGCAAAGTCAGCTGCCATCTGGAGAAGTAGCTAGGCTTTCCTCATTGTGGGGTCTGGGGCTTAAGTGACTGCATTGATAAGTACTCTGGATCAAGTTCTGAGGAACTTCTCTATGCTTCTGCCATTCTAGAAAAAGGATCAAGATCTGCCCTACTTTCTCTTTGCAGTGCCCAGTTTATTGGAGCTTTCTTTCTGGACAAACTCACAAAGTTTTAAATCATCCTTCTGGGCCCTGTTCCTTTGTTTTAAAAAACAAGGGAGGTTTTTTTTTTTTTTTTGAAACAGAGAAGCCAGGGTAGTTCTTATTTGCAGCAGAAACCTCCTGATCCTCCTCATTGTTACCAGTTTACTGGTAATGCTGGGTGCAATTGAGACAGTGGTGACTAAGGCTGGGCATGGTGTTGCACACCTGTAATTCCAGCTCTTGGGTGGCTGAAAACAGGAGAATCACTATGATGAGTCTGATCTGTGTAATGAGACCCTGTAGACCCTGTACTAAATTAAAAATTGCTTGTAAATAAGACAATTAATAATTGAAGAATTTTAAGTAAAATATTTACAACACATTGAGACTCAATTACATCTCTATACCTACTAAGTAATTTGAAATGAAAATAAATTTTTTCAGTTACTCACACAGAGCACTTTCACTCACTTAAATCAAAAATTTGATTTTTAATATACCATTTGCCATAGTTCATCAAAGAAGTCATACCTGAAGCCTCCTCCAAGGTTAGCAATGTGTGGAGCATATAACTATCTTCTCAGAATACTTTTTCAAAAGCTTCAGTAGGCATGTTTACCTCCCAAGTTATAATATAATCCATAACAACTTATTTTCTAATTAAAATTCTTCCTCTTCCATCTTAATTTCCCAAGGATCTAGTGGATGATTTTCCTAATCAGCATAGACCTTTTCATCTTGCTTTCTCGTAGGCTGTGGTTGGCCTTATAAATTATACAAATAGACCACAATAAAAGTCATATTTGCTTCATTGGAAAGAATAGTATCCTTCTAGGGAGACAAAAGCAAGATCAGTGGTACAATTACAGAATGAACTTTTTTTTAACAAAAGGGAAAAATCCTTTAAGTGCACTGGTCAGTCATCATGGTGGAAAGCAGATGAACTGGAAAAGTGTAAAGTGTACAGTGTTTCTCCAGTTGCTCCCTCCACTGCAATTGAAAAAAACATTTGAAACTGACCAAGAGACCCAAATAGGACAAAATTTACTCATCACAAATGTATGAAAATGCTGCTCAAATGCCTCAGATTTCAGAAAATTTACCTTCTTTCCACGAAGTGTGGTTGTTTTCAACATAAAGAGTCAGAGGCACCAACTGACCACATGCCATGACATGAAGATATCATTATTTTTCTTGTCTATTCCCATGACAAGAAGATACCATTATTTTATCATTAAAGAAGAGGAAAGGTAGAATTTTGTGAGTGCATATATAAAACATTCTTGGTGGTTTTTTCCTATTAACCTTATCAATGTTTCATGTAAGCATATGAGAAAGAAACATTCTATTTTATTTAATTAATTTATTTTTTAATGTATTTAGTACAGGGTCTACAGGGTCTCAGTACATAGGTTGCACTGCTAGTGTTCCTCCTGTGTTCAGCCTCCCAAGCACCAGAATTACCTCATACCCAGTCACAATCTCCAGCTCAGCACTCCCGGAAGGTAGGGATGGCACAACAAGATGCAGATCGAGTCCCTACATGTGCCTAAGCAGGCCCTTTAATACCCTGAGTTATGTGGCTGGGCCTAAGAAATATTCTGTTTTATTCACTCAAAAATTTACAGAAATAATTAATGAGCTTGTTGATACACAGATGTGTGCTTCCAATGTTCTAGGTAGTTCTGTCATTCTTCATAAAGTTAGCAAATTAGTAAAAAAAAAAAATCAAGCAGGAAAAACTCATGAAGATAAAAGCTTTCATAGAATCTTTATCCTTTTAGTGCTTCCAATGAGGCTGATCAGATGAATATAAACATACAAACAAAACGCCTAAGTTGACCCTAAAATGTGCTACATAATGATGTTGTCAGGGTAGAAAATACAAATGATGGAGGGTGCAGTTCAGTCAAATATTTTGATCACTGAAAATTTTCTTGAAAAGAGCTAATTTTCATTGGATTATGTATGAGTCGAAGAAAATAAAGAATAAAAACTTAGAGAGACCATGACTTACTGTATTGTCAGGACTTGTTTTTCATGCTTTTGGTATCAACTGCATGACACTGGGCAAAGTTATTAGCTCATCTCTGTTTTGATTTCTCTAACAAGAAAAGGTAGATAATATTAATATCTGACATATGAATATTTTCTAAGGATTAAATGAATTAATATATATGCATGCAATTATGTCATTTAGAGCATATAATGAAGCCCTTTTAAATTTAATACTCAAAATTAGAAGCTATGATTTAAGAAATAACCTCTGTTCTAAAACATTTAATAACCAACATTTTATCAAAAAGAGGGAACTACATCTGTGTAATCAGAGTCATCCCATTGGGCAGTGGGTGAGGGGTACGGCTGTGAAAACAGATATAGGAAACAGATTGGAGGAATTGGGACTGGATTCCCCCTTTTCTCCATGGTTGTGACCTATTCTTTCTTTATTTATAACTTGGGCTTAAAAAGATTCCCATAAAATTTGATATTGCTAGAATTGAACACATTTCTGAAAACATAATTTCATACTTCCAACTATTCTTGATTTCCTATCATGTTGTTTTGAAATTCCCTATCATTTTTAATGTTTTGAAAAAATATTCTCTTTTAGATTAAAAAACAATAAAATGGTTCTTGAATGATTATGCAATGTAGACTGATTCAGGATAAAGGTAGTAAGATCCTTCATAATTTTCAACTTGATGTCTGTGACCTTAGGGACAAAACTTATTTTGTTTGAAAGCTAGCTATGGGATTTACTGAGTTCATTTGTTAACATCACAACTGTAGACAAGGTTACACTTGATTGAAGCTCCAAGGATGAACTGTTTTATAAAGATTAAAATTGATTTAGATAGTTTCAACAGTTTTTATAACTGTTTTATAGCTGCATAATTTTTATAAACTGACATTATCAAAGTTTCATTCTCTTAGAATAACATGCATCAGAATGATCAGTTGAATATTATAAAAGTATGTGTGTTCACTCATTTTCTATTTATTCATTTGTTTTGTGCTGGAAATTGTATCCAGGGCACTGTGTGTACTAAGGACATATTTCCATACTGTGCTACACCACTAAGCCCTACCATCAAATTATTTTTCAGTTCAGAGGTATCATTCCCCAAGGGTTACAAAGGCCCAACTTCCTGATTCTGGTCATGCAACTAATCTGTATTTAAAAGCCTTTTTCAAGATTGCTGAATTCTTGTCATTGTGTCAGAATTGATATGAATTAATTCCGGAAACAAATTCCAATGTTAAACATCAATAATTATTATCTTTCTGAAAATATAGGGAAACGAAGTAGTTCCAGCATTATATATGTGAGAGAATTAGAGTGAAAATGCTCAAAAAATTCTCCTTGCATAAAAATAAGGTGATCTAGCAAAGAATAGCAAGAAAGACAGAGTATATTTCAGGGTGATACAAACTCACTAAGAAGAAAGAGACAGATGTGCATACTAAAACAACACTGAATTATCCACTGATTGGGACTTCTGATCTGTAAACTGTATCTCTTTTAATACCTCCCCATGAGTTTGTTGTTGAAAATGAACTTGGGTTCATCAGGCTGTTCAGGTGGAAAACTCCAATGTGGAATTAGAACAGCTGATTTGAAGCTCTGGTGAGAGATCAGGACTAGAAATGTAGCTGAGGGTACTAGCCACACAGGGATGATAGTGGGGGTTTGGGAGCATTCATCATAGAAAGATAGATGAGCAGTGGTTGTACCACGGTATTCCAAAATAAGGCAGAAAGTATTTTAAAAACATAGATCTCAGGGTACACATGATAAATTTTGAGTCAGAATCTTTGGAAGGATCTAAATTAGAACCTAGTCACTTGAAAAAGTATCTCCATACATACAATGTATAAATACTCTATTTAAAATAACAGAAGAAATGCCCTAAAAACAAAAGTGGGAAAACAAAAGCAACTTTTCTCACTCTATAAAAATGAAATCATATAGGGCCACCGAGATAGCTCAGTGGACTAGGTGTCTGCTTTGGTAAGTGTAGAGACTGGGATTCGATCCCTGATCCAGCATGCTACACTGGCCCTGCCCCCGGGGCATGCTGAGCCTTTGACAGAGTCTGGGCATCATGGCTCATGCCTGTAAGCCCAGTGTTGGGGAGGCTGGAAACAGGAGGATCACCACTAGTCTGATCTGCATAGTGAGACCCTGTACCAAATACACAAAATGAAAACAAATAAAATAATACTTTGCTACTCTATCTTGTGCTTTGTAAAAATCATAGGTACTTTTAATTGGGGTGATTTTGTTCCTGCATTGTCTAGTATTCTTTCAACTGTATCATAACAAAGTAATTACTTATTTCTCTAAGCATTTTCATTGTTCTGTTTTTCCAGTACAAATTAAGTGTACCTGTATAACAACTAAGAGGAGCTAACCATTTTTTTCACAGAAAAAACTTATGACCAATGAATTAACATAGAACCTTGCTTACTACTTACAAAAATCAAATCTGTCATTTATGTGAAAGGATGTCATTAAGAAACAAATGATTTTGGTAAACACATAATATGTGATTAGTTCCAATGGTACTTAACACTTCTAGTACAGCTGTTTCTGTTTTGCTCTGGATATGAGAAGGTATTGCGTCTACCAGTTTATTTAATCTATCCATATGACATGCTTTTATTATTGAATCTCCTTCTTATAAGAACTTGCCAAGCTAAATACATCCTTCATGTATTCTAAAAGTAGAAGTGCTCTACATCCTCTAAATTAAGTGTTTTTGGTCAGGTAAAAGGCTACAAGTTTTTCACACTGTGAAACTGGTGAGGTTTTGAGGTGTACCTGTGTTTCTCATTCTTACCCAGTAACGACTGAACCTTGGCATTATCAGAGATTCTGAAGTTAGTGCTGTTAATTAGGTTAAAGGAAGCATCATCCCCTACTGAACCCACTCACAAATACATTTAGAAGCTACATGTATTGCTATTTAAATCCTTGTTACATGTCCATTATACGCCCTTTGCCATAAGAAATTCTCAAAGTCCAGCTTTTAGTTCTTTTGTAAAAAAAAACACAAAATTCTTGTCATTTGAAAATGTTTCCTTTATTTTCAAGACTCCCATTAAAAAATACATTTACTATGAGAGAGTTTCAATGACTGTAAAGAGAAAATCAGCTTAAATATACAGTTGTATGTCATTGGACAAAATTGCATTAGAGATTAAGCATTTCATAAGTCTAAACAAGGAAAGTCAAAATAGAGATGAAGCACTTCCAAAGCAAAGCAATGGTGTGTCTGTACAAGAGCTTATATTATAAAACTGCACCTTTGGTCAGATGATAACATTTATCTTAGTGATGATAAGTACCTGTGCAATTACTTTCAAAACAATGAGTTTTTCTATAATGCCTTTTAAATTTTTCTCCTTACATGAAGCTTTTGGAAACAGGATGAAAACATCCTGAAGGCATATAATTATATATAAATGTATGCTGGAAATTCTGCCAATGAATCATCAGGAAAGTAAAAACATGTTGAAAACTATTTTTTAAATTTGTTATTTCTAAACATGTTTACCGAGTTCTTAATTTTGCTGGATATTACTCTGGTTGCTGTATGGCAGTCTGGCAAGACCCTCATTCTTTTTGTGATATTTCCCAGCTGGAAAAAAAGGCATAAAAGTTTGTAGAGCTTTGGGACTGTGATGGCGAAAGATATTTAGCATGTGAAGAAAACTCATGACAATGTTATAGATCACAATCATTCGTTGAAGGTATAGAGTCAGTGGCATATAGAGAAGATGAAAACATATCCAATGTCATGAGATCTAAGAAAAACTAGAGAGTCCAGGCAATGATAAATGTTCAGGATGACTAACCAGTGGGGTTTCATTAATGGAACTACTAACCATGATTCTGGAGATGGCATTGCCCACAAAGAACTGTGAATGGAAGTTCAGGCTCAGAAGTAAAACAAAGAGCAAAATCCAACCAACCAATGAACCAACCAACAACAACAATAACAAAAACAAAGATCTATCAATTGGGAAGACACTTACAGGGTTTTAGTAAGAAGATTAGGTGTAATTGATTGGATTGGTTGAAACTGCTTTGTGTGCTTAGGTGCAAATATTAAAGTAGGACACATGGAGACCAGTTAGAAATGGGCAGGCTGGGAGAATATGGATGGTAGAGACTATGCAGACCAACAAGGGGGATTATAGACAGCACACCCTTTAAGACCAATCTGAAAAATTTACAAATGCCTGGGTGTCTTCCTTTTATATTTCAAAAATATGTGTGTGTGTGTGTGTGTGTGTGTGTGTGTGTGTGTGTGAAGTGTCTACAAGGTGTTCAGGGCCTCACTACTCTACTACTAGATTAGATTCCTAGTGATCTGCCTGTTTACAGCCTTCTGAGAGCAATGACTGAGGTGAGCACCACCATTCTCCATCTCAATTGCCATCTCAGGGTCAGCCCCTGCACCTGCTTGCACGTGCTTTAATCCACTGAGCCATTTGGCTGGTCCTGAAATTAGTCTTGTAAGAAGCTCACGTAAACACATCTCCCTGAAGACAACACATATTTGTTTAAAGATTAGTAAATTCTAATGAGTTTCACACATGAGTTCCAAACTGCAAGAAGATTACAAAGATCTTTGTACACTTGAATCTTAATGAACCAGTTGGAAGCTTCTTACAGAATGATTCCTCAATTCTTTCTCTATATATTTATAAATAATTTTTCTTGAACCATCTGAGAGTATGCTGAGCACATCATGATATTTTACCCATTGAATGTCATATTACATTATATTTTCAGAATCTGTGAATTTTGCCATTGTTATTATAAGGACATCACCTTTTTCTTTGAGACTGTGAGTGTAAATGTTATCCAATTTACATTTCTGATGCCAATTTTATAAAATGTTTTGATGCTACTTTTCCAATCCAAGATTATGTGTGCATTTAGTTGCTGATCTTCTTAGTTTCTATAACATTGTAATTATCAAGGACCAGGGAGATGGTAATTATTATTGCTTTGAGCACTGTTTTATCACCTTAAGATTTCAGATGTGGATATTGAGCTAAAGTCAGTGAAACTAGTTATTGTTTACCTTTCAGCATCTCTTATGGGTAGCTTCACGTACCTCTAAATTATAAAATATAAAGGAGTCTTCTTACCCATTTATGGGTATACTCTGCAGCCTGCCATAAATGAAACAGGAAGACAATATTTTAATATCTTATTTATAACTCCAGTTGTCTGCTTGTTCCTTGCATAAGACTTTTATTTAAGCCTATCTGACTTGATGTAAAAGCAAATGAGGTCGATCTTTTTTTCTGGATATGGCCAGGCAATATCTTGATCCCATACATTTCTGCAAACATTATCACCCTGCCAGCCAGATGTGGAACTCAATTACTTTCTCTTTGAATCTGCACCAATTCTTGATTAATTGGTAAACAACTGAAAGGAAGAGAATTAAAGTAACATGACTTGTAAGACCTGGTCATAGAAAACAATGCAATTTCTGGCTCATTAGCAGGGAACATTACCTTTGGAGCTCCAAGCTATGATATAGAGATGGTACTGAGTGTACCAGGCCTCACAGGAAGGCAGGACTCAGTGAGGGGGCCATGAGAGGTTTCTCATACACATCAGACTGCGGGTTCAACAATGATCACTGGACACCTTCGGATAAATTCAGATCCATTTATTTAAATCTCTGTAGTCTTTAGAATTTATCAGTCAAAGCTTCAGACACCAAGGAAAAAATCCATTCTTATCTACAATCTTCTCTCTATATTGCACAGGAACAGATATCTTAACTTTAATTTAAAAAACAATCATCTTGTGAGGAGCGCCATGCTATAATAGTAAGAGTAATAGTCAAAATGACCTCCAAGTATTGTAGCTACAGAAATCAGTTATATTTCCCCATAATATGTACAAGAGAGGTGCTCTCAGGACAGCCTGAGATAAATAAGAAGAGTCCTCAAGAATGTCAAATCCTGGCTGAGGAGAAGGCTCAGTAGAATAAGCACTTCCTTGGCAAGTGCAAGGACCTGAATTCAATCCTTATTTCTGCCAAAATAAATAGTTAAATAAATATTAAAAGAGAATATAAAATCCATTCATTTTCCTATTATTTGTGCAACTATGTCAAGATAAATTTATTTGACCTGCCCGATAACTCCCCGGAGCTCCTGACCCCAAGCCAGCAGAGTGAGTGGAAATTTTTCCGACTCTCTAGGCAATCAGTTTCAGCGAGTGTGTGGTGAGTCTGAGGGAGAGCCTTTGGCTTCTCATCCATGCGCGCCAGAATACCTGAAGACCCCGCCCCCAAGCCTGCCCAGCAAGGGAGAAATTTTCCAATGCTCCGGGCACCCGATCCATGCAAGTATGGCTCTGTGCAGGTGTGGGAGAGCCTTTGGGTTCTCCCTGCACGCTCCGCACCATCCGGAGCCCCAGGCCCCAAGAACTCCGAGTCAGGGACTGGCCTAACACACCCTAGACAGGCCTGCTATGCAACTCCCAGGAGCCTTTACCCACAAGCCCATCACGAAAGTGAAAACTTTTGTGACTCTCCATGCACCTGATCCACCTTCGCCAGGTGTGGTGAGTGTGTGACTGCTTCTGAGCTCCCTAGTGCTCCCCAGACCAGGGACCTAACAGAGGGGAACCACAGGTTCACAGTTTTACCAGAAGAGCTGCAGCAAAAATGAACTGAGCACAATAGCTAGATACAGGCCAGGCATAACAGGATAATCTCAAACTTAATAGATTGCCACATGAATCTCATTACACACTAAGGTCATAACTGCACCACAACTCTACACCAAATATCAGAGGTCAGTGCTATACAAAATGACAAAGCCAAGGAGCAAAATGCAATCTCAAGCCTCGAGCACACCAATAAGTGCAGAGGGCACTAGCTCAGCTGAAATGAATAAATTAACAGAGGTGGAAGCAAAGAGGCAACAGTAGAAAGATATAGAGGAACTCAGATCAGAATTAATACATGAAATAAAGAAAAAGAAATATTTGAATACATAGCCTCTGAAGTCATGAATCAAATCCAGAAACTGATGGGAAAAACCAATGCCCACCCATAACAAATGCAGAGAACAGTATTCCAGCTGAAACGTATGAATTAACAGCATCTGAAGCAAAGAGACAACAGCAGAAAGGTAAACAGGAATCAAGGCAGAAATAATCTTAGAAATAAAAATAGAGTTCTTTGAAATCATAGCATCTGAAGTACAGAATCAGTTCCAGAAATATATAGAGGTAACACATTTTGGAAAAAAAATGTTTGCAGTAAAAGAATTAATAGCTATCTCTCAAGAAGACACTGATCAAAACAAATAAAAATACAGGAGATCAGAAATATGATGGATTCCCAGAATGAGCAATACAGAAAAGAAATAGAATGCATGAAGTCAAAGAGATATAGAAGAACTAAAAATGTCAATCACAAGTCCACAAAACCATTTCAATGAAAAGATAAGACAGACTTTCAGATCTTGAAGATGCTGGTGCAGCTAGTGAAAAGGTGAGAAAGGATCTCTTAAAACAATGAGAATGCAGGAAAAAATAATCCATCACCTGCAAGATGATGCCTAGATGAACAATGTAAGATTAATTGGCATCAATGAGAATGATGTAAAAAGAATATGGGCATAAATAATGGCAGAAAACTTCCCAAATATGAGGAAGCAATCCAACATTCAGGTAACCAAAGCATACAAAAAGTACCAAATAACTTCAACCCAAGTAAAAACAAACTGAGACATTTAATAGTCAAGATTCCAGATATCCAACACAAGAATAATATACTGAAAGCTGTTAGAGAGAAGAAAGGGATCACATTCAAAGGAAAACATATTAGAACTACAACCAACTTTTTTACACAAACTGTGAAGGCAAGGAAAGCATGGAGCAGAGTTGCTCAAGTACTGTATGAAAACAAATTCCAGCCCAGACTATTATACCCTGCAAAACTCCCTTTCAAGTTTGATGGAGAAGTGAAATACTTCAATGACAAAGAACAACTAAGATTTCATGATGACAAAGCAACCCCTACACAAGCTACTGAAAGATGTTCTAGAGAGAGACACACAATGACCAGAACTCCAAGAATAAGAACAGAAGGAACCTGATAAACAGGGAAAACAATTAAACACAGGATACAAAGGAGTAAATAACAGCTGGTAAATATTATGACAAACATAAGTCAATGTAATTCAATTATAACCATCAATGTAAATGGACTCAATTCATCAATTAACAGAAATAGACTTTCACAGTGGATTAGGTAACAAAATCCAACAATATATTATATACAAGAAACACATTTAACTCAAAAGGACATTCATAGGCTGAAAGTCAAAGGATGGAAAAAATACTACATGACCCAGCACATTAGACAAAAGCAGCAGTAGCACTTCTGTTCTCAGACAGTCTCAACTTCAAACCAAGAATGATCAAACGACACAAAGAAGGCCACTACATATTAGTCAGGGGAAAAATTCAAGAGGAAGAGGTAACACTCATAAATATCTATGCACCAAACATAGGAGCACCAAGCTATGTAAGACAAATCTTAATATACGTGAAAAACCTAATATCCATCTTAACAGGAGATCTTAACACTTCCTTATCTCAAAAAGATAGGTCAGCCAGACAAAGGATTAACAAGAAAGTAGCAGAACTGAACCAGACCTTGGAAGAAGTGGACCTGGTGGGCATAAACAGAGTGTTCCACTGACCACAGGTGAATACACATTTTTTTCAGCTGCACATGGGTCATTTTCCAAAATAGACCACATAGTAGTCCAGAGGTAATACTTAAGTATATGCAAGAAAACAGAAATCATCCCATGCATATTATCTGACCACAGTGTAATGAAACTGTAACTAAATGACAAAAGAAACCAGAAAACCCCGCTAAATTCATGGAAATAAAACAACACCCTACTCAGCAATCAATGTATTACAGAAGAAGTTAAACAAGAATTTCAACAGTATCTACTCAACGAAAATTCAAGCACAACTTACCGTAATTTATGGGATGCAATGAAAGCAGTTCTTAGAGGGAAAATCATAGATATAAACTGACACATTAGGAAAACAGAATGGGAACAAATAAACACCCTAATGTTGTACCTCTGACGTGTAGAAAAAGAAGAGCAAATGAAACCCAGAGTGAAAAGATGGGAAGAAATCATAAAGATTAAAGCATAAATTAATTAAATTGAGATGAAGAATTTACAAATGAAAAAGTTGGTACTTCGAAAGACTGAATAAATTTGATAAGCCCCTAGCCAACCTCAGCAAAAAGAAGAATGAAAAAATTCAGCTACAAGCGATAAGCAATGAAAAGGGTGAAATCACTACAGAACAGTGGAAATTCCAAAGGTTATCAATAGAGAGACAAATAAAAGGAATAAGAATAGGTAAAGAAGAAGTTAAATTATCACTATTTGCAGACGAAATGATACTTTACTTGGAAGATCAAAAAAAAATTCCAAGAAGCTACTAGAATTGATACAGAAATTCAGTAGCATAGCAGGATACAAAGTGAATACTCAAAAGTCAATAATGTTCCTCTACACAGATAACAAACACACAGAGAGGGAAACTACAGAAACAATGCCTTTAACAATAGCACCACGGAATATGAAATACCTTGGAATTCACTTAACCATGGAAGTCAAAGATTTCATGGAAAATTACAACACCCTGAGAAAAGAGATCATAGAGGATTTCAGGAAATGGAAAGATATTCAATGCTCCTGGATAGGAAGAACCAACATCATGAAGATGGCCATACTCCCAAAACTGCTGCACAGATTTAATGCAATCCCTATGAAAGTGCCACCAATATACCTCCCAGACCTAGAAAAATCATTCCAAAAATTTGCTTGGAACCACCAAAGATCTAGAATAGCAAAAGCAATCCTGGTCAGCAAAGACAAGGCAGGAAGCATCAAAATTCCTGACTTGAAATTATACTGCAAAGTGGCTGTGATAAAATAAACATAGTATTGGCAACAAAATGGACCTGAGGATCAATGGAATAGATTAGATGATTCAGAGCCTGCTGCGAACACACTTAGCCATCTGATCTTCAACAAAGGTCCCAAACAAGCTCACTAGAAGAAAGAGAGCTTGTTTAACAAGTGGTGCTGGAAAAATTGGCTCTCTACATTCCAAAAACTAAAACTTGACCCAGCTCTATCACCATGCACTAAGTGAAAGTCAAAATGAATTAAAGATCTAAACATTAAAAGAGAAACACTCAATCTCTTGGAAGAGAAAGTAGGAGGATCTCTTGAAGACATAGGGGTAGGCGAAGAGTTCATGAACAAACATGTATTCACATGGGAAACACTTAAAATAATTAACAACTGTGATAAACTCTTCTTGAAGAGTTTCTAGATGTCAAAAGAAATTGTCAACAAACTGAAAAGACAAGCCACAAATTTCGAAAAACTCCTAACTAATAAGCACAAAGGTCTGCTTTCTAGAATGTATAAACAACTAAGATATAAGAAGGCCCTCAAATTTAAAGACCCAATCAAGAAATGGGCATCTGAGATGAATACACACTTTTCAGAGTATGAAATTAAAGAAGTGAATAAATATATGAAAAAATGCACCACATCATTTGCCATACATGAAATGCAAATAAAAACACTGAGATACCATCTCACTCCAGAAAGAATGGCTGTCCTAAAGAGATCAACCAACCACAAATGTTGGAGAGGATATGGGGAATAGGAAACACTTCTCCACTGCTGTTGAGAATGCAGAATGGTGAAACCATTGTGGAGATCAGTGTGGAGTTTCCAAAGGAACAAAAATAAGTACGACTGGAAATCCCATTCAAGCTGGCTCTCCCCTTACTGGGAATTTTCCCAGAGGAACTGAAATCATCATATCATTGTGATATATGTGTACCTGTGTTTATAGAAGAAATATTTGTTGTGTAAGTACCGCGCGCTAACCGATTGCGCCACTGGAGCTTCTAGAAGAAATATTTGTAATAGCAAAATCTTGGAAACAAATAAGACGCCCATCACATGAGGAATGGTTGAAAAAGTGTGGTATTTCTGTATAATGGAATATTAGTCAGCTATAAAGAATGATAAACTTGAAGCATTTATACTGAAGTGGATGCCACTTGAATACATACTCATAAGTGAAATAAACGAGACACACAGTGTGCGAATATTGTAAAATCTCTATAGTATAAGAAGTCAAAAGTAGAAATGCAATTAGAAATCTATAAGAACAACTCTGAAGAATTTAGTCAAATAGTTAGGGCAAACTGAACAGCATATGTTGCATGGTGCTAATCAGCTTCTCTTCTGGATGGTTAACACCCTAAGTTCACAGATCAAAAATTGGAGAAATAGAAGGGCAGAATATAAAACAGCAGAGCTGCATGGTCAGCCAACATTTTCGCCCTGGCCTTTCGTTGTCAGGGAAGACTCAGGACATAGGAGAACCTGTACCATAACATCATGGAACTCAGTTGTGCCCCAAATTTTCTGATAAATGACATTATGAAGCCACAGAGGAAGGTGATCCATGATCTGTAGTGTACCTAAGGAGAGTCATATGGAGAGAAAACTTTCTCTCAGGCTCTCACAGAGAGCAAACTGATCAAGCAATGGCCATGACTCATCTACATGGTTGACACAAAGGATCTATAGAGTGAGGTATAGGATTACAAGACAAAGCCTGTGGGGACTTGACTGACCTCATCAGATACAAAAGCTCCATTTTTTGTTATATAGATCTTGCTTGATCTCAGTCTTCACCATCCAGCAGAAAAGTATAAAAATGAGGAATATAAAATAAAGCCATCATAGTAAGTTGAGCTGCATAAGGATCTAGTCAACAACTTCTTCAGATAACTACTATTATTGTAGACTGCTGGACTGTGTTTGATTGTGTTGCCGAGTTCAGGCACCTATTATGGTTGAATGATAATGAAGTGCCCGTCTTTGACAGGTCTGAGCAAAAAAAAAGGGGATACAAAGGAAAAATCATGATGTATTTGTATGAACAGTACAGTTAGGATACATATGCAGTAGTTCTACATAATTCTTTGAGAAGCAGGATTTGCACTAATAGTGGTTGGACAGGATATTGTGTCAGCTTCTTGTTCTAAGGACAACAAGGTAGAAAGTATTAATTATTGAAACTGTATTATAATTCAGGTTAGAAATATAAGTATATAGCTATATTCTCTTAATTCATTGATGAGAGACATCTGCTCTAATAGTGTTTGTAAGTACAATACAATGTATGCACCTTGTATGATGACAAACTAGTATGAAAACTTTATGCAATATATTAATTAATTAATCCGTCCTGCTAATTTGATTTGAAACTGTCTCATTGCTATTTGTTCTTCAATAAAAACATCACAAATAAAAAAGTTAAGTTTAGTTTTAATGGGTAAATAGGTATTATTGACACTAATTAAATGTATTTGAATATATCATTTTATAAGAAAAACAAAAAACATATGTATTCTTAGAATGCCTCTGCTCTAATGTAATTTTTGGTTCTACTTTTCTTTATAACTTTGCTTTGTTTTTATTGTACTTTACATCAAAAAGGGGGAAAATTATCAAACACCAGATGAATGACCTCTGACTATTATACAATAGTATGAAAGATAAAGTACAAAATAACATCTGAGATCTCAGGAACTCGCTGAATTATTCATCACAATATGAACTTAGTTAATGTCTCCTCTCTTTTTTTATTGTTAGATTTTAAAGAAACAATTATGCATGTATCATGTTAAGACTTAATCATAAGAAGGAAAAGCAGGCAGTAGATGAAGATCATTTTAACAATCTAGATTGTTTCATTTCCCCATGGAGTTCTTTCTGCTTCGTTTATTAATCAGGAGTATTCATTAGGCCACACATCCATGATAGTGTCAACTCCAGCTTCTAGTCATTCAATATTGTTTACAATCTTCAAGCTTATGTTATATGCCTTTGTCATTCCATTGGGATTCATAAGCAGAAGATAAGTCTAAATTATGCATATTAGTTCAAAAACTATTGATGATGCTGAAAGGAGTAAAACACATTTTGGTCACAAGAAGGTTAAGAGGTTGTACATATTTCTTGTAATACATTTCTATTGAGGAGGCTAATGTAAAAATTTAAATACTAAGTAGATTTTACCTAGTAAAATTTCCATGGCATATATGCATATTTAGATTATTGGACAGTCTACATGATTTTGTCAGTCTGATATAAATACAAGCGATGAAATATTTCTTACACGAAGACTTAAAGAGTATTTTTTCATGTATACAAAGTGATCATTTAGTAGGTATTTTTCTTCACATTACTAAAACATATCAGTGATCATGTTTGTTCTTTTTAATTCTTTTTATTATGAATTATTTCAAATTTGGAAGAGGTTTTGTTCATAAATTATGGACAAATAGTTATAATTCTTAAAATATTAATTTTTCACTAATTATGCTATTTCAAATACTAGGGAATTCAGCTGTTTCCATATCTATTACTCTTCCAAAAATGTTATTTGCAAAATTTGCACTGAGGAATTTTGAGAGTACTGAGGAGCATTCTTTAAATACCGAATGGCCAAGGATCACAGCCATCAGAGATGTTCTGGTTCTCTGGCCACGCCTCCTTCTCAACTCCTATACAGAATCTTTGCACCCCAACTCCACTGAAACTGTGCTTTTGGGACACCATTGTTTCCATGTTGTTGAATTCAGTGGAACTCCTCAGTAACACTGAACGGACCCATTGCTTTCTTAGGTATTAATATTTCAGCCACTTGCACTTTTGTTCTTATTCTTGTGTTACTTTTACTACATTGTTGGCTACTTGTCCTCCTTATTAGACCTTCAAATGATGGAACATACAGCTAAATAAGCACAAGCAATTTAAGATATACAAGTGCATGTGAAATGACCCATGATGGAAAGCCCATTTTATCATAAAT
Source organism: Ctenomys sociabilis (assembly GCA_004027165.1). NCBI lineage: Eukaryota > Metazoa > Chordata > Mammalia > Rodentia > Ctenomyidae > Ctenomys > Ctenomys sociabilis. The sequence continues at coordinate 91,777 of PVKA01000468.1, read as the reverse complement.
TAGAAAGTGGGATGAGGGATAGCCTGATAGCTCAGCAGACTGAAGAGCCTGCTTAGGCAGAGTGCAGAGGCCAGGACTGATTCTCCAGGGTGCTGTGTCAGCCTTCCCTGCAGAGCACGCTGAGAAGGTGATTGAGACTGGGTGTGGTGGCATGCACCTGTAATCCCAGCACTTGGTAGACTGAAAACAGGAGAATCACTGCGAGTCTGATCTATGTAGTGAGACCCTGTAGACTCTGTCCTAAATATAGGTGGAGAAAAGAAAGTGAGATGAGTACTAAACCTTAAAACACAGAGAAGATTGGATGACCTGTGCAAGCTTCTTATCCCAGGGCACTTCAGAGTATGCTGCATGTAGTAGCCAGAGATATTTTAATACAGAAAAAGGAGGGCTATGGGTATAGCTCAGAGGCATGAGTGCCTGCCTGTCAAGTGTAAGGCCTTGATCTTTCCTACTGGTACTCCAACAATAGTACTTTTCTCTTGGCTGCATTCTCCAGAGAAACAGAATCAAAAGAAAAATAATTATGTATTTGGCTGTTTCTGAGCTGCTGAACTACAGGGCAGCTCATGCCAAGATGCCAGAAGCTCCAGAGCAACAAAGATCAAAGATACCATGCCAGTTTGGGACTGAAGGTATGAAAGTTCCAGGGAGATCATTGGTTGTGAGTCTGGATGGAACCAGGGAAGAAGCTGGAATGTGGTGTTCACAGCAGTGGCAAATAGAAAGGACACACCTGCTCAAGCAGAACAATCTCTGCAAATACCAATGAACTGCATTTTTCTTTTTAAATTAACCCAAGCTACAAGCCCAGTGGATCATGCCACTCAGATCAAGGCATGCCATCTCCCCTCAGCTTGTAGGGCCATATTCCCATAATCTCTGGATACTTCCAGGCAGACCCAAACATCTGCTTTACTAATATACCAGGCATGCCATATTCAAGTCCAGCTGACTGTCCTGATTGACTACACAAGGGATCCTATATTATCTTTGAAGGAAATTGTGTGGAACAAAATGAACCCTGCTTGATCAGGCTTCAGGAGCTCTTGTTTCTGAGTGATTTGAGTCAGCTTAAGAGAAACATGAAGTAGAAAGTAAAGAACCAAAGGTAAGAGAGCATAACATTTGTGTAACTATCAGTTAACTCCTCCGCCCTGAAAAATGTTGGTAGTTTTGGTGCAACAAAATAGATGTAAAGATATTAGAACCAAGAGGAAGATAGTGACCTGGAGGAAATGGAGAAGGATTCTGCAATTTGGAAAGAGAAAGAAAGGACAGGTTGAAGGTGGGGTTGAAGATGGTGAAATGAAGACAGGATGATGAAAATTAAAAAGGAGGGGGAGCAGAAGAGAATGGGAAGCAGTTACATAGAGTTGTTCATGCATTTCGAAGAAGTGAAATAAAAGTAGTTCTCAATACAGTCATTAATTCAGGCTCTATTTAAAATTTTTAATAGAGCTATCAAATTACATCATCAGAACCAAAGGTGAGGAAACCGAGATCTTGAGGGGCTGTGTTACTTGTGTATTGTCTCAAATCTGGATGGATATATCTTGAGGGAACATTAGCTGGGATTTGGTCTCCGCTGGATGCAGTGCTATATTTAAGAAGGAAATGAAGCACAAAGACCTCTCCAACATGCCATCTGGAGACCTTTTCACCTACTGCTTTGAATGGCTGCCAGCCTTTATCGCTGAGATAACTGAGATTCCTTCTCCTCATGGAAGAGAAATCCATGGCTTGCTGCCTTTTCCCAAGACAAAAGTGTTGGAGAGAGGGGTGTCAAAGCTGTTGCCTTTGGCATCTTGCTGGTGAACCACACCAAAAGAGCCAGGGCTCATCTCTCTGTCAGTGATCACATAGTTCTTTCCAAGTTTTCATCTCTGTACACCATACCTGGCTATCAGTGTTCAACTTGATGAAATCAGTGATCTTGCCAGACGCCAAACCAATCTGGATGGTGTCATTGACCTTGATGAGGGGGTCAGGGTGGAGGTGGTCATCATGGGCCACCAAATGAAGGATGCCTTTTGTGCCCACAAGATCTTCTTCACTTTTCACAACTTGTACTTGGCTTCCTCAGGTGTAATACTATGAACAGCAAAGCGACACTTGGTGTAGTAGATCAGATGGAAATGCTCTCTTGTCTGGTCAGTGCTGGTGACTTTCATAAAGCCGGCAGGACAGGTTATGTCAGTTCGGACTCAGTGAAGCGGACTCTCTTTACTTCCTTTGTCAGGGTGTACCTGAGTCAGTTCCTCAGGAAGATGATGCGAAGCAAACATTGTCTAGCTTATGGGGACTGGTAGAATGGAAGATGAGCAAACACACCAGTCAGTTTATCCAGCACCCAATGCTTTGGTGCTGTCACTCACTTTACATGCTCCTGGGACCACCCCCACTGCAGGGCTCCTAGCTGGCCCTCCTCCAGCTCTGCCTCTCCATTGGCTCAAACCCATGATGCAGCGCGCTCCCTGATTTGAATGCAACTTCTCTGCCCATGAAACACAGAATGATAATGTCATTGCATGGTTCATGCTTTAGAATTGAGACAGCAATTTTACAGACACTACTGTGTATGATTCTTACAATAGCCCTATGATGTTGGTAGGAAAGAAATTATTTTTTTCTCAGAAAGAATTCGAATCTCAGAGTACTTGAATTATTTTTCCCTACAACTATACTGCTTATAGAGTAATGTTAGAGCTGGAACTCAGAGACTCTTATACTATTCTTCACTTTCTTTTATCAGATTTGTTAATGACATCCATGTGTAACTTTGATTAATAGAGAAACGGCAATAAAGATGTGAAAGGCTTCACATTTCAATGGGGAATGGAAATAAAAAAAATAGATGTAGGTATCTGAGTTTCATTTGTCTTTTGTGTATAAAGTAAGTTATGGTTAAATTTTAGCAAACTATTGTATGATAAACAATAGAAGTAAATGACATAAAACTCACATTGTGCTTGCTTTGAGTTTGGGATTTATTTTTTGGCACTAAAGTCACTAATAATTAATCAAAATGAGAAAATTTTCAAGGTTTGGAGCTATTAAAATCAGTGCTATTAAAATCTTTAAAGAGAAGAATGAAAAGTTGTAACCAATTGGCTGAAAACCATTGCTTGTTTATAAGACAGTAAAATAATTTAGGCATTCAGAAGATGACAGCAGAGGCAATAAGTGTAACTTTGATGACAATGTAGACATACTGAGTATTTATTTATTTATTTTAAATTTAATTTAATTTAATTTCATTTTGAAAAATAAAAGACAAAAGCAAGAACAAAAATCAGAAAGAATGACAGAGACAGGGTGACATACACAATATATCTGCTACAAATTTTCAAAACAAGAATAGCTGATGAAAAATGGTTGACATATATATTTTTATTGTCAAATCTGTTGCTTGGATTAACAGATATGGTTATGTAAGATTGGACATATGATTGAATATTAACACTTGCTTTCAAGAAATATTACTTTTTTTTTTTTTTTTTTGGTTATGAACAGAATAGATTTATTGAGGGAAAGAAAGCTCCTGTCCAAGACAGGGACAGTAGGGAATTACATTTTTGCCTTGTCTCTCTTGTTTTATTTTACTTTTTTACCTTACAAAATTATTTTGAAGATTGTAGTAATAATTAGCATGACATTAAAAATAGTACACATTTAGAGTACAATGATGACAAGCATTCATTCAAGCATGAGTTTTGTTTACACATTGCTGTTCCCAATGTAGTTTCTTAGATGGCGGATATCAGCACACAGCGTTTATAGTGTTCCTTATAATCAGATTACTTAATCCTCAATTGCACATGATATGCAAGTGACTATAGTCCTCATGTTATTGATGAGGGTAGAAAGAGACAAAAGACAATTCTTGTTTTCTTCAGAATCCAGGAAAAATAGTATCTGAGTGATAATTTTGTTGCATTACCAAGTTTGTAATTATCATGTTATGTGAAATTGATTGAAATATTTACCCATTACTGTATTATTTTCCGCAAATTATCATGTTGCTAATTTTATATAACATAATTGTTATAAGACGGAAAGTGGAAAGTTAAGAAATCACTAAGTCATTCCTGTTTCCCATTACCATGAATAGTTGCACTCTTAGGAGAAGAGTTCTCGTTTGAGCTGACTGACTGGATTACACTTCGGGAACTCATCCTAAAAGATGTTCTCAGTCACTCTTGGAGACAGAGGGACTGCTTGTAGCTTGACACATTTCTGGCATGTTGTGAATCCCCTTGCCTGTCAAGATTTTGAAAAACATGAAAGTAGTTTTCAAATATTCAAACCTGGGCTTGGGAAAAACTCTGAGTCTCACAATTCAAAAAGAAATAAATCATGTCAAGTGTTTATACTAAAATCCTCCCCGAAAACTGTCATGTCAGGTTTGCAGGAGAGGGTAGGTGTTTCATCTCAGTTCCTGGTAATAGCAAGGGGACAGAATCTCAGAGAGGGAGCTTTTAACCGCACAGAATGGGCCAGGAGAACTGTGGGCTGTGAGACCAAAAGCCAGCCAAGAAATGCCAAAACGATAATCTTATTTATGAATTTGTCCACTTTCACATTTCTCACTTATGTCTGCATTCCACTCTGAAGTTATAGGCAATACATTTTTAAAAAATACAGTTCAAAATACAGGCAGTGATTCCCTATTTATCTACATAAACTCTTCACACATATTTTATTTTAAAAAAGTATTCTTGCACTTTCACTTCACAAATGAATGAAAACCTCAAGGGCAAACAGACAAAAACAAGAAGCATATGTAAACTGCTATTTATTTTCATACATTTTGTAGTAATGAGTTATTAGCAGCTAGGGATTTATCCTGATAAATTTACTTCAGTGTTTGTCATATCCATGCAAGGGCACACTCACTTGTAGAGGATGGTAGATTGGAGAACATGGTTTAGTTGTTGTTACTTTATTTTGTGTATAGTAGGAACTGAACCATAGCCTCTTGCATGATAGACAAGTGGTGTGACACTGACTTATGTCCACAGTCTTTATCATTTGATCTTGTGACAGGGTCTAACTAAATTGTCTGGGCTAGACTTGAGCTCACAATTGATCTTCAAAGTTTCTGAGAGTAAAGATGTGCATGTCACCATATCAGGTGTATTATTGTTTATTTATTTTAAATATAGCATTGTTTGTGAGATACCTTTTTAAGCTATTCTTCCAAAGGTAGGGTGGAGGTTAAATAAAAATAGTCTTCCTATTGCTTTAACCAATTATATATGAATAGGCCCATTGTTTCTCATATTTCTGTTGGTGTTTTGCTTCTAAGCACAAAGCTGTAGAAATTTACTTTGGCCCATGGTTAGATAGTTGGCTCCAGACTTATTGTCAAGTACTAAGTAACTATATTATGAGGTGCTCTGAATGGGGCAATGGTGGTATCAGAGTTGGAGAGGTGCTGTGAGGAACAGCCATACCACCTATGCAGTGTGAGCTTTAGGCTATAAAACAGTACAAAGTGCTGCAGAAAAAGATCTTCAGAGTTGGTAGATAGGAAATCTCAGCAAAAGAGTCAAAACTGTAAGGAAAGAACTGCATAGCCTTTTAGTAATCATTCATGGTATTGTCCCATTTTAACTTTCTTCCTCGATTTTTGCATCGCTTATTATCACTCATCTTAGTTCACTTTTTGTGTTATTTTTTAATTATTTTACTATGATTCCCTAGCTGTTGTTAATTTTATTGTTTTGAGAATTTCTGGAGGCTTCTCCTGTGGGAGCTCTCTGTAGGAATGGATCCTTTTTTTTTTTGTCAGATCACAATAAATTTCAGGTCCAGGGAGGTAGCTCAGTACAACAAGCGCTTACCTGGCAAGTGCAGGATTCTGAGTTCAATCCCTGGTACTGTAAAATAAATAAATAAATAATGTCACTTTGATATCAGTTTGTTTTGATTTACTATACGTGTTCATAAGATACATTTGGCTTTCAGATTGACATTTGATTTTGCATTTTTATTGGGCACCTAGAAAAATGAAAACTGATAAGGGTGACAAAAGGCTCCTGTTTAAAAGAAATCATCATCACAAGATCAGGGATCCAGGGCAAAGGAAGTGAAGCAAAATGAGACAGGAAGTCAGGGTCAAGACTGGTGTCTCTCTGGTGACTGCTCAGTGGGACTGTGATCGGGACTCTGAGGAACTTTAAAAATTGCTGCTCTGTAGAATTTCTGTGTCTATGGCAGGGGAAGGAAAGGAAAAGTTAGAAGAGAAAGAATGGAATACTGTATTTTGTCTCCCTTAGGTTAAAAGCACTGAATGTGGTAAAAAATAAAGTGAATAATTATATTTTAAAACTGAATTACAATAAAATATCAAGTACCATAAAGCCTTTCAGCATACAGCCACTCACCTCTACCACATTTAACTCATAAGTTTCATCATTCTTAGAGGCACCAGATCTCTAGATAGTTTGGATCTCAACTTGGCAAGACATGAAAGAAGACTTTTAGAATCACGTTAGAAAGTGACAAGAACAGTTCCCAAGAAGGGTGTATTCTGAGGGGGGAGTAAGAGCAAAGAGTCCTTTTCTGCACTGAATTGTTTAACTTAAGTATCCATTTATCCCTGCTGCCCTTTGTATACAAAAGCGATGTGAATTTCTCTGCATTTCAGGGAGGCCTATGCATAGGTTCACAGAGACTTCTGCAACTTCATAATCCTCCATCTCAACAAGGAATCCACAGAGCAGAAGAGGAAATCACAGAGCATGAAAGGCGTTACATGAACAGGGGGTGTCTCCACAAGGTCTTTGCTGGAGAGGGAGCAGCCATCAGGAATACACATACTTGGTCACTTCGTCCCTTATTAATTTCTTGATATCCTGTATTCTAGACTTAGAAAATTCAGGTCATCATTAAATTTGACTTAAGTTAAAAGAAAGGTGGGTGATTCTGGGATTATCTAATGAAGTTTTTGTGTTCTTTGGTCTGATTTTCTTGTGGAACACCTTTTCCCTTTAATTTTCTTCAACAACTGAAGACCTTCCTTGGTTTATTCATAGGTTGGAATAGATATTTCTTTTTAAAAAGTTAACATAGTTGTGCAAACTGCTAGGGTTGTGTGACATTTCTTTACATGCTTTCAAAGTGCATTGATCTGACTCAGTCCCTCCTCTTCCATATGTCCTCACTCCCATGCCATTTCTAATGCCTAGAAAGAGCTATCTTACCTTCAGGTCCACACTGTAGATTTTCTATACATGAGAGAAAACATGAAGTACTTACCTTTGGCTTCTAGCTTATTTCAGTTAACATAATAACCTGTAGCCACATGCATTGTACTGCAAATAAGATTTCATACTTTTTCATGGCTGAATAATATTGCGCAGTTGCATGAATTTCATTTGTTATGTACTCATCTGTTGATAGAAACCAAGATTCATCCCCTAGCTTAGCTACGGCCCTATTAAGCATGGACATCTAAGGAGAGCTTAATTTTTTTTAAAATCTTTTATTTATGTGATACAGGGTCTTGCTATGCAACTTGGACTCATAGTGATCCTCCTGCCTTGGCCTCCCCAGTGCTAGGATGACAGGTGTGTGGTACCAAATTTGGTTTTGGTGGCAGACATTGCATGTGGTCCCAGGCATCAAACCAGCATCCTTGCACTTGCCGTGCAGGTGCTTAGACTGTTGAGCTATGTCCCTAGCCCTAGAAATATCTTTAATATGCTAATTTCAATTCTTTTTGCTATGTACCCAAGAATGAGGTTCTGGATACCACTTATAATGATATTTTTAGATTTTTTTTTTCAGTCTCATCGTAGTGCTTTCCATTGTGGCTATACTAGTTTACATTCTCTCCAACTATATTTAATGGTTCTTTTATCTCCATATCTATAAAGTATATTTAAATATACTTTATAGTATATTTAAAAGATAAAAGAACCATTAAAATATACTATTTTTAATAGTCATTTTAATTGGGGTGAGATAATAGATTATTTTAGTTCTCATTATTTTATGTTTTTGATATATATAATTTTCATATATTTATGACTATTTGTGTTTCTTACGAGAAATACCTTTTTAATAGATTTGTCTATGTTTTACATTGGACTAATTGTTTAACGTTTTAAATAGTTCCCATATTCTACATATCAATGCTCTATCACATAGTGAGCTAACTTTTCCTCCAGTTTCACGTTTCTTCAGTGTTCTGTTTATTGATTTGTTGTGCAGGTTTGATGTAATCGCATTTGTTTTCATGAATGAGAAAAGCATCAGGTTTTAATCTTCTTTCAATCTTCAATCCAGTTTTCCCACCAGCATTTGTTGAAAAAGTTGACTTTTCCCAAATCAAAGTGTTAAAAACCTTTGTTGATAATCCTGTAGCTATATGTGTTTGTTTCTGGAATTTCTATTCTGTTCCACTGGTGGATGTGTTGGATTTTGTTCTGAGATCACGCTGTTCTGGTTACTATGGCTTTGTGCTTTATTTGAAATCAGGTACTGTGATAGTTTTGGGTTTGATATTTGCCTTAGTCACACTCTCAAAGTTGGCAGAAAATTTCCAAAGGAGGTAGGTTTACATGGGCTGTGGGATTTACAGGGATTTTGTAATAGTCAGTTGACTGCAAAGAGAAATGACATGGAAATTTAACAGAGGGAACATACTTACACTGTGGAAGGTGGAAGGTAGAGTGGGGAAGAACCATCCATGGAGGAAGATGTCCCCCTCCTTCCCCTCTCTGGCCACACCCATTACTGTTAGCACCTTCAGCTATTAAGATGAGTAGAGTGCTTCTGTGACCCAAAGCCCTGCTTCAAATCCACTTATGAACACAACAGCCATTTGACAGGTGATCTAGATGTAAACCATGATAATATTTTCTAATCTAATTTAATTTATTTGGTGTAGGGTCTTGCTACACAGCTCAGACTCACAGTGATCTTCCTATCTCAGCCTCCCCAGCATTGGCATTATAGGCATGTGCCGCCACACCTGGTCTCGTGGAGAGGACAAGACACCGGGGTTCCAGAGTGACAAGGCATGCTGCACAGGGGATTGATCCTGGGTCTTTGCTCTTGCCAGGCAGGCAATTAGACCACAGAGCTACCTCTCTAGCAGAGAATATGTTTTGCTTAGGACTTTTTTCTTTAGTCAGCACATTTATGCCTCTATATCATTTGGAGAATTTTTGTAGCTTTGCAGAAAAATACATTTCAAATTCTTTTGTTCTTGTGGTAGTGGAGGCTTTTTTATGTTTCAGATTTTGTGCTTATTATTATTATTTTTTTTTCTTTTTAGCCTTAGTGGTGTTTGAACTTGGGACCTTGGGCTTGCCACACAGGCATTTATGCCCTTGAGCTATCTCTCCAGCCCTATGCTTAATATTTTAAGATAGCTGTCATACCATGCATGAGTAAATGTATCATGCTACTGCATTTCAGATGAGTGATGATCATCCTTTGTCTGCCTATTTGTGTGAATATCTATTATCTATCTATCTATCTATCTATCTATCTATCTATCTATCTATCATCTATCTGTTCATCTTCTCTCTATTCCCTACCTCAGTGGAAATCAAATAAGCCCGTCACAAGATATTATGTGAATTTATTTTTAAACTGTGGATTACTATGTACATCTTGTTATGTTGTGTTCTATGACTGCATACATTTTCATAGGAGGAGAACTCAGTATTTTTTAGTATTTCACACTTTGATTGCCAATGTCTCCATTCATAATTTTAGGCATTATTTTATCCAATTTCCTAGAGGCAAAAATTTGGTTCTACAGTTAAAGCCCATTTTAATATAATCTGAAGAATACCCATGTTATCTGGACAATATTGATTTTTTTTAAGTTTGCCTCTTTTTTTGGTGTTGCTCTTTGATGCTTTGTCTGAGTGCTTAGGTACATCTGCTGGCTGTTTGGTGTCAGAGCTGAAACACTTCCACAACTGTATAAATCATGCAACCACAAATACTATGGGAAAAAAAGTATGATTTCCTCTTAGCAACAGCATAGATACTTATAAGTTTTCAAAGTGTTAACTAGCAAAGTTAATATGAAAATATTGAAAATAGTATTTGCAATATGAAAATTTTGACAAAATTCTAGTAATTATTTCTGTTAAGTACTTATGTGATGGCAGAGAATACAACTAGAGAAAACAAAGGGGTGTTAATTTATCACAATGTAAAGGCTAAAGCACAAAGTACGAGTAGATTAATTAACTCTCAAGTAAGAACAATAAAGTGATTTCCTATTTAATTGCTTGCATCTGGGTCTCATATCAGAATTCTTTCTTTAGGAACTGAAACTCATCAAAGTTTTTTCCCATTTTATTTAACCATATTAATGCTTTTTAAGTGTAGTTCCAGGAAAAACGTCTTCTACTAGCAGTCTGGAACAAATGACCAATTAATAAATACCAAATTATTGTGAATTATATAGGCAGTCACCTTTCTGAAAAGTAGACACTTTCAGGCAGTAAAGGACTTATAAATCCATGGACAGTAGTATACCAGGTATGCTTAGACTGAAAGAATGAGCCTGACATGCTACAAATTAGAGTTCAGAGCTACACACTCAACTAAGAGGGAGCACTTGTCTAGGCACTGGAGCAGAGTAAGCCGCATGGAATTCCTTATTACATGTACTATGCTATCAGCAAATGCAGTCCTTTCCTTCACAACTTTTACTTACTCTTCTCTGGCATTTGATGGTGATCGCCTGGACACATGTTTATGAAATACATGAATATCATTCTTGTGTCTAGAAGCAAACATTGCCTTAGTTTTACAACGATGGCAAATTTCATATACTAACCCTAACACTTCTCCATTGTTGTGAATGGCCTTTTCCATTCATAAAGGGAGAGACTGATACTCGAAAACTTAACCACATAACAATTTACCCTGCACATCACTTGGACAGCCTGCTTGTTTGCATGCTGTCTAGCTCAGCACTTGGGCAGGATTCACTTTAACCAGTTGATTCTGGCTCGCATGAGATATATACATAAATCTATTGATTTGTTTTGTATAAACTATTTTCTGCATATATATATATATATATATATATATATATATATATATATATATATATATATATTTGAAATACTCCATTCACCCTTCATATTTGTTTCTAATCAAATCTAATAATAATAATCCCTGGTTATTTTCTTTTTCTGAATTGTATTCATTTTATTGATAAAAATTTAACGGACAATTTTGTGCTCCATGTTGTAAAACGTCTTATGGTAAATACATGAGATATACTTTTTAGATTTGTCCAAACTTAGCCTTATTCTTTTACAGTACAAAATGGGCAAGTTTGGGACACTGAGGCTGAAGAGGAAGGAAGTGGAAAGACAAAATGATATCTCCTTACTGTCAACTGTTCATAATACAGATGTGATAGAATGGGAAAGAAGACACAAAACTTAAAAAGGTCCTGTAGTGATCAATGATGAGAACAGTTGCAGACTGACATCTGACAAGCTCTCCTGCAATAAAAAAAAAGCAAGAAAAAATATTGTGAGATATTTATGTATCTCCTAGACCATAAACAATAAGCTCATTTGTTATTTATTCTAAACAAAGAGGTTCAAAACTTACTTACACTTTATATTAGGTTCCAGGAGCAAATAATTAAAAAGAATTCCTGATAGCAAAAAGCTGATCAGGACTTTCATCATTAGTGTCTACAGTATTAGGTTCAGTGGACAGACATTTCATCAAACTCATACTACCTACCCATTGAAAGAAAGGAAAGCCTAACACAACAGTGTGAAGTGTGTGGATCAGAGAATGATGATAATGCAAAAAGAATTCAGAAAAGACCAGACACTACTGTACAGATTATAATGTTTTATTGTAAATTTACTGTTTTAAGATATACCATACACAGAACAATTATTGAATACATTGGATAAAATTATGCTTTTATTTCCTGTTATCTTTTAAAAATTAATAACAGTATGAAAATTTTGCTCATCCTGTATTTAAATAATTGGACTGGTAAGTGTTTAGGATGTATCTGCTCCATGTACCATATATTTATTTTTTCAAACCAACAATATTATATTCAGTATTTTGTCAATTTTCAGTATATTATTATTTATATTTTGTATGTGACATTTGAAATAAAATTCACATTGCACAACCTTTATTATACTTTGAAAGATGATTTTTATTTATATCATTGTACATACATACAGTTATGAAAATATACATAAAATAGTTATATATGTGTGACAAGCTATATATGAGAATACTGTATTAGTGAATTTGTTTGTATTTGTTCACCACTGTCAAGCACACACTTTAAAGACATCGCATGTATAGAAACATCACTGTGAGCTAAATGCATCTCTCAATGTAAGGCTTACTGTGTATAATGTATGGGAAAATACATAATCGAATCTCTCTAACATCTTTTTATGTGTAAGTGGTCCACATTAAGAAGTGTTTTCACTTTATAAGATCATTCAGTGACTTGGTTCCTTCCATTTTTCTCCTTCTGATCTCTAAATTATAGCATTCCTTTTCATATGCAGTAGATGAGTAGAAATCTAGGTGTTCATAGGCTTAAAGGAGAGGTGTAAATTGCAAAGATACATTAAGAAAAATATTCATGTCTTAGTTACTTTTGTACTAGTTGCTGGGACAAATACCCGACACTCAGAATGAAGGAAGGGAAGGTATATTTAACTCACAGTTTGTGGAGGTTTCAGTTCATACTCCACTGGCTCCAAGGCAAATGGCAGCAGTTCATGGCAGCAGAAAACAATGAAGAGGAGAGGAGGAGCACTTGTGGCATCGCTCAAGCCTCTCTCTTCCTTCTACGCTGACTGCAAAGACCAGCACACCACCGTGAAGATCATAGCTCCTCCAAAGACTGGGACTTCTCCAAGGGAGCGGGGCAGGGTGACCAGGAAACCTTGCTTAACTCCTTTATACACACTTCTCATTCTGAGTCACTCTGGGTGGCCCATGACCCTAGAGTAGAACCAATTGCACCCCAGGTTGGGCGTTGCATGCCTGCAGGGTTGGGGAGGCCCCCTGCCCAGAACTGCCAGAGCCAATTCAGCCAAGCTGACACAAGGTATCAACTACCACATATAATCCTAAAGATCCAGGCCTAGGAGGTTGTACCTCTTAATGACATGCCGTTTAGTGACATCCCAGTGAAGAGAGCAAAATCAAAGGCTCCCATCTGAATGCATTATGGTCTGGGATTTCCTATAAGATTTGCAAGAAGCTGCAGTATTTCCACAGGTGGTATCCTGCAGATGTCTGTTGTTTCCTGTTTTATCATCATTCTTTGTTGTAGTCATAGGATCATGACTTTCTGTGGGCCTAAGTCCTTGAAGAAGAGACACTGTATTTTTCAGTGGCAAGAAACCATCACATAACTGATCCCACAGTCAATATCTATGTATCCTTTGTCCTTTCATCTTTATTCTTACCTTTCTTCTTGCCACTGTTTTAAAATTATACTTTGCTTAGGCATAAAGCATAAGACTTAAGTGATGGCAAAGAAGATAAAAGAGCCATAATTTCTTGAAACCTTAACCACTAGATTGATCAATCCCAATCTGGTTGCTCACAGCTCTCTCAGAGTGTAAAGTTCATTCTTGCTGAAGCCTCTTTGTATTTATATCACTAGCAAGGTCTTACAATCCTACTTTATAGAATTGCTATTCTAACTTTTACTGTAATGACAAAGTCAAGTCCAGAAAATGGTCAATAATCTCAATTTAGGTTGCAAATCCAGGACCCACTTGCTCCAAATTTGGTGATCTACTCAAGATCCATTAGCCAAGACAAAAATGAAAACAGATTGGTCATTTTAAGTTTTTCTCTTTGTTTTGTGCAAGATCTCATTATGCAGCTCAACTCATGGTGATCCTCCTGATTTCTACCTCCCTAGTGCTGGGATTTTAGGTATGTACTACCAGCCTAGACTTTATCACCAGCACAGAGCACCTGGGTGTGGGGCTGGCATGACATGCGGTGCCAGGGATCGAACCCTAGCCTCTAGATCAGTCATTTTTAGTAAAAATAGGAATACATAAATTTTTCTTGAAGAAACAATTTAAAGAAGTTATTTATTCAAATTAATATGTAGTGAAGCAATTATATATTTTTTTTACTTATTAACAGCTACTTTATTTTTTTTTCCATTTATTTTTATTTTATTAAAATACAAATGTTAGTCAGACAGTTTCAAGACATCGTAACCATACAGAGTCGATGAATTAATACATTGCAAACTGTTTTCATAACGTTTTGGTACTGTACAAGGTGCATACATGAAATTATATTTACAGGTTTTTTTATAGCTGAATTATATCAAAGATTCAATAATTATTTACCTAGTGGATGACCATAGCACTAAAAGCTGACATAATATCCTGTCCAACCACCATTAGTGCA